>OY757926.1:69321162-69461162 GCA_963585895.1 Sepioteuthis lessoniana
TAATGCAGTATAGATTGTATAAATTATTACAACAAACTTAATGAACAAATGCAAATGTGTAAGATATTGAGTATTTTGCAGGAGATAAGAATTATCACGAGAAGTATGTGGAGAAATTGGATGGAAATGTGCTATAGGTATATTAAAATGTGGCTGCTAGATTCGTAGCTGTTTTTTACTTAAGAGAGGTTTGTTGATAGGTTTATAGAGTTCTTCAAGAATTTGGAGTTTTCGCTGGATGTTTTTGGGTAATAGGAATGATTTTTAGTAAAAAAAATTCGCCATTTAGAAGTTGGGTACGAATAGAAATTTCCCTCACACGTGTTCATTCTCCTACTTTTGAATAAACGTACATGACACGTCCTTGTGGTTGTAATTGCTTTTTCGCTATCCTGAAGATGAATTCTGTTGGGATTGAAAGTACTCGGAAAAATCGAGCTCTTTCCTGAATTCAATCCCCACCCAAAGTCAAATGACTCATAATGAGACATCAACAGATGAAAAACAGATTCGTGACACGAAGGCCTCTGTCCAATTAATCACCCTCTCACACCCCACAGAAATATATATATATATATATGACAGTGACACGCAATATTAGCGGACAAATGCTATTTGTAAAGTTTTCTTAATTAGATATTAGTTAATCCTATTACCAACCCCTCCGATCGGGCAGATATGACACTAGGTCAATTTTTAAGCGGAGTTTAACAGGTTTGAATTCAGAGTTTTCCTTCTCCTAGACTAGTTGCCTCACCGAGGCTGAAAGAACCTAGTCTGCCCTACTATTTACTCATAGCTGAAGATAGAATAATTGGATTCATACCTTTCCCAAGGGTATTAGTGCTATGTGAAATGCAATCAGTCTCGTCCAGGATTTGAACTTGTGTCACCGTGTCCATTTCCTACGACGATAACCATTACATCAATAGTTTCCTTAAGAGCTACCCAATTCAAACTGTCTGAATACATTTGGTATTTAAAATATTTAAGGTACTTATCAGAAATAAGTGGGAAATACTTACCTTCACCTAAATTCAATGACAAATTAAGCTATAAGAATTACACCCGTCTTAGATTTCTTCCATAAATATGAATAAAACAGATTTAAAATGTGCTGCTTGGAATTAAATTTTATGCAAATTCTTTATATACAAATATCTGCCGATCGACCTGACCACGCCAGACTCAAAGACCGACAGCTTGAAGGGTCTTTGTGTAATCTAAACGAACATGGAATTCCCACGAGGTATTCATGTAGTTTGGGATGGAAATTAATAGACATTTTTATGGGCCCTTTACCCTAGGTACTAGATGTCTCCAAGTCTAAAAGAGGTTCCAGCTGGATTTATCACTCGGCATCTGAGCGATCCTGAAAGAGGAATATAGAGGAAACTAGCAATTTTAACTACTCCCAGGAAGCAACGTCATGTTAAACTGATCATGTGTCATGTGTCATCAACGGTAAGTTGATTGATTGATTGATTGATTGATTTTGATGATATGTCAACTCGTCTTGGGTTATTCTTTGTCAATGGGTTAGAGAATCCCGTTCATATTTATAATTTTTCTGTAGTTTTTTCTTTAGAGATATTTATTGTACTCGATTTTATCAAATCCGAATAACTTTTAAACAGATCCATTTGATTTATAGACAGGACGCAGACAGGTACTAACTCTCCGGATCAGAGGGGACCTGGGAGTAATAGTAATGAAGAGGTACTCAACACATCTCAGAACTGCAGAACTGCCGTATCATTATTAGATAAAATTTAGCGTCATGCCGCCCAGGACATGCCTTTTTTTTGCGAGAGACTTATCCTACAGCAGGGAATACCGTCGGCATATTCCCACCCCCATCGATAGGGACGAAGCATGTGGGTTGATTAAATAGCTTGAGTTTCTGGATTGCAAAAGCGAATAATTTTATAATGGTTAAAGAAAATAATCACTTTCAAGAAATCTGTATAGTGAAAACCATCCGTCATAATCATCGAATGAAATATTGCAAGATCTTAAATAAACTCAGTACCTCCAACTGTATGATTAAAATCATCATCAGAAATTGAAGCAACAGGATCTGCCTCGAATAGGACATTTTTGCAAATTAAATGAGAAGAGTAAATTCGGACATTTCTCCATAGAAACTGACTCTAATGTTGAGGAGAAATTAGAATGAATTGTGGACAGATTTGACAGAAGTAAGAGAAGATACAATTATTGGCGTACTCAGTCATGCAGAACGGCATTCTCAGTCTAAAAGGAAAAAAATTATTTTAAAGCAAGAGTCAGGTAAAACTTCGTTTTACTCGTTGCTCTTACTCATCTGCAGGAGTTTGCTTTGTTTGGGACAAAATCATTTGTTATGACAAGACAATAATTGGACTGTTCGTGAAAATAGTTTGAGATATACTCGGTGAAAAAAATGCCCTTCGTATAACCCTCAAAAATATTATACCAGAATTAAAACACAGAGAGTACAATGATTTGGGGTTGTTTTTATTCTATATATATATATATTCTATATATATATTATTTATACTACACAGTATTAAAAGTAAACGGAGTGAAGTATTCTCTTGTAAAATACTCGATAATAACTTGTCTCAATTTGTCAATATCTTCAACTACTGAGAAGTCGGATTTTTCAACATGTCGAAAGTCTCAAAACGAATACGTGAGACAGTTTAAAGGCAAATAAAACAACGGTTTTAGAATGCTGAAATCAGTCGCCTAATCTGAATTCTATGAAGTATCGACTGAAATAGTTCGAATTTTGATTTACTCTGAGGAATCCTTTCAATTTGAACAATCTGAAGGTGATTTCTAACAGGCGTGGAATGAAATTGGAGCCAATTTCTGCAAGAAACTTACTCCAACTTATGCCAAACATCTGACAGTCGTTACAACAAATAAGGGACGTGACAGTTAGTAATGAATACTGTTTATCGATTTGTGTTCAAAACTTGCGCGTGCTAATTACCGTAAAGTGTGGCGTACAAGTCGACCTTTTAAATCAGAAAAAAAATATCTACAAAAGTAAAATTTGACTTACACAGCGGGGTTAAAATCCAAACCTTCATCATACAGTTGTCAACCAATCGATATACCATCGATATGCAATCGATATGCACCACTTACTGCAATTTCGCCAGACTGCCGCGAACATTTCCGACTTGAACTCAAGTCTTGTGAACATATTTAACAAATTAACGGTGAGAATAATATAAAATAATAAAAAGTAATAAAAAATTAAGTACACGGACCAATTCCCAAGAGCGGATACACTGTAAACCCTAACCTGATTGTCACAGTAACCAACTGTATGATTAGGGATCGACCGATATAACGGATATAGGTGTAACAAAATGTTGTGTTCTGGTTAGTGAACACAAGTAGTAATAATAATAAGACAAACCAAGATATGTGAGGAAAATAGTTATATTTACTGGAAAGAGTATTTACAAGAGAGAGACTGTTAGTAATAAGAACATAGGATTAATGAAAGAGTAATGATATACTTCAACAATAGGAACGGCTCTTCTGGTCTGACTTGTAGAGTTATTCCCAGACTGATCTCCGCTACTGCCATATATGGCAGATAGAACAGCTCATTATGCTGAAAAGGTAGGTGATACCAAACACAAAGTTTTGCGATATAAATCGTGAGGTTGACTTATATCCCAGACTGAATAGTCCAATACAATTTACAGTATATGTTGCCCTGAGTATAACGGTTAATGTTGTTGGAAATGGAATCAGTGACCAGACTTCTAATCTTAGACGAGGCTTTTTACATTTCATTTCGTGCTAATACTCTTGTGAAGACAAGAGTCGAATCCTTCTTTTTCTATTTCAGATAAAATTGCAAAGTACACAGAGTTCTTTTGCCTTGAATTGACAACAAGTGAAGGAGAAGACAAATTCTTAATTAAAAACATCTTTACTGAACTTAAAAATTGATCCTGAGGTACATTCTGCCAGTGACAGAGGGACTGGGTTTATACAAACTTATACGTTGAACTTGTCAATAAATTTAGGTGCAGGCAAATATTTTCTCTTTCTTCCTTATTCGTTTTACATTTAGAATACTTATTACCAGAATCATTTAAGGGGTGTCCTCGTAGTGTAATGGTTAAAGCGATGGACTGCAGAATCGTAGTACGCGAGTTCGTACTCCAGTCGCGCTATTACGTTCACTTTAGGGCAAATACCCTTAGGAAAGGTATGAACCCCCTTATCCTCCCTGCTATGGGTTAAATAGTACCACTACTGTTCTTCTTGGAGAATAGTTTCGGCATTAAATAACCTAAAAAGAGTTGATATGCCATTAAACGAAGAAACCAAACAAAAACACAGAATCATTTAATAAAGTAGGTGAATTTTGCAAAAGGAGTTGGCAATAGGAAGTACTGTATACCGTTATTCATTTTCAAGAAAATCAATCGAAATAGCTCGTTTCTTGTCCGATCGATAGTCAGAATAACCTTTACTGAAACATTTGTCAATGTGTTTCCACTCCATGAATTAGGCTTACGACGCAGAGCCATCGAGATAAAACCATTTTTTTTTGCCTATTTGTAAACATTTTGGGGCTAAAACTCGTTTTTCCGTACTCATCACAGGTTCGTCTGTAAATTACATATGGTTGGCCTTTTTGATACATCAAAAAATTGATGACATACTTCTGTTCAAGCCTTTAACGCTACTGAATAGCCTCAAAACAAATACTTCTGCAAGCTTGGAATGCTTTTTTATATGAACCAACTCTAAACAATATAAAACATATATTAACGAAAAGAAAATCTAAAAAAAAAAACCTTTTATTTAGAATGCCGCCCATAGACTCGGCTGAGTTATCCGTTGTGTGATGGTTATCGTTGTAAGAAACGAATCCAGCGTTACGAGTTCAAATCTTGGACGAGCTTGATAAATACATATATTCAGCAGAAGTTTGGAGCGTGGACATTACTTCTGCATGTCTTTCTCTTTTTATTTTCTTTCTCTCCCAATGTTTACAGATAGACAGACAGACAGACAGACACACACACACACACACACACACACACACACACACACACATATATATATATATATATATATATACGTTGGTGACCGTATTCAAACGTAACCAGAAGGTCCCCTTTTCGATAGCTACTTCCCAGACCATTGGCGAACACTCTATCAGCGATATATAGATATATATATATCTAAAGTTCCTTGTAAATATAGTATATTAATAACGGAAGCTTTGTCATGGAAACTATTTATGCAATAATTAATAAGTTTCTTATTTTAATTAACATTTTGTGTAGTGGGAGAATTTAATAGTAACAATTAAATGTACACATATATCACATCGCAAACAACAAATTCAATAAATCTTTAGCCAAACACTCTATTCACGATAAAGTTAGGAGTGAAAAATGCCACGTTCTTTAATCTCAAATATCGATATTGATACCGAACGTAGAAATTTAGCACTTTCCCAAATATAATTATAATGATTCATCGTCCTGTTTTTGACTTGCAAGTGATAAGTTTGTGATATTCACCCCCCCGCCACACACACACACACTATATATATATATATATATATATATATATATATATATACGCATGTGAGTGTGTCTACAAATTTTTGTATGTTCTTGGGAGTTGGATTTCATATTATTGCTAAGACAGCCCTCGTATTAAATGTAGCATTTGTAAAAGAATTCCTGGTATCTATATACAGTAATAACACTGGCGAATGCAATTATAGGTACAGTAAAATAGTTATGGATAGATAGGTCCTTATCTATCTATCTATCTATCTATCTATCTAGATATTTAGAAGCGTATACGGACGAGAAAAAAATTGGGTAACGTAAATAACAGCACATATATATATATATATATATATATATATATATATTGAGAGAGAGAGAGAGAAGAGAGAGAGAGAGGTTGGTCGGTTGGTCGGTTGGTTTATTTTATGACATATCAACCTTAGTATAAGTATAGATTTTATTTACACGCAGTTCGATATATAACAATTCATTTTAGTGTAAGTTCAGTTTCAATGTCAAAAGCAGTTCCATTTCAAACAATTCGGTTTAGCACGATAACGCAGTTTTAATGTAAGTATTGTTTGTCAAATAACATTTCTATTTCAACCTCTTCAGTTTAGTCAAACATTTCGAATTCAAACAATTCAGTTTAACATAAGTATGCAGTTTAGTTCTATTTTACTCATAAAAAGAGCTCTTTCAGGTGCTACCATTCCCAGCCAGAGTGGGCCTGAGAGCAATGACAATGAAGGGGTGCTCCGCATTCCCCAAATTTCTAGCCTCACTAGAACCTCTCCATTAGATTATTTTTGTGTCATATGCAGGAGACTCGTTGGGGGTGGGTCTTCCACCTCTTCTAAGTTGCAGTCGACGTATTCTACAGCCCCAACCAACTGAGCAAGATATATATATATAGAGAGAGAGACAGACAGAGAGACAGAGAGAGGGAAAGACAGAGAAAGAGAGGGAAATATAGTTTTTTTTTTCAAGACTAGTTGCCCTACCAAGATTAAAGAGACCTGTCTTCTCTACAACTGGAGGTAAAATATTGTATGCACACCTTCCAAATGGTATTAATGCCATCTGAAAATGCAAACAACCTCCTACAGATCATTTCATACAACGGTAACCATTTCACAATTAGAACCACAAAAAACAATAGCAAAGTAGTAGTTGTAATAGTAGTTGTTGCCGTAGTAGTAGTAGTAGTAGTAGTATAATAAAATCATATTTCTTGAAAATAATTGCTTTTTGTTCAGCTAAAAAATGCTTTTTGTATAACTTTGACAGCTGATGAAGGCCAGAGGGTATAGCAGCTGAAACATTGTGAATATAATAATCAAGATGAAGACAATTGTCCGAAGGGTGTTGTGTAAACAACAACAAATCGTCTTAGAAATGTAGACTGAGACACTTTAATCTATTTCAATGTTATTTAAATGTGCTTTGCCCAGTCGGCTGTGTTTGAAGAATACGCCTACTGGATCTCTGCACAGGGGTAAGATTTCTCAACGAGTGTTCTGGTGGCCCATCGGCTTGGGCTGTTGAATACACAGACTGCATCTCTGCTCATGGGTAAGACTCCCGCAACGAGTGTCCTGGATATGACATTAAACAATCTGATGGTGAGGTTCCAATAATGCTGGAGCTTTGGGGAATGCCGAGAACCCCTTGATTGCTATCGGTCCCAGGTTCACTCTGGCTTGGAGTGGTAGCACCTGATAGGGTCCTATCTATGGTTTAAATAGAACTAAACTGCGTACTTATGCAAAATTAAGTTGCTTGAATTAGAACTGTTTTTGACATTGAAACTGTACTTAGGCTAAACTGAATTATCTGAATTAGAACTGTTTTTGACATTGAAACTGTACTTAGGCTAAACAGAATTATTTGAATTAGAACTGTTTAACTAAAATGAATAACTTGAAATAGAAATGTTTTTAACAATTAAATTGTGTACTCATGCTAAACTGACTTGTTTGAAATAGAACTGATTATTTGTATAAAAATGGATTAGGCGTTCAGTAACCTACAAAGGTTGAAATGGCTTAAAACCCAAACAACAAATCAAACTTAAATGTGCTAATATTAACGATTTTTCTTCATTTTAGAGTTCATATTTACTTTGACTAAAGATTCTGTTGCCGCTAAAATATATTGTATATCACAGTATCGATTGAAATGAATATTAAATACATAGTTTTATTAATTAGATGTGGAAAGAGGTAAAATATTTTATTTATAATTTGTTTATTTACGGGTTCAAGTAAGTTAGATGCAGTTGGCTGGTTGGTTGTATTTTATGGCACATCAACCATTATAGATTATTTAATGCCAAATCTATTTTTATACAAATAATAAATTCTATTTCAAACAATTCAGTTTAGCATGAGTCCACAGTTTTAGAGTCAAAACATTTCTATTTCAAGCTATTCAGTTTAATCAAACAGTTTGAATTCAACGAATTCAGTTTAGTATAAGTATAGAGAAAGGCATTGGTCTCTATGTAAATGCTAATAAAACAAAATACTTGTGTTTCATGCAAAAATGAGTCACCTCCACTCAAAATGGCAAACCTCGAAAACTAGTAGACGAGCTCAGTTCATACTTTTATATAGAAGCACATCGTGAACGTTTATAAAACGCATTGAGAAAAAGCCAGAAAATAATTTTTCATAAATGCTGCATGCAGTCTTTAACAAATCACGTGAAGAAGCAACTGTTCGGCCACTTATCTCTTATCTCACAAACCTCTCAAGAAAGACGAACAAGGTATGCGAGGCGCAGCTTGAGAAGCAAGGACGAACTCATAAGCGACTTGCTCTTATCCATTTCGGCACATGGACGTGCTAGGGTAGCCGACCAGTAAAGAGTTACATAAGTTCTGTATAGACACTGAATAAAAATTACAATATTTGCCAGGAGCAATGCCTAATTGAAGCGGATGGTTCGAAAAAATCAGGGAAATTGCTGCTATCATCGCGACTTGATGATGTTACACATGAAATAATATATCAAAATAAGATTTGTTTCATTCAATGCCAAATCTTTCAGAAAGTAATATATATATATATATATATATATATATATATATATATATATATATATATATATGTATAACTATTAGGGTTAATGTGCCATTAAGCAAAATAACTAACCGACTATTTTTCAGTTTGTCGGCTGCAAGTCTAAAAAGTTCAATTAACAGTAATAATAAAGGTATTAGTCAAAAGGTATTAGTCTATACTTAAATATACGAGACATACATATACCAACACGTCAGTGGGTAATATAATCCCGATGCAACTACCTCTTCCCACACACACACACACACACACACATATATATATATATATAGTGTGTAAAAAACTTACAATATTTTAGTACATGCTAGTTTGCAATGCGCGTATAACGTGACCGAAGTAGTTTAAGCCGTGGATAATAATCGCTATGCTTTTTAGTATCGTGGTTGTTGTGGCGCTGACATGTTATGCATTGATTCACTACCCATGTGATTTGATGTCCGCATGGATTGTTTATGTAACGTAGTCTAATTCGGTAAGTTATTCATTAGAGTTTGAACTTAAACTTTTTTAAGTTTAAACTTATATTTTGAGTTTGAACCGATACATTGCAGTTTGATCTTATGCTTTAGAGTCTTCGCAGACGGAACCAAAAAACACATTCGTTGTACAAAAAGATAAGGTGCAGTAGATCACTGTACAATAACCGGATGATTGCAAGAACATCGACGATCAGTCAAGATCAAGTAGGTCTGAAACCGTGGATTACAAAGCCGTTCTCCAAGCCATTGAACCAGATCCAGAAAGAAGCATACAGAGTGTATCAGGTGATCTTCGGCATGGTGAATCTTCGAATTTTTCCTTACGATACTAAAATATTGCAGAACTTTTGAATCACCCTGCTATGTACAAACGCGTGTGTATGTGTAATACACATATATATTGCTTTTCTTATTCATGTTAAAATATTTACGCGATGGATAATCGATTTAGTTATAGATTGAAGCCCATAGCTAATCGTCTAAATGCCTATTATTCGCTACAGATAATTCTCAAATCCTAGCAATCTCTAATCTCCCATATATCCATTTATTCAGGGTAGAATGTGGATAAACAAGCCTCTGGGAATCTCAAAAGAAATGAAGCCTTCCTCAATAGACTCAGAACACTTAATATAATCTTCAATAAACGAACCGAATAATGGGCTTTCTTATGACATGTATACGCCATCTCTACTCACCCATCCGATCATTTCCGTACGTAATTTACTTGGTCTCATCTTGTGTTCTGCCATAATCAACAGGAGTCAAATAAAATGAATACACGCAATACACTGTTGATTAATAAGGCCTGATTTGCAACTAGTGACTTTTATTCTTAATTCTTTTGATAACCGTTCTATGTGGAACAATTTAGTTTTGAAAAATTGGTGTTCCTAACTAATAAGTCCTAATATGTGGCATCGCTAATAGAAAACACAGAAACCGGATTGATCATGTATTCGGTAATATACAAAGTTTGGTTTTAACGCATTTAATTCGAGTTTGATGTTAGACAATGAGTGCTACGTGTGGATTATATAAAAAAAGTGGTTATTAGTGATAGAATTTGCGTGTCCATATAATTTCATTTTAAAAAACACAAACCTATCCCCACAAAAACAAAAAAAAAAAAACAAAATAAAAACAGCAAACAAATAAATAGTGTATTAAACAAAAGAAATTGTTCTAAAAAAACAACAACAAAAAAACAACAGTAAAAAAAAAAATGCTGTGTTTACTGAGAATGCAATTTACAGAAAGATCTGTGTCAGATGGCAGAGATTTTTCTCAATAAATTTCGATCTTAATAAAATTGGTCGCCAGTGTGGGAGTCGGTGTAAATCTCATACCAAGATTGTAAATCGATTGTAGGGATCAAAGGTTAGAAGTTCCCCAGAGAACACATGACTCTTGTTTATCGGTACAGGTTACCAGGTTAAGCCATATCCCATAAGAAGAGACATAGGTGAAGATTTTCGTTGTGTAGTAACACACTACTTCTTCTAATAAAACTAGAAAAAACTAATTCTGATTTCTGTCTTAATTTCTGTGCAAGTAAGACCCATTACAAAGGTGAGAAGTGTGTGAGAAATTTAAAGTCTGGGTGCGGCCAAAGGACCTTTTTGAACGAACTTCGTATTTAGAATATTATTTCGACTTTTCATCACAAGTGTTGATACAACATGAAACAAAGAAACCAAAGAAGCCAATTGACTTTCCCATGATTTTGGCTTCTTCATTTCGTCATACAATTCAAATTAACATCATTGAATTAACGATTCATTATTGCGATATTGTACACTGTCTTTGCACATGAATCACACGGAATTTCTATTGTCTTTCAGTTTATTGACGTATTATCTCGTCAGTTAGTTAATAAAAAAAATGAATAGAACTTTTGAACGGAAATTAATTTTCTTTATTTTGATACCAGTTGTTTTTTGTTCTATCAGTTCAGTTAATTATTTTATTGAGTTGAGGACCTTATTTATCAATCAACAATCGTACCACACAAAAATAGATAATTTTTAAAAGGTTTTCCGTTTTAATATTTTATTATAAACGTCACAATTAGAATTGTCTCAACAGATGAATATCCCCCAAACAAATTTGAACAAATTTTAGATAATTTTCAACGCATTCTTATCTAAAAATATTAAAATGTATACAAGATTTATTGATTTATTGTCAAGTCAGAATTATATCAGTAACCGATTGATCACCTAAGGTTAGCAATGATATGTCTGGTCAGTACGGAGATGTTTGACCCTAAAGAGGAAGATCTTTAAACAACCCCTAAGTTTGTTTCAGACTATTAAAAGGAAGTAGGAGGGTAAAAAATATGATTTTTAGTCATCAATATTTAAAGCAGAATGTCTTAGCTTGGGGTTAAATTTATAAATCAAAATAATGAACTCTTAGTATCGATAGGTTTTTGTCAAAAATGAAAGAAAACTTCTAATATCTCTGCACCATACTAGTTGTAATATTTAGTTAATGAGATTTTTCAGCATTTATCTAAAATTTATAACTTTTCAACAATTATGGGACAACGGTGGTGATATAGATATGCCGAATTGACAAGGTTTTAACGAAGTGTAACGTAATGGCTAAGGAATTTCGGTTCATGCCTTTGAGTTTAGTAAGGCTGAGAATCTTTCAGCTCAGCACATGAGTTAGTTAGGTGCAAACCTTGATGTAGGGGGTAAAGCGCGCGCGGGGCGGACGTGCCACTCAGAGATGTCACAATAGCCCGAGATGACGGAACGAGGTGACAGGGTGCGGATGACGTCACGCACCGGAAGCGCACGGAAGTTTGTGGGAGATTTGAAGGAAGTTAGGGAGTTGAAAACTAGACACCAAACGAGGAGGTTCGACTTTTGCGAGCTCGCCGAGGCAGACGAATTTGTGCCCGATTGGTGCCGCACGAGATGGGGGCCAAATGAATAAGACGGCATAGCGAGATTGTGTCTGTCCTCTTTATGTCGAAACCTTTAACTCAAAGTTATTAAAAAAGTTTCGTACCTGAACCAGAAGTCGTTACGTGTTTTCGAATTTCAAGATTCCTATGTTCTTTATATGTTCTATCGTTATGAACATTATATGTCCCTTTCGCACATGGCGTTAATTGTGGCTATAGTACAAACGAACAAATAATAAACAGAGTCCAATCTACGCGTTTCGACTCGTCCTCAATAATCAATAGAGATATTAAAAATAAATTTGCAGTTGCAGTGAGAAACAAGTTCCATACTCTTGAGGCGATATCTGAAAGGCATATTCCGAATGACGAATATGAAAACTTCGCCTCTGCATATATTGAAGTTGTAGCAGAATGCATTCCAACCACAAAAAATCCTAATAGAGAGTTCCATGGGAATCAATATTAGTTAGGAAAAACTAAGTAACTTCAAAAAAACATCCTTGCTTAATAAAAGACATTCAACATATACAAATCCACAGGAACCCAGAAAGAACTAACCAATACATATTGACAAGAGCAATTAAAATGCATTTTTGGTCGATTCAATAAAATTTTTAATTCGGTACAAGATAGATTATCACAAATTGCAGAGTAGGCAGTAAATGCAGTAAGTGGAAGGAAGTGAGTATCGGGAGCAAAACTAAAAGCTGCAAGCCCTGAAGGCAGACCTTTGAAGTGGAAAGAACATTTCAAGAATCTGTTTGGAAACTCATATGTTTTGATTTTAAATTGATCTGGAAATGAATCCGATCGAACCTGGCTAAAAGTTCTCCCCGCCCTTTTTTGTTACACTATAGTCTGGCCTTTTCTATTCAGCACACAACCAAGTTAACATGTTATGTGTAAACTAGGCTGCCACTCTGGAGTTTTGGGAGCTGACAAGACTCCCAGGTCTATTCTGAGACGTCTCAACAGTTACGATACGATCAACGAGTCGAATAGATTTGTTAGATAATTATCAGAATCCCATGTATGAAAATATTCAACTGAGTGCCAACTACTTGTATTTGATCGGAATGCTTGACATTTTAAAACTGTTGTAAAGCAATCATTATTAGTAAATCAAAATATTTTTTGAAGCTTACAAATAACCGGACATTAGCCAGCGGTTAGAGTGTTTGCCAATGGCTCGGAAGACATGGGTTCAATCCCAGATCGAGTCATACCAAAGACACAAAAATGGTACTTGATACCTCCTTGCTTAAGAATCAGCATTATAAGGTACGGATCAAGGGTGAAATGGAGCAATCCAGGGAAGGAGGCGCCCTCCCCAACACCTTGGTGTAGGAACTATCGAAACGGGAGCCTTCGGGTCACCCTCGTCTATGGTCGCCAAATTTACATTACTTTACAAATAAGTTCAAAATAATGGAAACAGTTTAATTTTGTACAAATAATTTGAATAACGATGTACTTGAAACTGTAAGTATTTAAAACTGATTTTTATAGTATCGTTTTAGAAAAATTCTAATTTCAGGATTAAATCAACTTACTAATTTTGGTACCCTGTAAAGTGGGCATATTTCTCATTAATTCTGCCTTTCAGTACTACGTAACATTTGAAAGCAAAATCTTTAATGACACAATACTTAGGAATACATGTCAAAGTGAAACGGCCACATAATGCAACCTTTTTCCACTGCTGAATTGTGATTTCTCCGAAAAGCATAACAGTTCTACACTTCTACAGTTCTACCTACAGTTTCAAAAGAATAAGCATTCTACGGTTCTACAGTTCATTCTACAGTTCTAAAAGCATTAGCATTCCTCAGGTTTATAGTCTATCTGCAGTTCGAAAAGTAGGTTAAAAGTCTCTTTTTTCGTTCCCTCTCTCTCTCTCTCTCTCTCTCTCTCTCTCTCTCTCTCTGTCTCTCTCTCAGTATATGTATATACATAATATGATAAGGAGGCTCCAGTTTTGGACGTTGTTTAATTTGGACTTCCTCTTCATAATTATTATTCCCAGGTCCACTCTGACCAAAAGTGGTAGACACCCATCTATGGACCAAAAATTAATGTTCACTCTTTTACTAGAGATAAATATTAAGTAGAGTTATTAGCGTTAAATAGCAATACTTGATAACATTTTACTACATGCAAATAATAAATAGCAATACTGGAAACCATTTAACAGTGTGACAACAAATGATTTGTATTAAATTAGAAAAAAATACTTAATTATACAATTACTTAGGTAAGGTAGTTATTCTTTGTACTATTTAACTGTGCGCAAACAAATGATTAATATGAAATTGATTTACAGTACAACCACTAATAGTTAAAAAGGGATTACCATCAGGTTACACACACACACACACACACACACACACACACACACACACATATATATATATATATATATATATATATATATATATATATATATATATATATTCTCATTGAAACTGAATGTCACTGACTTTGTGGCAATTTCCATCAACTCAATACAAACCTCCTCAGGAAAAGGAAGGACGGAAGTTGATGGACCACGACACAAGAATTCAGCGCATATAGATATTGTTTCATCTAAGGGGATGTTGGTAAATAATGAGACAATATCAAAGGAGACCAAAAATTGGGAATCATTACATACAAGAAGACGACGGGTATTAGAAGAAAATGTAAAAGAATCTTTTACGCAAAACCCAGAATAGAAATCTAAGACTGGGTTAAGGCACTCGGCAAGCCATTTAGCCAAAGAATGTTGGACCGAATGGCACATGGAAAGAATAGGATGCAAAGGGATATCAGGTTTATGTATTTTTGGTAAACCGTACATTCTTGGTCTCCGCGATCCTACTGGATGAATAAACTCGTAAATCTCCTTCGATGTGAATTTTCTCCTGAATAACTCGAGAAAACGTTTTTGTAGTTTATTTTCCAGTTTCTGGGTGTCATCAAAAGATAAATCACCAAGTTTCAGGAATTTATCAGTATCATCGAAAATAGCATTCATTTTGCCTATGTAATCAGCTCTATTCAAAATAACGATACCGGCACCTTTATCGGGTTTAGTGAGAAGAATGTCCTTGTTCCGTCTAAGTTGTTTTGCCAACTCAAAATGAATTTTCTGCCACAAGAAACGATGAGAGTCAACAGGAGTGTTAACAAAGGACTGAGCTAAGTCAGCCAAACGAGACTTTAGATGGGCAATATTACACGAAGGAGCAGGAGAATGCTTACTCAACTGTACATACAACAATTCAAATTCAGCAAACACAGTAGCCGATTTGATACCAAAAATTAAGCCCCTCGATTGCACTAGTTTTTCACAGTCAGACAAAACATAAGAATAATTGAAAATATGCTAGTCAGAAGTTACAGCTGAACCAAATTTCTTTTTAATTAGATGATTCAAAAATTGTTGATTGCTATTACATAATTTACTCTTCAAACGAGAAGAGTTTACAGATAGATACTTAGAAAATCGGAGGAGGTAAAAAAAAAAAACAAGGAAAGACCAACACTTCTTCCAATTTAAATGTAGGCGAACTTTAACAGATTCAATTGAGACAAAAAAGAAATAAATTTCAACTTTCAAAAATGCAGGTAATATATTAATGGTATTACGGCATTTTATTTATTTAATCCGTCGAAGTATATATTCTGGAGCTAAATTGCTGTTCAGGTAAGACTGAAGAAAGAGGATCTCATTCTTATAGGTATCTATCAAATATCTTAAATGGATAATTTTATTAAAAGTAACGCTGATTCTAGGGTTGTACCTACCCTTAAAATGTTTTATTACGTTGGTGGTACACGAAATTTCATATAAGCAGAAAAATAACGGAATAATCGGTAAGAAGTGGGGAAGCAATTCTAAAAAAATAAAACTGAGGGGCCCTTTTGTCTGGCACCTATGAAGCTAGATCGCCGGAAAGTACTAAAAATTGGAATATGTATATATATTATTGAATTGGAATAAAGGGACTGGGTGAGAGAAAGAAAAATAGTCACCCCAGTATCCAATTCTCTGTCTACATTGAGAGGGGTGATCTATAGCGATCTAGTTCGTTGTATTTCATCTCTCGCTCTATGTGGAACAGAAAAGTCATCTTCATAATTAGTCCTGCAGCTATTTATGGCTAACAATTGTTCGCCGATTGCCGAGTCCATAGCCTGAGAATGCCCGATCTTTATTTAAAATACCTCTGGGTACATGCTGTCTTATTCACACCTCCAAACGTTTACCAGTGTGACCTATATATGCTGAATTGCATCGGCAATTAAACTTATGAATCAATAAAATTTGTTTAAAGATAGGCAAAGCAGCCAAGATATACAAAGCTCTACTAAGTAACCGCATAGAACCCAAAATTGAGGACATACTTAGGAAGAACCGTAATGGCTTTCGGAGAAATATATCCACGACGTCACAAATTTTGACTATCTATCTAATTCTTGAAGGTGTATGATCAAAAAACCAAGAGGCAACAATATTATTTGTCGACTACGCCGAGGCTTCTGACTCCATACACAGAGGAAAGATAGAGCAAGTACTACTCGCCTATGGCCTACCCACAAAAACCTCACAGCCATAATGATGCTATATAGAAACACAAAAGTAAAATCCGCTCTCCGGATGGAGACACACATTATTTCGACTTTGAATCAGGTGTGCTACTAGGAGACACGTTAGCCCCATACCTCTTTATCATCTATCTAGACTATATGCTTTGAACGTCTATTGATAAAATGAAAGAAAACGGTTTCAAGCTATCAACGGAAAGAAGCAGAACGTACCCTGCGCAAACAATTACCGACACGGACTACGCCAATGACATAGCGCTTCTGGCTAATACACCCATCTAAGCCGAAACCCAGCTACATATTCGGAAAAGAGCAGCCGCAGGCATCGGCTTCCATGTCAATGCACATAAGACGGAATATATGTGCTTTAATCAAACAGGCGACATCTCCACACTAAACAGTAGCACTTTGAAACTAGTAGACAAGTTCATCTACCTAGGAAACAGTGTACCATCAACCAAGACAGACATAAACACGCGACTAACAAAGGCACGGACAGCCATCAATCGGCTATCGGTTATATGGAAGTCAGACCTGACCGATAAAATGAAACGCAGTTTTTTCCAACAAGCGGTCGTGTTGATACTGCTGTATGAATGCACTACATAGACGATAGCAAAAAGTATGGAGGAAAAGCTTGACGACAACTACACAATAATGCTGGGAGCAATATTGAACAAGTCCTGGAGGCAGCACCTAACAAAGCAGCAGCTGTACGGCCATTTATCCCCCATCACGAAAACTATCCAAGTTAAAAGAACCAGACATACAGGACATTGCTGGAGAAGTAGGGACGAACTCATTAGTGATATACTCCTGTGGATCGCTTCACAATGACTAACAAAGGTAGGACGACCAGCTAGAGCCTATATACAACAGCTCTGTGCCGATACAGATGTAGCCTTGAAGATCTCCCAGAAGCCCTGGACAATAGAGAATGGTGGCAGAGGAGGGTCAAGGATATTTGTGCTGATGGTGCGACATGATGGTGATGATGATTTTAGAACAATATACATAGATTGTTTTAACTTAAGGAATAGGTTTGGTTTGCTTTTTATGGCATACCAACCATTGCAGCTTATTTAATGCCATATCCTTATGTAACGTAATAGCCAAGGGATTTCAGTTCATGCCTTTGAGTTTAGTTAGGCTGAGAACCTTTCGGCTCAGCACAAGGGTTAGTTAGGTGCAAACCTTGATGTAGGTGGTAACGCACGCGCCGGGGTACGTGCCACTCAGAGATGTCACAATAGCCCGAGATGACGGAACGGGGTGACAGGGTGCGGGTGACGTCACGCACCGAAAGCGCGCGGAGGTTTGTGGGAGATTTGAAGAAAGTTAAGGAGTTGAAAACTAGACGCCGAACGAGGAGGTTCGACTTTTGGGGCTCGCTGAAGCGAGACGAATTTGCGCACCGTGGGTGCCGCACGAGATAGGGGTCAAATGAACAAGACGGCATAGCGAGATTGTGTCTCTCCGCTTTATGTCGAAACCTTTAACTCAAAATTAATAAAAAGGTTTCGTACCTGAACAATAAGTCGTTACGTGTTTTCGAATTTCGAGATTCCTATGTTCTTCATATGTTCTATCGTTATGAACATAATATGTCTATTTCGCACATGGCCATATTCGTGTATCTAAAATGTAAATATATTTAAATATATGGTTGGTATGCCATAAAAACCAAACCAAACCTATCCCCTAAGTTAAAACAATCTATGTATAGATTACGTAAGAAACGGTTACTGTAAACGCGTATTAACATCAACCACCGAAAGTAAACGCGTTTTTTTTTTGTTTTGTTTTTTTTTTAAATCACAAACTGCATTCAGGAAATGAAGATTAACGTCCAATGTAGTCTCTGCATTTAATTGATCTGGCGTATATATATATATATATATATATATATATATATATATCATTCTCTTAGTACCCTGTCCGGTGGCAAAAGCTGCTTGGTAGCGCCAGGGGTGGCAGTACCGCCTTGAGCTACCGAAACTGTGTTATCACCCCTGGATGGCGGCTGATGAGGACATGGTATCGCACGTGCTTACACACGTTGTATGATGAAAAAAAAAAATGATTTGTAAAAATACTCCGTTGGAAACGTTTTTAAACGAGTCTAAGCTCATTCTTGGCACGCAGTTAAATGGTTCCGAGTATTGGTATGTATCACTAAGATTTTATTTAATCATCAGTCATTTATTTACACACAGTAAAATGGTCAAACAGTTCTATTTTAGACAATTTAATTTACCATCGGTCATTTGTTTGCACTCAGTTTAAAGGTTAAACCGTTCTATTTGACCCATAAATAGGAGCATATCAGGTGGTACCACTCCGGGCCAAATCCCCCAAATCTCCAGCATTAATCACCATCAGATTGTTTAGTGTCATATCAGGATACGCGTTGGTGGGGGTCTTAACCCTTTGAAGAGATGCCTCGGTGGATTCTACTGCCGCAGCCAACTGGGCTGTTAAGGAATACGAAAAATTCGTGTCGAATTTGTGTCTGAATAATAATTTTGGGTGAATTTGCATTCACACTTAACAGCAATTTCTAATTATTTAAATTGCAAATATAACAGAGACGATTATGAAATGCAAATTAGAAGGCTTCACAGCTTTCTACATGGAAGTATAAATACTATCATTAAGTAATATTACAATGCGAACCCAATAGGTTCACGGGTCATCTAATCAAAAAATCTTATAAGGAAGAAAACAGATAAACGATAAGTCAAATCTCACACTTGACGGAATCGAGTTTAGAGGGAAAGATTGTGAAAAGCTCGTTGAAAACAAACAAAAAGATAAAAAGAGTGAATGAGACAATATATTAGATAAATGTTTTAGCAGCAGAATCTTATATAGAGTCAATATAAAAGAATCATCTTTTAAGTAGATTAAATTGCATTTAATATTAGAGAGTCAAATTACTTGAGTTTAAAAAAAAAAAAAAACAACTCTAAATCGAACCAATATTTACAACTTAAATTCAATTAAGATAAAGGTAAAAGTGTTTTTTAATGACATTTTTGCTGAAATGGAAGAAATTTCATGGAAGACGCATAATAATTGACTATCAACTATAAATAATAATTCGAGATAAAATATTGACGATTTCAATTTCTATTAAAAAAACGGCTATTGACCTAATGAGTAGAGTGTTCGTCAATGTTTCGGGAGATCTGGGTTCAATCCCAGGTTGAGTCATACCAAAGACTCAAAAAAAGTTATGAATACCGCCTTGCTAAACATTCAGCATTAAAAAGTAGGGATCAAGGGTAAAGTAGAGCAATCAATGGAATGGAGTAGCTCCCTCCCCTACACCTCGGTGTACTAGCTATAGAAAGGGGAGCCTTCGGATCACCCTCGACTATGGTCGCCAAATTTACTTACTATATATATATATATATATATATATATATATATATATATAAAATAAATAAATAAATGTAATGTACTGTGTGTTCCACAATCTTTAAAATAAAATCATTTAGTACAAATCAAAGACCACCAATAACAAAGTAATGAGTATAACATTTATTGAAAGATAAAAATATAGCATTTTAGGATTTGGCCACCATGCAGTCTCAAACATGAACTAAAATATCAAGAATAACCTAAGAATACATGCTCCAGACATCCACCGTTCAGCTGTAGTCACTGTTCAATAAGAAGCGCAAAATTATTCATAATGCATGCATATTCCTCTGGGATGATTGGAAGCCCAGATGGTGGGGAACCATCCACTTATGATCTTCACAATTCCCATGTGATTCAAAGTTCTTGACCAACTCGAAAAGCTGAATGCTGTTTGGAAATGTGTAAATTGAACTTCTTTCTGAATTTTGCTACTTGAACGATCTCGAAAGATTTAGTTGCCGAATGCCTTCCCACATAAAAAGAAATATTCTGCTGAATTGTCTAAAGCCTGAGTTCGCTATGTTTGGCAAGAGAAATGAAAATGTTAACCATTTCCATCCAATCATCGGAAAAGTGAAATAAATTTAAGTTGAAGTAAAACCATAGACACAACTACTTTAGTTGTCTAAATTTGGAAGGAAAAGGAAAACCATCTGCCCTTATGAAATGAAGTTGAAATAATTGATAGTGCTGAACATTGGAGGATTAGACGCCTTAAGGAATCAGCACATATGCTGGGCTACTATGACCTGCTGAGTAGACCAAGAATAGAGTTGAATATAATATGGGAACCGATGATTGAAAAGGCTAGATGAAAAAAAAAAATCTGAATATGAGCACAGGTAAAAAATCATACATAACTGTAGTAATCCTTGTCAAGTAAGAACATTAAGTTTATAAGTCCAAAAAATTCACTCTGAATTATCCAGCAGGACACATAGCATAACGATAATAGGCGTTGGTTCCTTAAGCTTCTACGGAGACAATCATCAGGAGTTTGCAGATTCAATCCTGGCTACAGGCAAGTAACAAACAAGAATACTTAACACTTGTACCCGGTTATGGCTAACGGAATAAGAACAGGCGACCTCCGTGGATTCAATAAAGAACGTAGTGCGAAGTTATGTGAAGGTTCCCGAGTTTGACAAACACCTGAAGAAGGCCGGAGGATATATCGGCCGAAACGTTGAGGGAATAACAATAAAATAAAGACAATAGAACGAAAACCCCTAATGATAAAAAAAACTGTTACTTTGTTTCAACAATTGCGAAATTTGCTGTAAACATAAATGAAGACATAACAACGGCTCGAAAGGAAAAATTGTGGCGTATACAACTTTATATAAATATAAATATAGCAATGGATTCCTTGATTCTGAAATAAATCTAAGAATCAAAAAAGCCAGTAAAGCCTAAGTCAAAGTCGAAAGCCGTTTGAAGCTCGATAGATATATCATCATCAAAACCAAAGTTAGTGTCTATAAAGTGTACGTTTTACGAGGATCATTAAATATGTTTCCAGGCTTTTTTCGTAAGGGCAATTTTATTGATAGTACACATGAAACTCTAGTCCTCTTCGAAGTAATCTCCTTCGGTTGCAATGCACTTGTTGTACCGTTCCAACAACTTCTGGAAGGCCACATGGAAGTCTTCTTGTTTGAGCGTGTCAATGACCTTCGTCACAGCCGCTTTAATCTCCTCAATTGTCTCAAAATGACAGCCTCTAAGGTTTTCCTTGAGCTTGGTGAATAACCAAAAGTCACAGGGAGCAAGGTCTGGACTATAGGGAGGGTGTAAACTGTCTTGATGCCGATCTTGGTCAAATAGTCTGTGGCAAGGATGGAGTTGTGGACTGGTGCATTGTCCTGGTGGAAATGCCACTGACCCGATTTGAAGAGTGTTATGACAGCATATTCTCTCGAAGAGTCGCTTTATGAATGTCCTTTAGTAGCAACCTAGATGGAACTCGCGTCAATTCTATTATAAAGTACCTAGGTCAGCAGTAGTTTTTAGAAGTCGTATGAGTTTGTACGAGGCAATGTCAATCGAACAGACGGCTAACACATTTGACACGTACGGAATCAGACTTGCAAGGGCATATTTGTCTGGAGGACAAATTTGCAAATCGAATAGATGGTATTCCTCGGCAAAGAAGTAGCAGTAATATTATATATATATATATATATATATATATATATATATATATACCTACAGAGTAAGGAAAACGCAACAAATTCGCACAGATGTTATTAAATTCTAAGATATATATACATACATTGCTGTGTACGTAAAAAAATGATGATCTTAGTTTTAATTTTTGTTGTTTCAATATTCAGATTATTTTACATCTGTTACATTTAATGGGCCTCAAATAAAGA
This sequence comes from Sepioteuthis lessoniana, assembly GCA_963585895.1. Taxonomy (NCBI): domain Eukaryota; kingdom Metazoa; phylum Mollusca; class Cephalopoda; order Myopsida; family Loliginidae; genus Sepioteuthis; species Sepioteuthis lessoniana. The sequence goes on from OY757926.1 coordinate 69,343,600, forward strand.
ACAGGTGCTCGTAGCATTCACACATTTACTAGGTGTTAAGTTCGGGTTAGTGAACGCTTGTAATATTAAATAAAGGACAAACCACGATATGAGAGGAAATAGAGATATACTCTCAGGAAAAAATATATACAATAGACAGACTTTTAGTAGACCAGAACATAGGATTAGTGAATACAGGATAAAGATATAGTCTAACGATAGTATTGGCTTCCATTATTTCGGTAGCAAGTAAGGTGATCTAGTGGGATCTCCAGTCTCCAACGATCTAATACTATTCCTATAAGAAGCTGCTCTTCCCCTTCTAGTCTGCCCTGGTATTAGTAGCAACTGCTATATATGGCAGATGGGCGTGTTCATTGTGTGGAAAAAGGTGGGCGATACCCAACATTAGGATTAGGGAGTTTTTCGAGCGAAATGAAAGTCCCTAGTAAATAAAAGCTTTACAAAAAATAATTGAAAAGAACAACTAGTAAAAATCATGCAAAATCTCGCTAATCAATTAAAGAAGTACAAATTTATTTTAGGTTTTATTCGGTTCAATACTACTTCAGTAAATTTGTTCTCTGTTTAATGATAATGTTGTTAGAGGTAAAGCTCCTAAAGTTAATGGAATTTTAGAATTCGCTGACGCTAACTAAACGGCTGGAGAAGAAAATTGACGGCAACTACACAAGAATGTTGAGAGCAATATTGAACAAGTCCTGGCGACAACACCCCACGAGACGCCAACTGTACGGCCACTTGCCTCCCATCACGAAAACTATACAGGTTAGACGAGCCAGACACGCCGGACACTGCTGGAGAAGCAAGGACGAGCTCGTAAGTGACGTACTCCTATGGAGCCCCACTTATGGCCAAGCAAAAGCAGGACGACCAGCCTGAACTTTCTTACAGCAGCTATGTGAGGACACGGGATGTAACCCAGAAGACCTGCCGGAGGCGATGAATGATAGGGAGAAGTGGCGAGAGATGGTCAGGGATATCCGTGCTAGCGGCACGACATGATGATGATGATGATGATGATAACTAAATATTAAATGCGCGCACGCACACGCAGACACACACACACACACACGAACACACACACACACACACACATATATATATATATATATATATATATATATATATATATATATATATATCATCATCTTGTCGTGCCACCAGCACGGATTTCCCTGACCCTCTCTCGCCACTCCTCCCTATCGTTCATCGCTTTTGGCAGGTGCTCAGGGCTACACCCCGTATCCTCACAGAGCTGCTGTGTGTATGTTCAAGCTGGGTGCCTTGCATTTGCTCGGCCATATGTGGGGATCCATAGGAGAACATCACGTATGAGCTCGTCCCTGCTTCTCCAGTAGTATCCTACATGTCTGGTTCATCTAACTTTGATAGTTTTCGTGATGGGTGGTAGATGGCCGTATAGCTGCTGCTTTTTGGGGTGTTGCCTCTGGGACTTGTTCAAAATTGCTCGCATCATTCTTGTGTAGTTGCCGTTAAGCTTTTTCTCCATCCGTTTAGTCAGCGTCCATGTAGTGCATCCATATAGCAGTATCGACACGATCGCTGTTTAGAAGAAAAAAACGCAGTTCCTTCTCTCTCTCTCTCTCTCTCTATATATATATATATATGTATATACGAGGTGCCTTCAATAAGTTTCCAGACTTTTTTGTACAGGCATTTGAAATTGTCGTAGACTCATGAAAATTCAGTATTTTATTGCTATATATCTTATGAGATGACTGGCAAATTTTTATGATTTCAGGTTCAAATGAACAGATATACCGGCAATTGGAATACACCATACAAAAGCCTGATTGTCACAGATGGTGAATTTCAAAAAATGCAATCTTAATGTGAGGACACTTTAGAAGAACGATATGCAATAAAATTCTATTTTCAACTTGGAAAAAATGCCACAGAAATGTATGGAATGCTTCAGGAAGGCAGGGAGTCTGTGAGGGATGATGAGAGGTGTGGGAGGAGTAAGGAAGTCAGAACACTAGAGTTGATTGGCCAAATAAAGAATTTCATGGATAAGGACCGTCTTGTGTCTATAGAGACAATAAGTGCACAGTTTGATGTCAGTATGGGAACTGTACAAACAATTATTCGCGAGGAACTGAAGATGCCGAAGATTTGCGCGAAGTTTGCCCAATGGTGCTCAGAGACGATCAGAAAGAAAAACGTTGTCATTACAGCAGGGAGATAGTCGAGCTGATCAATTCAGATATCGCAGTTCTTAATGCTCTGGTGACCTGCGATGAAAGCTGGATCTACTGGTATGACCCAGAGACCAAGAGACAGTTCCCAGTGGAAGCATGCTGGCTCTCCCAGACCCAAGAAGGTCAGACCGAGCAAATCCACCCACAGACTTTTGATGATCCCATTTTTGACAGGACTGGTATGATCTACATGCACTGGGTCCCCACTAGACAGACAGTCAACAAGAAATACTATGTTTAGGTTTTAAGGGAGTTATGGAAGAGGTTCCTCGAAAGAGGCCAGCACTCTCAAATCGGGTCAGTTGCATTTCCACCAGGACAATGCACCAGTCCACAACTCCATCGTTGTCACAGATCATTTGACCAAGATAGGCATTGACACGCTCACACAAAAGAACTTCCATGGGGCCTTCAAGAAGTTGTTGGAACGTTACAACAAGTGCTTTGCAGCTGGAGGAGATAACTTCGAAGGGGACTAGAGGTTCATGTGTCTACTATCAATAAAAGTGCCTATACAAAAAAAGTCTGGAAACTTATTAAATGATCCTTGTATGTATATATATATATATATATATACTCCCCTACCTCTGTAGGGTTGAGCTCTCTAGCGAAAGAAGTAATTGTGTTGCTATTAGCGTATATGCAAGGCTCTTCATATGAATCGAACTCTCGGTAGCCGTTAAGCGGATATACGTAAACAATAACAATTGTGATTCATAACCGTTTAAATTTCCTTCGATTGCGCTGGTTTCCACATGGCTGGGTGGAAGAATATTGGATTGGCGTTTGAGTCAACCGGGTTTTGATCCCAGCTTCGGGAATCTAGCCTGTATGGCCAAACTGATGAGTTCTGATAGAACGAAACAGATCTGTCTGTGGATGACTCTCTTTCTCTCTCTCTCTCTCTCTCTCTCTCTCTCTGTATATATATATATATATGTATGTGTGTGTGTGTGTATTCTTCAGGGAACAATAGTTAGAGTCCTACGATCTTTAATATCTCACATGTATACATCGATTCATTAATTAAGACATACATACACAGAGGGACACACATACACACACACACACACACACACATATATATGTATATATAGAGAGAGAGAGGGAGGAGGGAGATATAAGTTCGTATATCATCATCATTATATCGTGCCATCTGCACATATTTCTCTGAAAATCACTCGCCATCAGTCGCTGTTATCCATCGCTTCCGGCCGGTCTTCAAGACTACAGTTTTGGTCCGTACAAAGCTGTTGTAGATAAATTCTAGCTGGTTGTCTAACACCTGCTCGTCGATGTGAAGGGGTCAGGTGGAGAACGTCGCTTATTAGTTGGCCCTTACTTCTCCAGCAATGACCCCCATGTCTTGTTCGTCTTCTTTGGATAATTTTAGGGAAGGGAGGTTGGTAGTCGGACAGTTGCTGTTTTGTGAGGTGTTGCTTGACACTCACTCAAACTATATATATATATATATATATATGATATTTGTCGCTGCCTCCCACCAGACAGGAGTTGACACAAGGTCAAAAGGCCGAATGCCGATTAAAGTGGGGATAAAGGGGAGGGGAAGGTCGGGAACGAGCCGAGACTCGAACCCTGCTTGTCTGTGCTGCTCATCGACCCACTAAGTTCAATGTGGGTCTAATGAGGTAAGCAGTTTCACGAATCCAAATTTGGATCCGGGCACGTATGCCAGGTTGTAGCTTCAACTAGACAAGGTCTAGTGCTATATATATATATATATATATATATGTATTAGTATCCATTTAGTCAAACCTTATGCTATGAGCAGGATATGCAATAATCTTAATATTCAACCAGAGTATGACTGCTCACCTGTTTAACCAAATCTGTTGGCAAAACAGTTGTATTCCTACCGTCTTAAGGATATTAGCTCGATGAAAAATGCAAACAGACTGATGAAGGACTTAAAGTTATGTCGCTGAATCCATTTTCTTCACGATAAGAGAGCCTAAATGAAACAGGATAGGCCTAAACCTCCACCTCCATCACTCCAACATACATATCACCATTTATCCTTTTTACTTTAATTTCATTCCTTTTAAGGCCTCCCCTTCCTCATATTATTTCTTTATTCTTACTGAAATCAAGTCAAAACCAACAACCCCTACCACCACCACCACCACCGCTCAAGCTAAGATCTAATCCCCCACATTCCTTTTCTGTCTTTTGTTTTTAGACCCTACCCTCTTTTCATATTCACATTTATACACTATTATCTATTTCTTACTTTTGCTAAACTTTTGAAAAAAAAACAAACTATTTTTCTCTGTTGAAAATGTTCTGTCAATAAAAAAAAAACGAACTATTCTGAACTGAATCTGTTGTCCGTGTTTTTAGTATATCCACTTTTCCATTTATTTTTCATCATCTTGTCAGATCTACCAATATTTCCACAAATATATCTGTAAAGCGAAGATCTATCGTGCTGTATTCCTCTGAAGATATATCAGTATGATATGTAGCTCTAATTGCCTATACTTGTGTACATGTTTATGAGCATGCAAGAGATAATGTATTAATGTGAGCCTAACTTTGTAGCTATGTTTGTGCATTTGAATATTCATCAGTACATCTTTTAGCATTTTAAACATCAGTAAATTGTCAATACACATATCCTCGTCTTTTATTAGCGCTCGAAACAAATGACATTAAGGTGACGAATAATAGAAGTAAATAAAAAAACAACTGATAATAAAATATTCTTTAGTTTGTCTGTTTAAATCTATCTATCTATCTATCTATCTATCTATCTCAATCGACATATCTATCTATTTATCTATCTATCTCAATAAACATATCTATCTATCTATCTTGTGTTTGTGTGTTTGCGTGTTTGTGTAAATACACAAACACACTCACACACAAACACACACACACACACACACACACACACACACATATCTATATATATAAACGAAGACGGAGATAAAGAGAGAGAGGGAGGGAGAAAGCGAAAGAGACAAACAGAAATAAAAAGAAAAAAAAGGAGAGATAGATAGGAGTTATTGGCTTTTCAAAGATGCACGTCTTCCAATATCCAACTGAATAATTCATATCACATAAAAATATACGCGAACGCTCATCTTGTAGGTCATTATCCCTTACCTTTTACTGACTTTCTAACTTCTTTCTTATTCGTTTTCATTTGACGTATTATTGTCGTTCATCTATAATAAAATAAGATGATTCCACCGACCGAGGAAATAATTTTGTTTGCATTTTACGAGCATGACAAACATAAAAACCACCTACAATTTACAATTAGAACACACACTCACGCGCGCACGCACCACAGATATATATATATATATATATACATATATATATATATATGTATATATATATATATATATATATATATATATATATATATTTTTGTGGACAATAATCTGAATCTCACACAATCCTGCCTCCGTTACAATACATGCTGACATGCATTAAAATATATCGATACATACATGCAGAAATATATGCTAACCTACACAAATGGAACAACACACACACACACACACACACACACACACACACACACACACACACACACACGCACACACACACACACACACACACACACACACATGTATATTTCAGGGTCATTCAAAAGTTTTCCCAACTTAACCAGAAAAAAGAGATATAGCTAATTTTTTTGCTTGTAAAACAGGAAAAACGCATACAAAAGTGGGTAGATTTCAACAAATGTAAAATTTTGGTGTGGCTAATAACTTTTTGAATGAACCTTATATATATATATATATATATATATATATATATATATAAGGTGATTCAATCCTGGTGGCGAAAAAATCATCGTTCAAAGAAAGAAAAAAATAATTAAAAAAATGTATTGAATACTTTTTTTTAATTCTGTGTATTTTGACCACTGAAAACATCTTTAAACTAAATTCGGATTTGAATATCCAGCTCATGAAATAGATTATAAATAATCAAAATATTTTTAAATTGTAAGTTTTTATTTAACCACGTGATATAATGAAAAATATAACCAAACAAATGGATAAAAAAAACCTAAAGATCAAAGGAAAAAAAAAACTCATGTAAAAATCTGAGTTGTGTTGTTTAGTAAACGCCCCACGCTTATCTGAACTGTTCATTTGAAAAGTGTTACTGTTCATTAGGTAGACAGGTAGATTGCATCTTGGAAAGAAGACTTTAGACCCAATATATCGAGCAGCTCAACGGATATTTTCATTTATTCCCTTATTCATATCTATCTATCTATCTATCTATCTATGTGAGTGTGTTTAAATTAATGTATGCATATATATATATATATATATATATATATATATATATATATATATATATATATATAGAAAGAGAGAGATCCTATTTACCAACCCCTCCGCTCGGGCAGGATATGACACAAGGTCAAATTTTAAGCGGAGTTTAACAGGTTTTAATTCAGAGTTTTCCTTCTCCTAGACTAGTTGCCTAACCAAGGCTGAAGAACCTAGTCTGCCCTACTATTTACCCATAGCTGGAGGGAGATAAGGGGGTTCATACCTTTCCCAAGGGTATTTGCCCGAAAGTGAACGTAATAACGCGACTGGAGTACGAACTCGCGTACTACGAATCCGCAGTCCATCGCTTTAACCAGTACACCACGAGGACATATATTTACACACATACAGACAGACACATACATACACACATACACACACACACATACACACTTACACACACATTATATATATATATATACATCCATATTCATGCATATAGGTTTATATATATATATATATATATATATATTCACACACACACACACACACACACACACACACACATATATATATATATATATATATATATATATATATATATATATATATATATATATATGCCTCATTAGATTCATTAGATTCAATGGGTGCATTTCTCAGAGACCTAAAAAGACAAACCTTTTGTCAAGTGAAACGTAATTCTTGATAGATTATGACATATAATCAATTTCTATCAAATTTATAAAAAGGAAAACTGTGATAAAATCTAATACCATTTCTTCAATTTCTTCTTTTATTCGTGAATATAACTCAAACGCATACAAAACGTTCAAATTTTTCGAATTTAAAATTTCAAGCATTGAAATTTCAAGAATTAAAATTTAATGAAATAAATTTTCAATAATTAAAATTTCAAGAATTGAAATTTAATTAAGTAAAATTTCAAGAATTAAAATTTTAAGAATTAAAATTTATTTAGTTAAAATTTCCTTTGACAAATTTCGTCTTTTACGTCTTATCCATCAATTTTCCTTTTTCTCTTAACTCACTTTGTTCATAATTTATACGATCGCAAGGAAAACAGCATCTTAGAAAGAAAAAAAATCAAATATAAGCACAACTAAAATCGTTTTCAAAAAAGATTTTAGAAAATACTAATTGTGAGAATGTCTGACTTGTTTTCACGAATTAACACCAATTATTTTAGATATTTGATTTGGCGAAGATTTTTTTTAAAAAGTGGGAATTGAACACTTAAACCCCACAAAACTTGACGAAACTCTAAAGGTATTATGCTGCTTCAAGTATCTTTTTCTCTTTTATGAAAATCGTCGACGTCATTTATTGGTCCTTTTCTTTTTATTGCCAAATTTTACTGGCGCTCTTTTTGCTTCTTTTATAAAAAAAAACGCACTTTTTTAAAAAAACGCACTTTGCTCATCCAAAATAATCACCTTATCATACCTGCAAGTAAATAACCGTCAGAGATATCTAATAAGATTTACAAACAGAATACAACAAAAAGCAAAAAATAAATGAAAAAACGAACCAAATGAACTTAGAAAAAGTGGATTAACGACGATTATCAATGAATGTGATAACATTCAGGAAATAAATTATTCATCTAGTTCAAGCCCATATGTTTTTTTAGCTTCTAACGTAAACTTCTAGTTGAAATTCATACTTTGTTTTCGTTTCTATCATATAATTCTAGTTAAAATTCATACTTTGTTTTAGCTTCTATCATATAATTCTAGTTGAAACTCATATTTTGTTTTCGCCTCTATCATATAATTCTAGTTGAAATTCATACTTTGTTTTCGCTTTTACCATATAATTCTAGTTGAAATTCATAATATTTTTTAGCTTCTAACAGATAATTGTTGATCAAATGATTACTTTTTTAAAATTTTTAGCTCTAACAGATAATTCCTAATAGAAGTAAAAGTTTTAATTTACGGCGTAAATTTTTACTAATAACCGAAGTTTTCTTTGATTTAATAATATACATTTTAATATTAATTCATTCGTTAGCATAAAACTCTGTTTCTGAGCGTACCCTACACAAGAATCGTTTTTATTCCACCAGCTTCTTTCCTTACTCTATTTTGTTATTTTGTAACACTTAGTTGTCGGTGAACTTTGAATCGAATGGATTTGAGAATCATAAAAATATATTTTCTGAATACATAAAGGAGTTCTTATTGATTTCTAGGTCGTCTTTGTTGTACCTTAATTTTTTCTCATGTTCAAGAAAAGTTTATATCAAATTTTGGACAGAGATTGCCCCTTTTTCTATAGATAGGCAAATATTTTGATGTTGTCCATCATATTTTGGATGGACACTTTTTTAAAACTTTCCTGAATTACTGTGTTTATATACAGTGAGATTTTTATTGCTTGTCTAAATGTGATGGCAATTAATCTATGTAAATTGCTATTTGAAAAAAATAATTCCAGATGTTTAAATAATATTCCAACAGTCCGCATTTTGGTTACACCATTTTCTCTCCAGGATTTCAAAGTGAAAGTCATACTTAATTTATACACTCGAATTAAAGTGACCATCGTGTATTTACGAGTGATATCTCGCAGAACATATAACTGATATAAACTACACAGATGATCAAACCTGTGAAAGTCAGATCTCTGTTGCATACCCTGGAGCAGGCAGCAAGAGGAGTTGATCGCTATGTGAACTCAGATAAATAAAAAAAAAATGTTCGTATATTCTTATATTCTATTAAAGGTGTTGCAATATCCTCATTAAATAGCAGGTCTCTGAAATTAGTACAACTGTTTATATACTCCGATAGCAATAACTTGTCTACTGAAAGCGATATCAACACAGCACAATGGACTCTCGAAAGGTGAACGACCAAATGGAAATCTGATCTCTTCCAAGCTTTAGCCATATCAGTATTCCTTAATGGTTGCACTACATTGACTATGACGAAAGTCCAGGTGAAGAAGCTTGGTGGTACTTACACATGGATGCTGCGTGCTATTTCGGACAAATCTTTTAACCTGCAACCTGCAGAAAAGCAGCTGTACAGTCTCTAACTTCACATTTCACAAATCATTCAAGTAAGACGAGAAAGACATACGGGAGAGGCAAGGACAAAAACATGAGTGATTTTCTCCAATGGACTCCAACACATGGACACACCACTGTTAACCGACCATAAAAAAACAAAAAAACTTGCATGTATCATTTCTTGGGGCAAACGGGTCCCGTCAAGAGGACTTGCCAAATACGATTACTGACAGAGACGGATGGGAAGATGGAGAGAGTTATAGGAAGCCAGGCTGCCGGCGCGCCTCGATGTTAATACTGATAAATGTATTTATCAATGGATTTTATTGCCATCAACTAAAAAGCTTTTTTTTTAAATTTCTATTTCATGGGAAGTGTTTTACGAATATCGACAAAAGTCGGTGAACGTTTACAGCTTTCTTCTCTTGATTTTTATTTTTTATTCAACCATGAGTAATACCGAATTTTGAAGGGAATAAAAAAAAAGCTTTTGGATTACTGTATACACCCCTAAGGCTTTATATAACTGCAACAAATTTCTGACAAACTAAAAATCACTCATCTTGTAATTTCAGTAAATTCGTGTTTTCCAAGTGATTGTTATTTCTATTTGTGCAGGGATAGCTGGTCAATCTTCCTCGGAAAACGAGTGCCTTCATCACTCACTCACAGTGCGCCTTGGCCAGAGGCAAAAAGGCAATTTACGATTGACTCTGTTGTACAAGTTTGTGGAAAATATATAAAGGATTTGCCTTGAGAAACAAGTTAATAGTGTGCATTGAAACAGCCGTTCCCAAAATGATCGAATCGTGTCCGCAGGGAATCTATATACGCTTGTGCGCTGTCAACATTCTGCATATCGGAAAAGTCATTCAATATGTTCGAATTGACCAAAACCCGGAAGATTAGGTTCGACGGTTGAACTTTATATTTGAAATGGTTTATTTGAAGTAGAAAATGTACTGACGATTATTGTCACGTGGGCATTTCACATTTTACAAGCATCAAGAAATCCCTTGAGCACATTGATATATACAAATCTGTAGGCTGGGGATGAAGCTGACTAACTTAAGCCTAATCTACAATGTCATGTTCCAATTATGATCGATGCTATCTAATCAAAGTTACAATCAATACTCGGTCATGCAAAAAAAAAAAAAATGCATTGCCAATTCTTATAAAAAGAACATTCTCCCAAACCAAAGAAATCATGATTTTACTTATTCTAGTGTAACATAAGTAAAACAAATTTAGTTTATATACATATATTTAGTTACATAATTAGTTATATATGTATTTATATGCATATTTGTATGTATACATTGTTTTATATAAGTACGTGTATATATATATATATATATATATAAAATATATAAAAACGTATATATATATATATATATATATATATATATGTGTGTGTGTGTGTGTGTGTGTGTGTGTGTGTGTATTTATGTACTTTCAGCTATGTATTTATATATCCCCCAATATATTAAGTTATATAAAAAATTATCTCACACACACACACACACACACACACATATGTGTGTGTGTGTGTGTGTGTGTGTGTGTGTGTGTGTGTGTGTGTGTGTGTGTGTGTGTGTGTTGGAAAAAGAAGAAAACGGAAAGAAAATAAATATAAATGAATGAGAAAATTCATTCATAATATTTTTTAAAGTCCATCGATGCATTTCGAACATATGACTAAAATTATCTTATGTATGAAATTACGAAAATTTCAGGTGTAAAGTATTTTAGGTCATATTCAGGGTAGTAATTATGAATAAAAAAAAATGTTCATATATATATATATATATAACCCATTTTATATATATATATATATATATATATATATATATATATATATATATATATATATATATATATATATCATCATCATCATCATCATGTCGTGCTGGTAGCACGGATATCCCTGGTCCTCTCTCGCCACTTTTCCCTATCGTTCATCGCCTCTGGCAGGTCTTCTGGACTACATCCCGTATCCTCACATAGTTGCTGAATGTATGTTTATATAAACAATTATATATATATATATATATATATATATATATATATATATATATATATATATATATATATATGTAAAATATCTATCTATCTATCTATCTATCGTAGAGTTCATCGAAACATGTGTAATTCCTAATGTTTCGCAACAGATACATAATCTTACTGATCTTTTACGTTACCTTCCTACTTGATATGTTGGTGCTTCGATGTTTATAAAGTTTCAGTGTTTGTTAATAAATAATGTGTAATAACATCGTTGTCATTAAATAACGTTTTACTCTAAGTAATACATCCAAGGTATTTGGGGTTAGAAATAAAATATTTCTTATTAAACCAAATACTTATTCATTGACAATACTGTATTTTTATTTCTCCGTTGGTTAATTTAGTAACAAATTCCCTGGGGTATTCATGAAACAATCCCTTTGATTGATGAATAAAATGAAGGACTGAGTGGACTTTTTTCTTATGGGCACTTTTATTGATAGTTAACACATGAAACTCCAGTCCCCTTCGAAGTAATCTCCTCCGGTTTCGATGCACTTGTTGTACTGTTCCAACAACTTCTGGAAGGCCCCATGGAAGTGCTCTTGTGTGAGCGTATCAATGACCTTCGTCACAGCCTCTTTCATCTCATGAGTTGTCTCATAGCGATAGACTCTAAGCTTAGGGAATAACCAAAAGTCACAGGGAACCAGGTCTGTACTAGAGGGAGGCTGAGGAAATGTTTGAATTCCCATCTTGGTTAAATAGTCTGTGACAACGATGGTGTTGTGGACTGGTGCATTGACCCGGTGAAAATGCCACTGACCCGATTTGAAGACTGCTGGCTTCTTCCGACGTAATCTCTTCCTGAACTCCCTTAAACCTCAACATAGTAAATCTAACTCCAAACCTAACCTTTTGGCCAATCAACTCTGGGGTATTGACTTCCTTACTCCTTCCACACCTCTCATCATCCCTCACAGATTTCCTGACTTCCTTGAATCTCTTATGCCACACAAAAACTGATGCTTGATTCATGCAAGATGCTCCAAAAGTAGTCTGAAGCTTTCCATAAGTTTCTGTGGCATCAAAACATAATTTTTTTGCATATCGTTCTTCTAAAGTTCCCTCGTTGCATTTTTGAAATAAACTAACTGTGGCAATCAGGCTTTAGTAGAGTGTATTTCAATTTCTGCTGTAGCTGTTCATTTGAAGCTGAAATCATAAAAATTGGTCAGTCATCTCATAAGATGTATAGCAATAACCTACCGAATTTTCAAGAGTCTACGATCATTTTAAATACGTCTGGACCTTTTAGAAGATTATTTTTTTTCATCAGAATACTGCTTGCTTGAATTCAAACTTTCCGTCTCAAATCAAACAAATCCAATATGCCATTGCAAATGAAAAATGTGGACTGATGCAAACAGCTTCTTACAGGGTTTGATTTCGTTGAACTGATTCGATATACTACGCCGATTACCTGGGAGTAATGGCATCGAAAGGTTGTCTTCATTCTCTACACAGCTTTAGCACTGGAATCTCAGGTTGATGCAGGCTAGTGTCATACCAAGAGCAGACTTTAGGGAGTGATATCTGCCAGAGATTCAGTCGGCATCGTTGACGTCGCGGTTCTTTTTTGGAACGAGTGAAGTATCTTAATTAGTACTTTTCGTTTTTCCCATTTATCCCAAAAATTTGAATATTTTTTTCAAAGTTCAACTTAAACACTGGCAGCAAAATGTTGGTTGGTTGGTTGGTTTTTATGGCATATCAACCTTTTAGGTTATTTAACACCAAATCCATTTTAAACTAAATAATCAGTTCTATTTAAAACAATTCAGTTTTGCATGAGTACACAGTATAATTATCAAAGACATTTCTATTTCTAACTATTCAAGCAGTTATATATAACAATTCAATTTAATGTAAGTACAGTTTCAATGTCAAAAAACAGTTCCATTTCAAATTATTCAGTTTAGCATAAGCACGCACTATAAATGTAATTACGGTTTAATTGTCAAAAATATTTTTATTTCAAGCCATTCATTTTAAACAATTCAGTTTAGCATAAGTATGCCGTTAGTTCTATTTAACCCATAGATAGGATCCTATCAGGTGCTACCACGCCGGGTCAGAGTGGATCTCGGATCAATGGCAATAAAGAGGTACTCCAAATTTCCCAAAGCTCCAGCATCACTGTAACCTCACCATCACATTGTTTAGTGTCATATCCAGGAGACTTGTTGGGGACGGGGTCTTACCCCTCTGCAGAGGTGCAGTCGGTGTATTATACAGCCCCAGCCGACTGGGGAAGGCAGCATAATGTAAAAAAAAATAGAATTTTATTATTTCATGAAGAAATGTGAAAAATAGCAAAATTTTACCGAACATAAGATGAAGTGAATAAGCAAATGATATGCATGACGAGTGAAGTATATGTTTTATTCATTTTTTAAAAAATATATCATTAAGTACAAGCGACTGCTCGAGGCAAAGTATTTCGGGATGAAGAAATTTACCTCCTCTAACTTGATCGACGATCAATATACTTTTTTTTTATTCTTTAAGAATCATCATCATCATCATCATGTCTATTATCCCCATCTTTCGTATCCCATGGTGGTTTCAAAGCATCACATAATATCCGTGACTTGGAACTCACCGAATTGCCAGGAAATGCAACTGTCGTTTCCAGTGTTGACTCAGGAGACATGTCCATTCATTTGTTCAGCTTAGCTGGCAATTCGTTTCAGCGAGGGGTTTCACGTTTACACCTTGTGTTCGGCAGATGTTACAAGCTCTAATGGCCACAAAGTAATTCCAAGTGGTAATTCAAAGCGTAATTTCGTAATTAACACCAAACAGGAAACTCTCTGCAGATAATCTGTAAAAGAATCCAGAGGAATCGGAAATATCTTGGCAGCAGAATTACTAAATCGAGGACGCTATAATCAGGTAATTGTTCGAAGATAGCTGACAACGCCGGAAAATAGTGAAGGAATAGAACGGGTATTGTCAAATTGAGCGCTACCGCTCCCAAGTGTGCAACGGATAAATCCAAGACGGCTATATTGAGAAGGGGAGGAGGCAGGAAGTTGACGTCAGGATCAAATGGATGTTTTTAAGCAAAATTTCAACATGCCCATCAAAATTATTTAAAATAACACTCAGGTTTATAGTAACACTACGAATAACATTAAAGGCTTGTGTTAACCAACTGGTTAAATATGATTTTAACCAGAGACTGTAAAATAGCTTTACTTCATATCATTTCTACCTCTGATGATGAGCACTGGTAAAAAAGTTGTTTTTACTTTTCAGTCTTTACATATATATATATATATATATATATATATATATATACAAAAGCTCTGTACGGATATTGCCTGGAAGACCTGTCGGAAGCGATGGATGATAGAGACGTATAGCGAGAGAGAGTTAGGGAAATCTGTGCCAGCAAACCAAGATGCTGATGATGAGATAGATAGATAGATAGATAGATAGATAGATTGTTTTATTAAGTAATAAATAGCGCTCAGTATCAGTGATAGAATATATATATATCGAAGTTATGGCAGCACAGATCCCGATTCAACGGTGCTCAGTAAGTGTCTGTTTTTTGCCGATGTGATCATCGTGGTCCAATAAAAGGCGTAGGTGAGAAACTGAGAGTTATCAAGCAACGTTGAATCTATATATATCATAGGATAGACACGTATAAACATTAGAACTAATGCTCACACTATGCTCACACTATGCAACACATGCTGTGACATTTCAAATAGCAGCTTTTCTTTATTTAGTATAAAATTTGGAATAGATAAAGACATTGTGACAATCATTGTCTGGAATCTATTTGACATGGCTGTAATGAATTTTCTATTTACGAGTTATTTAAGCTAAGATTACATTTATTACACAGTCACACACACACGCATTCACGTATATATATATATATATATATATATATATATATATATTAACAGCCCAAAAGCTGAGAGCAAAAAAAGAAAAGTTTGCCATATTTACCAACCCCTGTGCTCGGGCAGGATATGACACAAGGTCAATTTTTAAGCGAAATTTAACAGGTTTGAATTCAGAGTTTTCCTTCTCCTAGACTAGTTGCCTAGCAAGGCTGAAGAACCTAGTCTGCCCTACAATTTACCCATGGAGGGAGAATAATTGGATTCATACCTTTCCCAAGGGTATTAGAGCTATGTGAAATGCAATCAGTCTCGTCCAGGATTTTAACTCGTGTTGCCGTGTCCATTTCTTACGACGATAACCATTACACCACGGGCACCTCCTAAAAAAAGTTTTCATCCGGAAAGCGATCTTCAGTCAATGACAAAAGACGTGATCATCACCTGATCTTTGGGCAGTTGTAATTTACAAAGCATTTTACTTAGATGTGGCACAAGGCCATATGAAAGGGGCACCCAATGAGACTCGAACTCACTCGAGTAGGTTTGCTAGTCGAGCTTACTAACCATTCAGAATCCATAAATAATTCGTTAAACAAATTGAAATAAGCGAAAAATTTTGAAATAAAGCGAAAATAATAATAGCTCAAATTTGTGGAAAGGGTTGTTAATCAGAGACGGGTTTATAGCAAAAAACAATTCTTCTAATGTTTGTATAAGGACTTCTGGTTCAACGGTTTGTTAAGATCAGGCAATGTCGTTAATAAATCAACATTATCATCATCATCATCCTCAAGTTGCGCTGACAGCACGGATTAACCTGCTTCTTGCCATCCATCCATCACACCCATCGTCCCCAACAGGTCTTCAGAAATACAGCCAGTGCCTGCACAGAACTGATGTAAATAAGTATTTAGTAGTCAGCATGTAGGGGTCCATAGAAAAACATCACTTGTGAGTTTGTTGTGAATTTAGAAGCTTTTTTGAGATGGGATGTAAGTGGCCGTGCATTTGTTTTGCGACGAGTTGTTTCCCGGATATTTTCAAAATAGTATGTTGCGTTCTTGTGCAGTTCCCATCTAGCTTTTTCTCCTTGCGTTTTGATAGCGTTTATATGGTGGCTCTATATAGTAGTATGGACAGGGTTACAGCTTGGAAATATGCCGTTCTATTTAATCCGATAGATCAGATTTCTATATAATCGATTAACCTCCAAATGTATTTTACACTTTCATTAGGATCTGGTGATATCATTTTCAGTTGATGAGATTTTGCTGCTTATGTACGTGAACTGGTCAACAAACTGGAGAGATTTGAACTTTAGAGCTGAGATGATTCCTTTTTGGATGTACTACATGTATTATACTTTATTTGAATTCACGTAGAGGCGAATACCTCCTGCTGCTTGCTTAGAGTTATGCAGAATGGAAGCAATAGATCATCCGCAGAGAATAGCATAATGGTCAGGGTGTTCAACAATGGCCCGGGAGACCTGGCTTCAATACCAGGTCGAGTCATACGAAAGACTCAAAAAATGGTACTTGATGCTTCCTTGATCAACAGTCAGTATTATAAGGTACGCACCAAGAGTAAAGTGGGTCAATCCTAGGAAAGAAGTTGGGCCCTCGCCTAGACCTCGGTGTGGTTGCTATTGAAAATGGAGCCTTCGGGTCACCCTAGACTACGGTCGCCAACTTTACGTACTTTTTACTTTATAGTTTATGCAGGATATCGACTACTTCTTACATCTTTGCAGGGTATAGAGCTATTTTCTTTTATTAGATCTATGGCTGTTCGAAATACCGTCATTTTCATGTTCCATCGTTTTTAATTCACTGGCAAGGTCCAAATATTTATTTTTTCTTTTCTCTCACTTTCAATTTTACTCTGTGGTCAACTGGGATGGCAAAGTCCAATATTCAGCAGGTTAATTTTTTTATTATGGTCAATCATTAAGTCCGGTCTTCTAGTCGAGATTTGGTGATCTGTTTGTATCTTAGAATCCAAAAGAAATTTGTGCGTCTCATTCTCCAAGATGGATTTCTGCTTGTGCATATTCCATTTATTCGTATGGCCAAATTTCAATTTCTTTCTCAATTCCCAGTAGATTGGCTTCTCCAACCAGTCGTATCTCGTCTTATACTTTTTTGTGCTAATTTGCTGCACTCGCTTATCATATGACTGATAGTTTCGTCTCTATCAGCACATAACCTACACTTACTATTTTGTTACTTCTTATCTATGTTTGCTATAACGTAGTTTATCCTCATGGCGTTTTATCGTGATTCAGTTTCTCTTTTAAGTTTTTCCTTTTCTAAGCCATATCCAAGTCTTCTCCTGTGAGGCAGATTATGAAAAACAACTGTGATGATCTGTTTCCTTGCAACAGTCCACAAACGATGAAGTTCCAAATGGAGTCTCAACAAAAAACGAGGAAAAACAACAAAGGTTCTTCCTTGAATTGCAAAAACAACAAGAAGCACTTTTTAAAAGTCAAAGTAATAACCAGCCTACAGATAGTACTACTATTTTCACTCAAAATGCGGTGTGGAACGCACTCGAAACATTTTCCTAGGTACCAGATTAGGATAAGACCTTTGAGGCATATTACAGAAGATATGAAGATATCTATATTACCGACCGTGCAGATTAGACTGATGCAAAAAAGTCCGGCTACTGCTACGAAAGCTAGGAACTGTGGAACACAACAAATTCGTAGATTATATCTTACCAAAGAAAAACTTGCGAACATAGCTTTTTATAAACAGTTAAATTACTGTCAGAATTATTCAGCTCCAAGAAGTGTCAATTCCACAAAAGATAGAAATGTCTTAACTTAACAAAAAGGGACAGTGATGATTATTTAGGGTTTGCCTCGGTCGTCAAGAAAAATTGCGACGATTTTAAACTAGGCTAATTGTCAGCAGATACCTTCAAATGTCTGATATTCGCACAAGGCCTAGTGTCGGCAAAAGACGCGGAAATCAAACGCAGAGTTTTGTCGAAATTAGAGAACGAACCCGATCTCACACTTCAAAAACTGGCTTAAGACTATCAAAGGATAGTGAGAGTCAGAAAAGACTCCAAAAATATCGAGGAGTCTGGTGTTGCTTACGTAAAGAAAATCAAGCATAGATCCCAATCATACTCTCCGGTAAAAGAGAGAAAAATATGATTACCCAAAATTTCAATAGAGACAGACTAGTGACAACCAAAGGAAACCACCCAGCGCTTGCTACCGTTGTGGAAAAGTACATTGGGCCAAGGACTGTCTCTATCGTACAAAAAATATCAAAACTGCGATAAATTCGGACATAAGGGCTTACAGTGTAGAAACAGAAAAATAATCAAAATCAGCGTCAGACATACAAAAAGCGAGGACGAGTCAGACAAAGTCGTTCGTAAATACATAACAGTCAAAATACTAAATAAATCGGTAAGATTTCAGATAGACTATGGCTCTGATCTATCAATAATAAACTTACAAACTTGGAGAAAAATAAATAGGCCAATAATAAAGATGACAAGGAAGACGGCACGAACGGTAACAGGAGACAAAATAAAATTTGAAGGCGAAATAATCATCCCAGTGTCACTAAATGGTATAACCAAAAAATTAAAAGTCTTCGTATTGAAGAAGAGAGAAAATTTGTTTGGGTCGGACTGGTTTCAGAAATTTAATCTCTGGAATCAACCAAATAATACGTTTTGCCAAGTAGAATGCATTACGGCCGAAGCTGAAAAATTAAGATGGAACTAAAAGGTAGTTTCCCCGAAGTATTTTCAGCTGGTCTTGGCAAATGTACTAAAATTAAGGCAAAATTTGAACTGAAGGAAAATATACGCCCCATTTTTCGAAGGAAGCGAAATTTACCGTTCGCCGCGACCGAAAAAATAAATAAAGGGCAAGACCGATTAGTGAATATGGGCATATTATCGAAAGTGGAATTCAGCAGATGGGCTGCTCCAACGGTATATATAAGAAAAAAATCTAAGGAAATCCGGATATGCGCAGATTTTTCTACAGGATTGAACGCTGCACTCCAGGATTACCACTATCCATTTACCAGCCCAGAAGAGGTTTTTAATAAATTAAATGGAGGAAAAGTCTTTTCAAAAATTGACTTAAGCGAGGCCTACTTCCAGATTCCAGTAGAAGAAAATAGCTCTAAACTATACTGTATTAGCACGCACAGAGGGCTGTACAAATTTGACAGACTAGTTTTTGGAATAAAAGTCACACCGTCTATCTTCTAACAGGTGATGGACACCGTGCTGGGTGACTTTGACTTCACTTTCGCTTATCTTGATGCTATTGTTATTAGTAGTAAAACGAAGGAGCTACTCAGAGAATATCTAAACAAGGTTTTCGCACAAATACGGGAAAAGGTTCAAGGTAAAGGAATCAAAATGCGATTTCTGTTTGAACAA
The DNA here is from genome assembly GCA_963585895.1 of Sepioteuthis lessoniana. Classification (NCBI taxonomy): domain Eukaryota; kingdom Metazoa; phylum Mollusca; class Cephalopoda; order Myopsida; family Loliginidae; genus Sepioteuthis; species Sepioteuthis lessoniana. Next base: position 69,363,497 of record OY757926.1, read on the forward strand.
AATCAAATATCTGGGACATATCATTGACAAAGACGGGAGATGTCCCGACCCCGAAAGGGTTACAGCTATCAAGGATATGCCCGCCCCAGATAATGTTACGTCATTACAGAGCTTCCTTGGCCTTGCAAACTACTACCAAAAATTTCATAAAACATTTGCACGATCTCCACGCCCCGCTAAACGAACTACTAAAAAAAGATAAAAAAAGTGGAGATAGACAGCATATGACCAAATAAAAAAGGCATTAACATCTGATCTTTTTCTCACGCACTATGACCCAAAACTGGAGATTATTGTCGCAAGCGATGCCAGCTCATATGGGGTTGGTTCGTGTATCCTACATACAATGCCCGATGAGACAAAAATGTCTATAGCCCACGTATCTAGAACCCTTCTTCCGGCCGAAAAGCATTATTCCCAGATTGAAAACGAGGCCTAGGGAATAATATTTGCGGCGACAAAATTTCACCGATACTTATATGGCAGATTCTTTACTCTACAAACAAACCACAAGCCCCTAATAACCATTTTAAGATCAAAAAAGGGTCTACCAATTTATACTGCCAATAGGCTTCTAAGATGGGAAACGATTCTACTGAACTACAATCTTTAAATCGAATACCTCCCGTCAAAACAGATTAGCCCCGCAGATGGACTATCAAGGTTGGTACCGAAATATAGTGAACCCTTCGAGGACACAATAATAGCAGGCTTACGAACAGACTGTGAAATTAAAAACAAGCTAGCCAACACCATCAAAGAACTGCCTGTGACGCTACTCGAGATAAAATGCGAATCAATGAACGACGACTTTATTTCCAATATTAAACAGAAAATCACCTAAAAAAACGAAAAAGTACCAGAAGTATTTTCACTATATGACAACGTCCTCCTATATAGTGAAAGATTTGTAATACCAAAGAAATTGCAAAACATAATTTTAAGAGATTTCCACACGGGACACCCGGGTATAAATAGAATGAAGAGTCTCACGAGAAGCTATGTTTCTTGGCCGAAGAGGGATAACGACATTAGGGATATGATCGAAAAATGTAAAGGCTGTGCCTTAGCGGCAAAAACACCCAACTACTTTCAAACTTTGGCCAAAAACAGAGCAACCTTGATCGAGGATACATGTTGATTTTGTGGGTCCCCTGGAAGAATTCTGCTACCTACTTGTAGTGGATAGTTACTCTAAATGACCTGAGGTTCTCAGATGCAGAAGACCTACTACTGGGACAACTATTGGGTTCCTACATGAACTGTTTACGTGGTTCGGTTTGGTAGAATGTGTGGTCAACGACAACGGAAGCCTATTCACATCAGTCGAATTCAAGGAGGTCTGCGAAATCTTCCAAATAAAGGCCATAACCACACAGCAATATCACCCGAGATCAAACGGCCAGGCTGAACGTTTTGTAGACACGTTAAAGCGAGCACTCAAAAACGCATCAGGTACCCCGACGGACAAGGCACTACAGCAATTTCTGCAGGTATGCAGAATCACACCCAATCCCGATACACCACTGACAGTCTCACCAGCTGAGACGATGTTTGCCAGAAAGATAAGATCCGTCTTCGATAAGCAACTCCCGAAACAAAATAAGCTACGAAAGACCACGTTAGCGCCTAAAAAAAGCTTCAACCCAGGAGAAAAAAATTACTTTAAAAAATATCAAAATAACACTTCCTGTTGGGAACGGGGAATAATTAAAAAAAAAAGAATTGGTGATATTGTATACATTGTAGAAGTACCCAAATAAACACATAAGAGACACCAGATCCAGTTACAGAACCACAAACAGAAGAAGATCCAAATGATACCATTTTTGACAGGTTCGATTTAGATCCTCCCCAATCAACCCCTGAAATACGTCGGTCAGGGAGAAAAAAGAAATTCACCGACACGTTGATGATCGACCCAAAAAGAAAAAAAATATTAAAAGCACTTTTACGAAGTAAAAAGCTTGTGGGAGGGGTGTTGTGGGAGCCTTACTCATCTCACCATAATGGATTCTTCTCACCGTTATTAGTACTGAGCAATTTCGCTGCCAAAGGCAGATGAATATCGGTGTTATCCGAACAGTACGAGACTTCTTACCTTTTCTATGTAACTCTATCTTTCTTGTGTAATATAATCTGTTATCTAATATCCGTGTTTGAGTTTTCATTAGTGACCCTTTTCGGGGCCACAACATACAGAAAGCGCGTTCATGGTTTCTAGATTGGTTTGTTGCTTAATGTCATAACAGGACACTCGTTTTAGGAGTCTTACGTCTTTGCAAAGATGCAGTCGGTGTATTCTGTAGCCTCAGACGACTATGCCAACAATGAAAGTAATATATTTTTATAGTCGAATCAATCGTTGTGTACCTTGTACAGCGTAATGTTCGTTGGTCAATAAAATTGGAGGCATACAGGCTTCGTATTGCTCACAGTCACTTATCTAAAAGATTAATTGACCTATCGATACTTAACGATGGAGAACTGACAAGGAAATGTTATTTCTGCATGGCTAGACCCTAAACATAAGCCTAAACTTGAGTAGCAGCTCGTTATTAATGAGTTTGGTTCACACGGAGTGCCCTGTACTTAATATCTGGTAGCTCTGACGGTGAGTGTGAGTTGATTATGTCCTCTGCAGAAGGATAAGACATTTCCTCCCAAACGGTGTTCTGGTTATGATGATAAACTGTATCTGGTACTAACGCCCCAGTTCGGGAACTTTGGAGGGTGTAGAGTGCTTCTTCCCTGCCATTACTAACACGTCAATTATGAGGGGTAAGTCTCCATAGCGTAGTGGTTAAGGTGCTGGATTGCGACATTATTATTTCGACCAACAGTCGTTGTATTATCAATCATTCTCCCTCCAGCTATGGGTAAATAGTAGGGCAGACTGGGTTCTTCAGCCTTGGTGAAGCAACTAGTCTAGGAGAAGGAAAACTCTGAATTCAAACCTATAAACTCCGCTTAAAAATTGACCTTGTGTCATTTCCTGCCTGAGTCGAGGGGTTGGTAAATATGATGACGCTCACATTTGGACTAATGCCCTTGGTAAAAGTTTTAACTCTCTTCTTTTCTTAGCTATAGATTAAATAGTATTACCGCTGTTCTACAAATATAGCTTTGGTATTAAATAACCCCCGACGGTTGATATGTCATTAAAAGATAAAGACAACTAAATAAATCCTCTTTGAACTGGAGTGATAGTAGCTTTCACAGTTTCATATACGGATGAAATAGATTTGTTAGAAAATTATTTTTGTTTTATTTCAGAGGAGTTCTTAAGAAACAACTACACAAAAAATCAAGTATAAACGTACAATCGACGCATTTACCAAACCTCTCGGCAGGAAATAAACTCAAACGGGTTGATATGCCATTTCGATCAATCAATCAATCAGGTCTGGTTCTAAACTATTCTTAGTACGTTACCACTTGGACATTAGAAAACTTGTAACTTCAAATATTTATATGTATTTGTTTTCAAACTCATCCTTGTTTCTCTATACGAGCCACCCAATGGTTCACTATACATAACATAAAACAAATTCGAAGTGAAATCTTGATATCATAATATAGTGTTTCAGAAAAAAAAAATAGTATTTAATTCTTGAATGGCCAACACGTTTACCTGACCTGACTCCTAATTTTTTTGCTGGGATACGGGAAAGCACTGGTCTATGTCTCTACTCTTCCTTCACGCAATAGAAATGAATAAATCTTTTTTTGCTCAGCAATGATCCTGTTTAGTTTCCTTTGCTTAGACCAGGTGTGCCCAATATGTCGATCGCGATCGACCAATAGATCTCAAAAGTAATGCAATTGATCGTATTTCTTAGATGTTAGCCTATCAGCTATTCTCTGTAGCAATTGCCACTTACATGATGTACAGGGCGTCCAGTCTTCTGTTACTTAAAACTTTATATGGGAACATATTAAGTATACTCATTACGTCTACAGATAAATTTATAAAGCATTTTTAATTCGAATATTTACAAAACTGTCTGCATGAGTAGAATGCGACACAAGGTCATTTTTACCGAGTTTAACAGGACACATAGTTCTCCTTCTCCTAGACCGGTTGCCATACCAAGACTAAAAGGGCGACTGTAACCTAATAGGAGAATAGTTGGATTCATTCCATTCACACGGGGATCAGCTTTGGCCAGGTTCTCAACTCGGGTCTCCGCGTGTATTTCATTCAAGGATATTCATTTCACCACGAGCACCTCAATTACAAGTAGTGCCTATTTAAGTGGTCATTTTAACAGTTGCTCACAGATCGAAAAAGTGTGGAAACACCTAAACTACGTAGCTACTAAGATATTCATATCTCAAATGATCGAAGCCATTTTAAAACCATCTCAATTTTTGAAAAACAACCTGAATCTTTGCTGTGTCTCCTCCATTATATTCTCTAAACTAATTTTCCCCTCTTCATTCCTTTTGGTATAGTCCTTATTCTTTTCATTTTCCCCAATATATATTTCAATATTATTTCAATTTTTCGTATTTTATTACTACTAAATAAACTTCTCTCTTTTTCCCCTTTCTACTCTATAAATCTGTCCACTCAAACACATTCAACTTTTCAAATCAGTTCTTCCAACTGACAAATAAGCCAACAAGACATATAAAACTTAGTTTCACACCGTTTTGCGACATTCGACATTCACATTCAACATTCAAATTCTCTTTTATGACCATTGCTATCGCACAAACCAGGTGAACTTGTAATGTTATGGAATTTTTTACAATATCCAACTTTTACACAAATCTAATTTTTTCCCGACCAAAATTTAAATAGATCATTTCTCCTTTTTTCATATCTTTCATTCATATTGAGTCACGCGACGACGGATGGTTGAGGAATATCTACTCATAGTAAGAGACATTGGAATACACCTTCAAGAATCAAACTATTCTAATACAATTAAGACACCATTGTAGAAAGCTATTCAGATACTCGCCCATCAGTCGCAGAGCTACGTGATACAGTCACCAAAATAATACGTGACTGACGTAATGATTTACGTCAGTGTGTTTTTGACTCGACATCAAAATATAGATAAAATCAGACATAGACGTACTGCAGGCCCACAGGTGAGTGTACACACACACACACACACACACACACACACACACACACACACACATATTTATATTTATATACATATATATATATATATATATACACTAATGTGTGTGTGTGTGTGTGTGTGTGTGTATCTGTGTGTGTTGTTTTGGACATGGTCTTAAAAACTCTTTGCGAATATAGACATAGGCCCATATTCCTAATTAGTATTCTGTGACGAGGAATTCTTTCTTCAAAACCACGGTTTATGCCTATTCATACACACTATCACATAAATCCCCCAAAACATGTGTGCATGTGTGTGTGTGTGTGTGTGTGTGTTTGTGTTTGTGTGTGTGCGTGTGTGTGTGTGCATGTCTGATTATATGTTTTTAGAGTATGTGATTAGATGTAAATGCATTCATATATGTATACATATATGTACATTTATACACATGTGTACATGTATATATATATATATATATATATATATATATATATATATATATATATAATTTGTAATTATATATACATATATATAGAGAGAGAGTGAGAGAGAGAGAAAGAGAAAGAGAGAGAGAGAGAGGGGAGATAGTTCGTCTGTGAGTGTGCTACTATACGAGAGTGGTGGGAGCGTCCATTTTCGTACTTACATATTTCCTCTTGTGTCTTTATATCAAATGTATCGGTATATAGATTTTGGTGAAGTGAAGAGGAACATCTATATTGTTGCGAGCCAATCTTTAACAAAAACAGAATTATAACAAATTATTAACATACGTCTATATATATCAGTAATATTTTATGCATATTGCTCAATCTTATTAGTGTGTGTGTAGGTGTGTGTTTTTTGTCTGTGTTTCTGGGCTTGTGTGCGAGGTGAGATTAATTCATTTTTTCCAATATTTCTGTAAGAATTGATGTTTATTGAAGACGTATTTTTGAGAGATGTGTTGGTTGGTTGGTTGATTGTTTGTGTTTCATGGCATACAACCTTTGTTTCTTATTAAATGCCAAATCCATTTTTATACAAATAATCTGTTCTATTTCAAACAATTCAGTTTAGCATGGGTACACAGTTTAATTGTCAAAAACATTTCTATTTCAAACAATTCAGTTTATTCAGACTGTTCTAATTCAGCCAATCAAGCTTAGTATAAGTATACATTTTGTTTACACACAGTTAAATGGCAAAACAGTTCTATATTAAACAATTCACCTCAGCGTAAGTAGAGTTTCGGTGTCAAAAACCGTTCCATTTTAAACAATTCAGTTTAGCATAAGTACGCAATTTAAATGTAAGTTCACCGTTTAATTGTCAAAAACGTTTCTATTTGAAGCTATTCAGTTTAGTCGAACTGTTCCAATTCAAAAAATTCTGTTTAACAAAAGTATACAGTTTAGTTCTATTTAACCCATAGATAGGGCTCTATCAGGTGCTACCATTACGGGCCAGAGTGGACCTGGGAGCAATGGCAATAAAAGGGTACTCCGCACTCCCCAAAACACTAGCATTCCTGGAATCTCACAATCAGACTGTTTAGTGTCATATTCAGGACACTCGTTGGGGTGGTCTGCACCTCTGCAGAGATGCAATCGGTGTATTATACTGCTCCAGCGGACGGGGCAATTGAAAGCTGTTACACACACACACACACACACACACACATACAAATATATATATATATATATATGTATGTATGTATGTATGTATGTATGTTTCTATGTGTTTCTGTGTATGTGTCTCTGCATATGTGCTCTGACATTGGTCTGTGAGTATATTTTTCGTATTATTGTGTACTTATTTTAATATTTCCTTAATTGCTTGATTCTAATGCAATATCAGTCCTTCAAGGATTCTATCATCTTTGTGGTTAGAGAATTGCATTCATTATACGTGTATGTTTACATTTTTTCATCAGATCCCATCGAATAAGAATAATGTTTAATCTGATCACTTTGACCTAAAAATGTGGAATTAACAGGTATTACTGCTTCGGGTTAGTTGGATCTAGTATTAATGTAAAAGAAACGATATTTCTCTCTCCCCCGCTGCCTTGAACAGGAGCCTCACCATCAGATACAGATTAGTGTCATACCCAAGAAATAATTTTATTAGGAAGTTTTACTCTTGTGAAGAGGATACAATCAGAGTAGAATAAATTCCCGCAAACAGGTCGGTTTTATATTTGAGTTTATGATTTTTTTTTCGTAAGTTTTTATCCTTCAAAACGATAGAATTACCATTTGGTGATAAGTATATATTAGTGAATACATTGGTAAAATGCTTTTTCTATCAAAATATACACAATGTTTGGTTTGTTTGGGTTTTATGGCATATCAACATTTGTAGGTTATTTAAAGCCAAATCCATTTTTATACAAATAATCAGTTCGATTTCAAACAATTCAGTTTGTCATAAGCTCACAGTTTGATTGTCAAAAATATTTCTCTTTCAAGCAATTCAGTTTAGTCAAACAGTTCTATTTTAAACAATTCATTTTAGCATTAGTACGCAGTTTAGTTCTGTTTGACTCCTAGATAGGACCTTATCGGGTGCTACCACTCCGGGCCAGAGTGGACCTGGGAGCTATGGCAAAGAAGGGGTACTCCGCATTCCCCAAATCTCTAGCAATACGTGAACCTCGCCATCAGATTTTTTAGAATCATATCCAAGTCACTGGTGGTTGGGGTGTCTTACTCCTCTGCACAGGTGCAGTCGGTGTATTCTACCTCCACAGCCGATAGGGCAATATTTACCATGTGTTTACGTTAATGCATGTGTTTGTACATTAAGGCGTATATTTGTTCCAGCGTTGGCTTGTACTTGGTGTCTTTCGTTCTCAAATTCTTTTCCTGCTATGAATATATTCTTTTATATATTAATTCATTTATATTTGAGGGAGTGCTTATGTAATATAATTGCTGAGGGATTTCGGTTCATGCCTTTGAGCTTAGTTAGGATGAGAACCTTTCGGCTCAGCACATGGGTTAGTTGGGTGCAACATTGAGGCAGGTATTAATGCGGGCGCGCACGGGCGGATGGAGGTGTCACTCAGATGTCACAATACTCCGAGACAAAACGGGTGACTGAGTGCGAGTGACGTCACGCACCGGAAGCGCGCAAAGGTTTGTGGAGATTTGAAGAAAGTTAGAGAGTTGAGATTAGACACTGGACGAAGACTGTCGACTTTTGGAGCTCGCAGACGCGAGGCGAACTTGCGCCCTATGGGGGCCGCTCGAGATGGGGGCCAAATGAATAAGACAGCATAGAAGATTGTGTCTCTCCTCCTTACGTCGAAACCTTTAACTCAAAGTTAATAAAAAGGTTTCGTACCTGAACAAGAAGTCGTTACGTGTTTTCTAATTTCGAGATTCATATGTTCTATCGTTATGAACATTATATGTCCATTTCGCACATAGCGTTAATTGTGAATATGGTACGCTTATAAGATACCAGCCTGGCCTAGAGAAGAATGGCTAAGGGTCATGAAAAAAAATAGATAATCCACATATCCTTTAACTGAAAACTTAGCATATCTGTTCTCAATTTTCTTCCGTCATTTCAAAATAAAATTCAAGAAAAGTTATCCTTAAAAGGGTTATTCCTTCGGGGTCTGCTTGAGAAATCTTTGGCTGCCTTTGCATATTCAATCACAGCGAGATTCAGTTCGGCGATATTTTGTTCTGACGTAAGTCGTTTACATTTTCTTGTTGGTTGTAGTTCATTTAATATTAGCGTCTTAAAAATATTTTACTTTTGTTTTAAGGGCTATAAGAAATAATTGATGAAATTGTTAATAAAAATGTTATGAGGCATTTCGGTTTATCAACTGAGCCAATGACTCAATGATAAGAAATAACAATGCCATCTAAATCGATGTCCATTTCAGTGAATTTTTTTATCTATCTCCTTAAAGATGGCTGACTAGATTTTGATGAAACTAATTAGGGATCAGGATATATATATATGAAATATATGCATGTAAATATGGACAAAAGAGTATAGGACTTTACACTCCTATAAATTATTTTGGGCGGTATGCCACTTGTTACCACAAAGATGGCGGACGTTCAATATTCAGTCTCGGGAAACCATTGGCCAGGAAAACCACGTGACATGCTTAAAACTACGTCGGCGCGTAAATTTGAGTCCTGCGTTCGGAGCCACCTACAAGACGCGTATGTTCTATAAATACGTCTTCAAACACCCTTGTTCTTTTTTACGAAATTTCCTCGCAGCGGCAACACGCTCTTTTTTACCAAATTTCTTCGCAGCAGCAACACACTCCCTTCAGCGTGAATCAACAAGAGAGAAAAGCAACACCATGGATAGGCCTCGCAGATATTCATATACAATGACTATGAGACGCTTTCCAGTCTCAGTGAAACTGCCCGTTTCCAATCATAAAAAAGGACATTTTAACATGTCATTCCTTTGTAGCTTAGTTGTGTTAGACACACACACACACTCACACTCACACATATACACACACTATTATCTTGTTAGTAGAATTAGTAATTTCTTTTATGTATCAATGTAAGTTTTATTGTTGTAGAATATAAATTTGTTTTTGTTCGTCGCCTTGTTTTAAATGCTCATTTTTTCCGCGCCGTTTTACAACTTTTATTTGTTTCATATCTTCAGTCATTTATTTCATTGGCTTCCTTTATTTACTACTTTATCCATGTGTCTCTATTGTGCCACTATTCAACCTTTTTACTAAACATTCTATATCAAACCTCAACACAAACTTGTGGGGAAGCATAAATATTAAACCCTTATTCTAAATATCAAAATTAACGTCAAATTATCGGGTATCATAAAAACACCTTTTGGGGTGTCCTCGTGGTGTAATGGTTAAAGCGATGAGCTGCGGAATCGTAGTACGCGAGTTCGTACTCCAGTCGCGCTATTACGTTCACTTTCGGGCAAATACCCTTGGGAAAGGTATGAACCCCCTTATTCTCCCTCCAGCTATGGGTAAATAGTAGGACGGACTAGGTTCTTCAGCCTTGGTGAGGCAACTAGTCTAGGAGAAGGAAAACTCTGAATTCAAAACCTTTTAAACTCCGCTTAAAAATTGACCTTGTGTCATACCCTGCCTGAGCGGAGTGGTTGGTAAATAGTACCATAAAAACACCTTCACATCATCCCACAAGAGGTAAGACGTGTAGGAATACCACTTTTATGTAGTTTAATTTTTGATTGTTCTCAATTAGTTTTGACATTAGGTCATAATTTGAAAGAAAAAATATTGAGGAAAAAAAGGAAGCTCATATTAGAAAAGTTTTATATTTAAAAAAAAAATCAAATACTTTTAATGGGATTTTAAAAAAGGAACTGATGTACTATATGAAAAATGATATAAAATATACTGTTTGGGTAGCATAACAATTAGTCAGATTAATGGATTAGCCGCACAACAATAATATTTATCAGCTAGCCTTAATAATATCATAAGATCAGTTATGCTTTTCAGATAAAGTTACTATCGTAAGTGTTTAAATATCTTTTGTATTACCAGAAGAAAATTCGAAAAAAGAAAATAGGTGACTTTTCAAAATCAAATTGTCATATATGCAGTCACATACATATATTCACATTTTGATCATTTCATATAAATACGTTATTTACTTCCATATACATGTGTTATTTTTCCATATATATATATATATATATATATATATATATATATATATATGAGTGTGATACATTAACCCTTTTGAGATAAAGATAATAAAATATAATTTTTAAAGTTTTTCGAAAACTGATTAAATCCCATACATTCTGAAATAGGAGGCTATTAACGATTGTAAAACGCTAAGGATTTTCACAGTTTTTCGTTTCATTTTTCCTCTGAAAATAATCTTTGCATGAGACGACATCACAAAATAATATTGCCCCGAAGATAGTTTTGAAAAACTGAAACGTTTACCTTAACACATCATACATAAACAAATGAATTCGTACTTTGAATATATTCTTTTCCATATTGTCATATTCATATTCTGTCGGATTTATATTCATTTTTCTCCAATATATATATATATAAATATATGTGTGTGTGTGTGTGTGTGTGAACTCTCCGTCAATCATCCGGCTTGCTGTGTAAAATTTTGTTCTTCGTTCTTCAACTGAGTTTCTTGTTTTATTGATCTTACCTTGAATATAATTATGTGATACATTAGCACCGTATCTGTTTAAAATCTCCCTACGTACTTCAAAAGTCAATAGATCTAATAAGAGAAAGCGGCTTTCCTCTTAAAAAGCAAGAGGGAGACGATTTATTAAAGAAACTCTCACGGCCATAGACTATGCAGATCACAAAGACCTTCTTGCAAAGACACTTACCCAATCAAAATCCGCGCAGCGTAGCCTATACCAGGCATCAGGAGGCATTTGCCTTCATGTGAACGCAAAAACAATTGAGTAAAGGTATCTTAATCGAGAAGGAGCCAACTCCTTCATAAATGGCGGTCCTCAGAAATTAGCTGACACGTACACGTACCTTGGCAGCAGCGTCTCATTTACAGAAAATTTCAGTAGAATTCGCCAATGGTCCGGGAGACCTTGGTTCAATCCCAGGTCGCGTCATACCAAAGACTTTAAAAATAGTACTTGATACCTCTTTGCTTAACACTCAGCGTTATAAGGTACGTATCAAGGGTAAAGTGGAGCAATCATGGGAAAGGAGTAGGGCCCTCCCCTACACGTCAGTGTAGTAGCTATTGAAAAGGGAGCCTTCTGTTCGCCCTCGACTACGGTCGCCAACTTTACTTACTATGCACCAAGCGAAGGCGTTGACTTCTGTCGATTGGCTATTGATCATATGGAAGTCATATATATCCAATAAAATTAAATGGGATTTCTTCGAAGTGGTGGTTGATTTAATAGACCACATGGACACTGATAAAGCGCATTCAGAAAAAAGTTAGACATGAACAGCATAGGATTGCTACAAGTTATGCAGAACAAACCATGGAAACAATAGCCCGCGAAACACCAACTGTACGGCCACTTACATCTCATCTCTGAAACTAAGACGAACAGGACATGCAGCTCACTGCTGGAGAAATAAGGACGAACTCATAAGTAACATTCTCATATGAACCTATTCACATTGTCCTGCTATTGTTGGCCGACAAACTAAACCTTACATACAGAAGCGATGCGCAGACGCAGGATGTCGTTTGGAAGACCTGTGGTGGGGGCGATGGATGATAGGGATTGACGGAGAGAGAGAGAGAGAGAGAGAGAGAGACTTGAGGAAATCTGTGTAAGAAGCTGACTGGATTATGATGATGATGATGATGATAACTAAATAAATAGGTATTCTGATAATACAAAACTACTGTGAAATATTTCCATCTGATGGTCAAATCTGTCCTTTTCGTTTCTTTTATATATATATATATATATATATATATATATATATATCTTTAAGAAAAAAAAACAAAACGGTTCACGTTAGGATTATAAATTTATTTCCATCCTGTTATATGTTTTTGATATCACATTAGGATTATAAATTTATTTCCATCCTGTTATATGTTTTTGATATCACATTAGGATTATAAATTTATTTCCATCCTGTTATATGTTTTTGATATCACATTAGGATTATAAATTTATTTCCATCCTGTTATATGTTTTTGATATCACATTAATGTCATTTACATTAGGCTCTTTACCAGAAAAATTTAATATAAACTCTTGAATTAAAAATTGACCTTGTGTCATATCCTGTCCGAGCGGAGGGGTCGGTAAATATGGATTGATATGTCATCAGACAAAGAAACCAAACTAAACCGTTGTCGGAGGCTTCGATAAATGCATCTTCATACAATTTTCTTGTTCCTATATTCTAACTTAACCACTCCAAGACGTTGGAAACCTTATTGCGCTAAGTCTTTTTAGCGAAAAAAAAAAAGGTATTCTTGTTCCAGTAATTTATACAGGACATATAATGACAATTCTTTTAGAATTGTATCACTCCAACAATTCTCCCTCCAGCTATGAGTAAATTGTAGAGCAGACTCGGCTCTTTAACCTTGGTATTGCAACCAGTCTAGGAGAAAGAAAAGTCGAAAATTAATATATTCACTAAATCGTTTCATCGGATAAACTGCCTTAGTTGGTTATTTGCCTTTCACTTCCCGCTAGTCTCCTAGAGAAAGCAATGAATCCATCATTTCTCTCACCAATTAAGGTCACATTGTACAGTAGAGTAATTTCTTTATAATTCATTTGCCCACCAGTATCGGAGAACAAAATTCTAGTTTCGAGCCAGCAGTACTCGGCTAAAAATCTGATCTTGATTCACATTCAGTTTGAAGTGAAAGTGATGGATGAATACATACTTGCCCATGAAATTGAAACCGAAAGCTCTTACCTCCATTTTCAAAATAGACAGAGACACTTAACGATTTGTTTTATTTCAAGTTGAATAAATTTAGAGCTTTGGTAGATATTTGTGGTTCTTGTCTTGTCTTTAAATTTTTTCATCTAAGATATGATCAAAATAATGGCTTGAACCAAAACATTCGGGCTTGTCAGCAAAAAAAAAAAAGAAAAAAAAAAAGGAAAAGCAGTTGAGAATACCAACTGCATCACTGCAGATGATATATTTTAAAAAGTATTAGATGACATGTATCATGAAAGGTTTTGCCTAAAACATGGGGACAAAAATAAAGCGAAGGAAAACAGGAGCCTTACGGATACCTGTATTAAGTAAATTTACAATAATCCAAGGAAGACACCTAAATTATTAAGGAACCTTGATATAATTCAGCCTCAAGAAAACATCACCAGATAACGAAAGTTTCAAAAATAATCTTACTATGAAAGCAGCTGAAACTTTTTATTTATTATGGTTTTGCAGAGATTTGGCTAAAATATTTATCAGGGAAAATATATGATTTTTGCATTTTATATATTAGATACACTTTTCTCATTAGATTTGCAGCGTTAGTTTCTTGAAGACAAATTTAGTGATAAGGCAAAAACACTGAAGAGAAACTTGTCAAAAGTGGTCAGTGAACGAACAGTCTAAGACATTTTCGCAGAAAGAGGAATGAGGTGAATGATAAAATTTGATATAAAAAGAAAAATAAACATTATATCTAAAGCTTTAATTATGTAGAATTATATTTTGTAATGATAAAATGGCGCAAAAAATAGTATTAGGTGATGAGAATATGGAGCCAATATAATGAAGTAAACTCGGGAATTGGTAAAGGGAATTAATCTGAATGAAGGAGCGAATGGCAAAAGAAAAAAAAAATCGAAAGAAAATGAGATTATTTACAAAAAGTAAAGCCGAGATCGTGATTAAAAAAGAACTGGGAGAAATACAAATAAAAATAAACGAGGAAGAGGAAAATAGAAAGAAATGTTAAGAGTAATTAGAGCAAGGAAATAAAATGAATAAAAATGAAATATATCTCAAAATCTATCTATCTATCTGTGTGTATGTGTTTACACGTGTGTGTATGCAAATATGTGTTCATATATATACATATATGCTCAAAGTTATATATATATATATATATATATATATATATATGCATATATGCTTCTCCAGCAGTGCCCTGCATGTCTGGTTCTTTAATCAGCCTTCGGGCTTTTGACCTTGTGTCATCGTGTCTGGTGGGAAGCAGCGACAAATAGGCTCTGCTTGTCTGGTTCGTCTAATTTGGATAGTTTTCATGGTGGGAGGCAGGTGGCCGTATAGTTGGTGCCTTGTGGGGTGTTGCCGCCAGGACTCGTTCAATATTGCTCACAACATTCTTGTGTAAATGCCGTCCAGCTTCTTCTCCAGCCGTTTAGGTAGCGTCCAAGTAGTGCATCCATACAGCAGTATCGATACGCCTGCTGCCTGGAAGAAGCTGCGTTTCATTTTATCGATCAGGTCTGATTTCCATATGATCGATAGCCTATCGTTAGCTGTCCATGCCTTCGTTTGCCGTGTGTCGATGTCTATTTCGGTTGATAAGACACTGATCCTAGGGAGGTGAAATTGTCTACCAGTTTCAGAGAGGTTCCGTCTAGTGTGGAAATGTCACCTGTTTGATTATAGTACATATATTCAGTTTTGTATGCATTAACATGGAGGCCAATGCATGCGGCGGCTCTTTCTAAGCTATACAGTAGTGTTTCTGCTTGGGTGTGTTTGCCAGTATCGCTATGTCATCGGCGTAGTTAGCGTCAGTAATTGTTTTTGCGGGGTACCTTCTGCTCCTTTTCTCTGCTCGAAGCCGTTTTCTCTGATTTTATCAATCGATGTTCTAAGCACGTAGTCTAGACAGATGATAAAAAGGTATGGGGCTAGCGTGTCCCCTTGTAGTACTCGTGATACCATGTCGAAGTATTCTGTGTCTCCATCCGGTTAACGTACTTTCATTTTGGTGTTTCTGTAGAGAATCATTATTGCTGCTACGGTTTCTTTTAGTTGGCCGTATGCTAGTAGGTTTTGTTCCATCTTCCATCTGTGAATGGAATCGAAGGCCTTGGTAAAGTCGACAAGTACTAATGTCGCCTGTAGATTTTTTGCCCGTACGCCTTCAAGGATTCTACGGATAGTCAATATTTGTGAGGTCGTGTATCTATTTCTTCGGAAGCCATTTTGGTTTTTCCTAAGGATGTTGTCGATTTTGGGTTTTATGCGGTTTCGTAGGAGGGCATTGTAAATTTTGGCTGCTATGGATGTAAGTGTTATACGTAGGTAGTTCTTGGCTAATCCGAGTTCACCCTTTTTAGGGAATGGGAGGATGCATCCCTTCATCCATCTGTCTATCGGATTTTGATTATAGACAGCGTTGCAGTGTCGGAGCAGTATGTCGTCGAATTGTCTGCTCTTCCATACTTCTGGGGGAGTCTCGTCTTGCCCTTAGGCTTTCCTAAGGAGCAAATAAGTGATGTACTCCTGTGGATCCCCATAACATACATACAGCAGTTATGTGAGGATTCTGGATGTAACCCTGAAGACCTGCCGGAGGCGATGAAGGATTGGGAGAGGTGGCGAGAGAGGGTCAGGGATATCCGTGCTAGTTGCACGACATGATGATGATGATATATAATGTATATATATTAACACACAGACACACACAGAGACACACACAGAGACACACACACACACACACACACACACACACACATATATATATATATATATATATACAAATCTAAGTTAGAATAGCAGATAAATAATGTCAACACTGCGCCGTGACTCTCAGTTTCTCTCCTTGGCTCTCTATATAGGCTATTCTTAGATGTTCTTGGACACTAAAACTAATATGCATTCCTAATTCATAAATAAAGAAAAAATCCTTGTGTGCATATATATATATATATATATATATATATTAGTTTATTAATTATATTTAATAGCTTGGAGGTTTGTCTGTAAACCCTGGTTCATTGCCGTCTTTATACGACCAGAATACGTACATTAGAATTGCGTATAACTATTTGTGTGTGTGTGTGTGTGTGTGTGTGTGTGTGTGTTTAGATGATATTTGCGTATTGTTGTGTATGGTTGTATATGTGATTGTTAGTATATGTGTATATGAGGATACATGCGCCGTGTGGCTCATTTAAGGTTGTCTCTGGAATATATGTATAGTGATTCGTGGCAAAAGTCACGAAACGTCTGGGGATTTGGATGAATAAAAAAAAATGTGTGTTGCGACGATTTTAACTAAGGAGCAAATTCATTATCATCATCGCATTATAAGAAAATATTTTTTTGATTTGACTAAAGAAGAATTGAGCACTCTGGTAGCCGATAGGGTATTAAAAAATGTAAACAAAGGCTGCTGCTGCTGTTGCTAAAAATAAAATACCTTTAAATTCCCTTAGCCAACGTAGTCCGCTTGTAGCCGTGTGGTCTGAAGCCTTAGTCTGTCATAAAGTTAGACGGGTTTCGATCCCGGCTTCGAGCGTCCTGCGGGTCTAGCCGCACTGAAGAGTTCTGATAGAACGAAACAGTCTGTGTGTGGATGACAATATATATATATATATATATATATATATGTGTGTATTGAAAATATAAAGTAATAAAAAAGATCACGTGGTCTTTAGAGGATGATTTTATATACTAAATTTTTACCAACGTTAAAGACCTTCAAGGCTTGTGGGTTATTTAATGAAGCGAAAAAGATGAGTACGTTTTAAAACAATTTGTATCAGTTAGTACCATTCCCTTTCAAATTTGCTTGATGTAATTAGCGTTCAAAGTTTTATTTTACAAAAATTCATTGCCCAGTCAGCTGGGGCTTTAGAATACACTGACTGCACCTTTGCAACGAGTGTCATGGATATGACACTAAACTATCTGATGGTGAGGTTCCAGCAGTGCTGGAGCTTTGGGGGATGCGGAGTACCCCTTCATTGCCATCGTTCCCAGGTCCACTCTGGTCCGGCGTGGTAGCACCTGATAGGGCCCTGTCTATGGGTTAAATAGAACTAACACCATACTTATGCTAAACTGAATTGTTTGAGTAAACTGAATAGCTTGAAATAGAAATGTTTTTGATAATTAAACTGTACTTACATTTAAACTGCGTGCTTATGCTTAACTGAATTATTTAAAAAAGAACTGTTTTTCGACATTAAAACTGTATTTACACTTAACTGAATTTTTACATATAACTGCTTGAATAGTTTGAAATGGAAATGTTTTTGACAACTAAACTGTGTACTTATGCTAAACTGAACTGTTTTCAATAGAACAGATTATTTACATAAAAATGGATTTGGCGTTAAATAACCTACTAAGGTTGATATGACATAAAACCCAACAAATCAATCAATCAACAAAAATTCATATCTATCTATCTATCTATCTATCTATCTATCTATGTTAACAGTTGTATTACGTAGTTTATATCTACCTTCAAAAACGTTCCATAACATGCCTATTCATTTCTATCAATACAAGCCTTCTTTTTAACTCTTTGTCTGTTTAATCTATTTATCCATCTATCTCAGTAAATATAAACAAGGAGATACGATTATTTTAAACAAGGAATTTTGTAACTTTTCAGTACAAATCTGATCAAATAAGGAGAAAAATTAAAACATAGACACATGCTGTAAAATGATACCAGATTCAACAATTTTTCGGCTTTTAATATTAGGTCCATGAACTAACGTCTTGGAATCTTTAAAATTAATGTTGGTTTTAGTTTCTAAAATGTATTTGACCAACCTATTATTTATGTTCATTTTTCAAGTCTTCACTCTGCTCGTAAATTCATTGAAAGATGTGACGTCTGGATTAAAATTACGGATAGATATTTGAGTATATATATATATATATATATATTTCATATGGAATAAGGTATATATATATATATATATATATATATATATATACCTCATTCCATATGAAATAAAAAAAAATTAAGATAATTACTCATATTTTTTGTAATAATATTTATTTCAGCAGAACCTATATTTTTTCTCGACACTGTATATATATATATATATATTGAGTAAATTTTTGGATTAAAAACCGATCTACAAATTAGATATATATCCTTAAATTGAGCGAAAATTTTAAAAACTGTACTTACAAAATATTTTCTTGAAAGAAAAGGTAATATAGTTCCAGCGGAAACATTCCAGAAGTGAAATGATCCTGGAGCATTTTGCATTGTCTAAATCCAGTTGATATATTTAGTGTGAATAAAAGATCTGTGTGTGAATGTGTCACTATTTGATGGAGAAAGTATAGTTTTACGCTGATATGTTAAAGGATGTAACTAACAAATGTTTCATCAGTAAACGAAGACTGAAAAAGGAATAGAACAATGTCTAAATAGACAATGTCTTGATTCAATCTAGAATAATTAAGTAAATTTGAAATAAAATGTTAGATTTTCACTCAAAAGAAATACAGTCAAATGTTTTGAATAGATTTACAGAATGGATTCTTAAGTAAAGTTGGCGACCTTAGTCGTGGTTGCCTCGAAGGCTCCCTTTCCAATAGCTACTACACCGAGGAGTAGGGTAGGGTGCTACTCCATTCTTTGGATTGCTCCACTTTACCCTTGATCCTTATCTTATAATGCTAAGTCTTAAACAAGGCGGCACGAAGTACCATTTTTGAGTCTTTGGTATGACTCGATCAGGGGTTGAACCCCGGTGTCCAGGACCATTGACGAATGCACCACTCCTTAGACCAATGAATTCACAAATCTACTAAATATGTATCTATTTATGTTATTCATAAGCCTGAAGTAGACGCGTTATAAGAAAAAGAAGTTGATGATTTATCGATTTTTCCAGTCCGTTAAAATGTATTTTTAACAATCTTATTATTTTCGGTTCTGATCCTTCAGAATTTCGTGGCTTGTCACGTATTGTGGTGGTGTCCTCTTAGTGTAATAGTTAAAGCGATGGACTGCGGAATCGTAGTGAGTGAGTTCGTACTCCAGTCGCACTATTATGTTCACTTTCGGGCAAATACCCTTGGGAAAGGTATGAACCCCCTTATCTTCCAAGCTCTTGGTTAAAAAGTACCACTACTGTTCTTCTAGGAGAATGGCTTTGGCATTAAATAACCAACAAAGATTGATATAAAACCCAACCAACTAACCAACCAATCAAAAATCGTCAGCTCGACGGCTACTTACCTCTCATTGAGAGAGTGTCCCCGTGGTAAATTGGTTAAAGTGATGGACTGCAGAATCGTTGTAAGTGAGTTCGTACTCCAATCGCACTCTTATGCTCACTTTCGGGCAAATACCCTTGGGAGAGGTATAAACCCCCTTATCCTCCCAGCTATAGGTTAAATAGTACCCCTATAGTTATTCTAGGAGAATGGCTTTGACATTAAATAACCTACAAAGGTTGATATAAAACCCAACCAACCAATATAAAATCGTCAGCTCAACGGCTACTTAACTCTCATCGTGAGGGTGTCCTCGTTGTGTAATGGTTAAAGCGATGGACTGCGGAATCGTAGTAAACGAGTTTGTACTCCAGTCGCACTATTATGTTCACTTTCGGGCAAATACCCTTGGGAAATGTATGAACCCCCTTATCCTCCCAGCTGTAGGTTAAATAGTACCCCTACAGTTCTTCTATGAGAATTGCTTTGGCATTAAATAACCTACAAAGGTTGATATGCCATTAAACCAAAGAAACCAAACTAAACCAATCAAATATTATCTCAAAGAAGTTTTAAAACGGGAAGGTTAGTTATCTCCAATTGATCAATAAATGAAAAAATACTGATAGAAAAATTACAGTTTTTCGAGTCTATTCTTGAAAAGAAAACTCTATTTTTACGAGGAAGATCAGTTGATTTTTCATAGATAGCAAAACACATGAGCAGAGTTGAAATGGAAATGAAAACGAAGCGGTACTCTACATTCCCCAATGCACCAGATGTAGTTTAATGTAATATCAAACGTTCACACTTTCAAAATGGGGAAGGGGGCCTTACTCCACTGCAGTCAGCGTAATTCTTAGCCTAAAGTGTTTTAGAAGCATGCATATAAATATTTATCATTCAACTTATTAATATAATAATAATAATAATACGTTCCCCCATGGGGGTTGAGCAATCTGGTGAAGGAATTTTCGGCCGCCGCTCGCATAATGCAAAGCTCTTCGAAAGAACTGAGCACTCTGGTAGCCGATAGGGTATAAAAATGTAAACAAACGGCTGCTGCTGTTACTACAAAATACCTTAAAAATTCCCTTAGCCAACGTGGTACACTTGTTGGCCGAGCGATCTGAGACTTAGTCTAAAGTAAAGTTGGATGGGTTTCGATCCCGGCTTCGAGCGTCCTACGTATCTGGCCACACTGAAGAGTTCTAATAGAACGAAACAGTCTGTCTGTGGATGACAATATATATTTAAACCATAGAAAATATTCTGCAACCTTTGGTTTCATGAAGTTTTTTGGAAAACAACAATCATCAGGCAGTTAAGAAGATTGAATGAATTGAAAATCGAAAATACGACAAAGTACAGACAAAAAAGCGTTAGGATTTCGTTTGTAAGTGTGTGAGTATAATAATAATATTATTATTATTATTATTATTACCATTATACAATTTATTACGCACATAACTATTATTATCACACTAACTATTATTTAACCCCTTTATTATTTTATCACGCACATACTACTAATGAGATCCATAGTATATAATATTTACGCAATATTTCATTTATTTATTATTATTGTAATAATACAATTCCCTCCTCTAAATATTACACCAACATATTACAATACAATATAACCTTACTTATAGCCACTGTGATTCTAGCCTACCATGGTACAACCGTTCATATACGCTTACAAATCAAATTCTTATTCATTCTCCCCGACATGCACTGATGATTTTTTGTTCCATAGCTACTGTCACCTAAAGAAATAATATAACGAATTATTAATATACCCTTGAATTCATTTCCGCTAAACCCAACGCGCTATGTTCCTGGCCTGACTTAACTTCATAAAAATACACATCCATACGTAACTATAACACATACACGCATACGCACACACCCACATACACTCACACACATACAATCACGCATAACCGAAATCCCAACGGTTTTTGTCTGTATTTTGTATTTTCGTTTTTCAATTCATTCCATTTTCTTAACTGCCTGATGATTGTTTTTTTTGCAAAAAAGCTTCATGAAACCCAGGGTTGCAGAATATTTTCCATGGATTATATATATATATATATATATATATATATATATATATATTAATTTTTATTATGAAATAGCTCTATACTAGATATTGAGCCCTCTCCATATTATATTGCACTTGGTTCGATACATATACACAAAGTGATTTAATGACAACCAACACTCTTATAATATATATATATATATATATCGTTTAGGGTTTTCAGACGATTGTCTTCATCTTTATTGTTATTTCCACAACGTTTCGGTCGATATGTCCTCCGGCCTTCATCAGGTGTTTGTCAAACTCGGGAAACCTACACGGAACTCCGAACTACGTCCTTTATTGAATCCACGGGAGTCGCCTGTTATGATTCAGTTAGCCGTAACCGGATACAAGAGTTAAGTATTCCTGTATTGTTACTCGCCTGTAGTCAGGATTGAAACTGCAACCACCAGATGATTGTCTCCTTAGAAGCTTTAGAAACCAACGCCTATAACTGTTACTCTGTGTGTCCTGCTAGACCGTTTAGATTGAATTTTTGGGACTTATAAATCATCATCAGCACACAATATAGAACTAGCAAGATTATATATTCATAAACAGGTGGCTAAGAGCTTCGAATCGTGAGGCATACTTCTCTTTTGAATGTGTCTATTTCAATCAGAGAATCTTCACAGCAATGATTCTTTAGAATCTGCGCCAAAGTCAGAAACAAACAGTTAAAGCTTCATGATATGACTAGTCCCATTTACTGAAAGTAATACAAGCAATCTATCGTAACTGTAAGAAATAACTTTGATACTCATCAGGAGGCATCTGAAAGACATATTACGAGTGACGAATATGAACATTTTGTAACCACCCATATCAATTCAGCTATCAAATGTAGAGTTTCCGGTAAGACAATAGTGTTTAGGAAGAAACAAAAACGAAAAAGGTAAAAAAAAGAGATAACAGGAAAAAAAAACATACTTAGTTAATTAAAGAAACCCCACAAATGTCAATGTTGAGGAAGTTAGAAATCCCCAGAGAACTAACACCCTCTAAAATAGCAACTAGAATACAAGGTCAAGTCAATAAGATCAGAAAATCAGTAGAAGATATCATCATCATCATCATCATCATGTCGTGCTGGAAGCACGGGTATCCTTGACCCTCCTCTCGCCACTTTTCCCTATCGTTCATCGCCTCAGGCAGGTCTTCTGGACAACATCCTGTATCCTCACATAGTTGCTGAATGTATGTTCGTGCTGGTCGTCCTGCTTTTGCACGGAGGAAAGAAATACAACTCGTGAAGAATATTAAATGTTGTCAGAGGGGAAGAAAGATGTCACCAGGGAGAAAAACATTTTATGAATCTAGCGTGGGAACCCTCTTTAAATCTCTGATAAACGTACGAGAAAAAAAAAATTGATAGCTCACTATACATCAAACAAAGAAAGTTTATAGGAGTAGAACTTGACGCAGAACTGAAACGAATTAAAAGCAGAAAAGCTGCAGACCATCAAATACGTGCTGGAGTATGTAAGACAAGGGATTTTGACAACATATATCTTCGAATATATAACTCAGTGTATAAACAATAGACAAAGGAGAAATGATCAAAACGCTCATCTTTCCATTCTCCAAAAAAAGGCCTCTTCAGAATCACAAGCATCTACAGAAACATAAGTTTTATTGCTAATGCCTTGCTTACCTATCATATCTGACTTAAATTCAAGAAAATTCTTTGGAAAAATCATTTCGGATTTCGAAGAAATCGATGCACAAGATCAAAAATTCTGATTATCCGTCAAGTAATCGAAGGAGTACATTAAAAAAAAAAAAACTACAAGGAGCACTTTTGTTCATAGATTTCTCTAAATCGTTTGATTTTATACAGAAAGGGAAGATGGAGCGAAACTGTTCCTGCTATTATAATGTTTTACCAAAATACGGTAGCTATGTTTAACTCACGCGATGATTACTTAGTGGTTTCTTCGACTTATTCCTGGAGTCTTGAATACATGTTTCTAATCTGCCAATATGATTTACTATAAACGTAAAAAGGTCTTATAAGAGAAAATGGTCTCTCACTAAAAAAGACAAGAAACAAATGGCATACCTCTGAAAGAGTGAATGACGCAGACTTGACAGAGGATTTAATGCTTCTCGCAAATAAACCTACACCAGCCGAATCCCTGCTACATAACCTCGAGCAAGCAGCAGGAATCATTGACTTCTACGTGAACACAAACAAAACAGTATTTTATAGGAGAAGGAGCCGCCCCCCACTTTAAGTGACAATCCTTCGATATTAGTAGACCAGTTAACATACGCCGACAGCAGTATCTCATCTACTGAAAGTGTTGTCAACATACTCATTGGAAAAAGCCTCGACTACTTTTGACTGATCATCGATGATATGAAAATCTTATCACTCTGACAAAATAAAACAGGATTTTTTTTCAAGACGGACCGTGTTGTTATTACTATCTGAATGCATCACTGAGACTCTAACAAAACGCATTAGAGAAAAAGCTAAATGGGAAATGCACGAGAATGTCACGTGCTGTTTTGGATGAATCATAGAACCAGTACCACCGTACTGTACAATCACCTCCCTTCTATCTCACAAACAGTTCAAGTAAGACAAACAAGACATGCTGGTAAGAGAAGAAATCACGACTAACTCATAAGCGAAGTCCTCTTATGGACTTCGAGACATGGACGCACCAGTATTGGCCGAACAACAAGAACTTACAAACATACGCTCTCTGCAGTTACTGGATGCTGTCTTGATGACCAAGCCGGAGCGATGGTCGATAGGACGAATGAGGTTAGAAAGTCAGGTGACTTTGTTCTATTAACACGACTTGATGACGATGATGATGATGTACACCATAATTCAGATCGATTTCTAACATTTTCCTCGGAATATTGAGCAGACCACATAAAAGTTCAATATAATGAAAAAAAAAAATTATATGATGTACAAATTTTTTGTTCACACACAGACACACAGACACACACACAATCATATATATATATATATATATATATATACATATTATATTTCTGGTACAAGAACATCTATATAAAAAGATTATCAGAGGCATCATTGGTAACGAAAGAGGGGGAACTATACTAAAATAGTAAAATGAACGAGGGTCCTTTCGTCCGGCGCTTTTCAAGTTTATACACCGGTAATCAGTTAAAAACGGGGGTATAAATTATATAATTTGGATTGTAAAAAAAAAGAAAGTTGTTTACCTCGTCCCTGCAATCAAAATTATTCCCCCGTTTTTAACTGATTTCCGGTGTATAAACTTGAAAAGCGCCGGACGAAAGGGCCGTCGTTCATTTTACTATTATGGTATAGTTCCCCCTCCTTTGTTACTAATGATGTCTCTGTTAATCTATTTTACATATATATATATATATATATATATATATATATATATATTGTATTGTTCTTGTTCGAGAGTTAAATGAATTTCGAACGATCTTTCTTAAGTTACACGTTTGAAAACTTTGCTTTAAAATGTTGTCCCCTTTAGCAATGTCCTTTATGACTCGGAGTAACAAAGAAAAATATTTTCTGTGACTTTGAAGATGTGAGTTGCTTTTTATTTTTTTCTTTATTTTAAAAGTTTTTCGGTTTGATAAAAAAAATAAGATTTTAAAAAAGCATACATGACACCGTTCGATTACATATAGATGGACAAAAAAATTGAACCTCATAGGATTAATATTTCATATTAATATACTTTTCCTTGATAATTTTGACTTACTGTTATTGCCAAGTAAATGCAAAAACTCATCCAAAAATCCGTCAATTATTTTGCTAAATACTGATAAGACATAAAAATTACAATATCAAATTGTAATGCTACCAATACATGTGGTGAATAAACATTGGTAGATATTGTGGTGAAAAATCATGACTCACCGGACTTGCGTGTGGCTGCGTTCCGTACGTTTCAGTCGCTCAAAAGGAAAACAAAAAGCCAAAATGTCGACACATAGTCGCTTTTGTACTTGCTTAGTCTCGCGCAAAGTAACGCAGACTCTCGGGTATCTCATGCAAATGAGATAGTCGGGTATTATAAAAAAGAGCACTCGAAGAAACGGAGACAATTTGAACAGAAGGCGTGTTGCGTGTGTCTGTGACGTTATTCAAGTCTTTCAAACTACAGGTATTTATTATATATATTCCTTCAGTTCTTTCTTTTTTATTACCTTATAATGGTAAGAGGTTATGTTTCCTCCTCCTTATATTAGAAGGAAAATAAAGGAGAAGAACGAAGATGCCGTAAGGTTTTCAATTTTGGAAGTTCAATAAAGACTCGAGTTGAAAGTTAGTCTTTGTATTGGTCGTCGTAATGAGGAGGGAAAACAGGTATAAGAGGGTTGAGCAGGCATTTGATGTTTTGCCAGTAGTTGGTAGTCCTTCAGATTTTGGAGTGAAGAAAAAAGGTCTCCAAAAAAGATAAGCAGAATTGAAATGGCTTTTTGTTGGAGCGGATACGCTTCACGGTCGTCATAGCAAAAGTCGTGTTTGCTGTTTGCAGGAATGATGTAATCACCCATAAATGTGTGGTCCTGGTTGCTGTCGGAAAGGGGTATGAAGGTCTCTAGAAAAGGTTGTTCAGGAATGAAGTAACTGAATTTCTGAGTGGAATTACATATCGCTGTAAACATAGTAAAAGATAGAGGCAACATAAGTGTTCCTGAAGTGGCCACATAAGTGTTCCTGTAAGTGGTGGATTAAATGCATCTAATTAATGTTCAATTGGGAACCCTTGGTCTAAATGGATAGACTCAAAAGTCCATAAATTAGACAGCTTTCCTCATGGTGTTGTGATACTGCTGCTATGAAGGGAGCGGACAGAAAATACGTTCGTCCTGCTCGAAAGGTTCTGAGGACGAGATAGTTTGACAGGCTTTCGCTATTTTTATGTTGCTTGGGAAAATGGTCCGGGCAGAATAGGATAAGTCATCCTCATTAGGTGAAAATATGCGGCGACGATAACGGTCAAATTAATTTACGCCCCCCACCCAAATACCAAGTTCTTTCTGTTAAAACCTAGAGATTCTTACGCCTAATAAAATTTATCATGACAACTACTTTGCTTTGAAGGAGTGATTAAAAAAAAGATAGGGTAGGTCACAGATCTAATTCATCTCGATAACAAAAACAGTTGCCATTTGCAATAACCCCCATCCTCTAGATAAAATAAATGTAGATATCTTTTTACAACAGATTAAAGCCGGGAACTTTTTGAGTAAAATCCCTGAGGTAGATCTCATTGTTTGAGAAAGCAAATAAAACCAGCATGCACAGCGATGATCATCTTCCTTCTTTGAGTGTTGCGGACTATTTTGGAGTAAAATTAATCAGAAAAGACGGAATCAAGTAAAATTAGTAACATCCTATATTAATCTTAAATTGTTTTCGAAAGCATTCCGTGTCTGAGGTCTAATATCACATTTTTACGTTAGTGACCTAAATCGTGACCAATTAAAAAGTCTATTTTACACACACACACACACACACACACACACACACACACATATATATATATATATTCTTTAAAGAAAAAACCGGTTATTTTAGGTTTATAAATTTATTTCCATCCTGTTTTGTGTTTCTGATGTAAACCAAAAACACGAAGAAAAATATAACAGAACTTCTTCAGATCTTATAGATAAAATAAATCAGAATAGACACTTCCGTTTTTTTATTTGCTTATTTATTTTATTTATTTTTATTTTTCTCATTTTACCGTCGGTTGGAATTATGGTAACTTAACTTTTTCATTTATTTTATCTATTTCCTTTTTTTGTTAAATTCGATAATTAACTATTTTTTGGGTTTTGTTTATATAATAAATTTTTTGTAAGGGAAATATTAATACTTATATTAATTTCGAGTCTATTTCCTCAGTTACCTATTTTTTTTTCCGTGTACGTATATTGGATACGTTTTTTTCTTTTCTTTATTTTCATTTTATTTTATTTTAGTTCATTTACCTTATTTCTCAATTTATTTCTATTTTTTTTAGGGACAACTTTTTTTTAAAGATAATTAGTCTATAGTTTAAATGTATCCTTATGTCTACATCTTGCTATTAATTCACATCTCTTATTTAATAACTTTTCAGGCACTGGATACGTCATTACACGTATATTTTCTTCTAAGCACAAGCTGCATCTACCGTCAAAACTTTTTGGAGTATTTGACTTTTTAAATATAGACCATTGAATCTCAGGGGTTAACCTTTTATTTTTCAAACTCCAGAATAGTTAGATAGTGCTGTTTGGTGTTTTCGATGTTCGTGGGAGAAAGAATATTTGTGATTTGCGTACCTCTCTTTCCATTTCGTGAAGGGAATCCCGATATAAGTTTTTCTATCCGCTATATTCTCTTTTGGATAAATTATTCCTTGATATACTACATTATTTAAGTTACATAATCCATTCATAGGACAATTGTCTCGAGATTTACAATTACATTCTTTTTTATACCGTTATTATTATTATTATTATTATTATTATTATTATTATTATTATTATTATTATTTGTTCAGTCCTGAAAGTTCTTAATTATATTTTTATTATGACTATTGATTATTTGAAATATATTTTTCGTGCAAGAGTAACTAATTTTTAACGTTTTTCTATTAAATATTTTATGCAATTTATTATCATGTTTAAAATGCTTATCTATTAGCTTCAAAAAATATTTTCCTACATTTATACAAGCTAGCCTACAAAACTGGGAGTTGAACCATATAATTTTCCTTTTTCTATTTTTGCACCTATTTTCCTTATTTATTTCTTCATTACTATCATTAGGCATATTCTCTTCTTTATAGGTAAAGTTTTCCTCATACACGTTGCTTTTTAGTGCATCAGTATATATTTTACTACTCTCTCGGAAAATTTTATCATTTGCTGATATTATATTTTTCTTCGTGTCTTTGGTTTACATGAGAAACACAAAACAGGATTAAATTAAATTTATAATCCTAAAGTAACCGGTCTTTGTTTTTTCTTTAAAGAAAGTATTGCTCTGTAATATTAGTTACATTGAGCTCTCGACCAGGAAAATTTAAATGTTCAGCTTTTGAATGATTTTCTTGTACTGAAAGGATTACTCCCAACTCTGATTTTACTGGACCAAATAATACTATATATATATACATATATATATATATATATATATATATATATATATAATTTTATTTTATAAGTATTTCATAATTCTGACGGTATGAAAACACTCTTAATCTGTACGTATATATATATATATATATATATATATATATATATATATATATATATATATATATATATATATATATGTATACTTAATGAGTTAAACGAAATCTACTTAGCTTTCATCTTTACAGATCATCAGGATGAAGCTTCATCCTGATAATCCGGAAAGGTAGAACCTAGATAGATTTCTTCAAAGCCATTAATATTATATTAACTAGATAGATAGATAGATAGATAGATAGATACCCAGAGACCAAGATTGATAGATATATGTGAATAAAATGAGATATGTAAAAGCAGGCTGATATATATATATATATATATATATATATATATATATATAGAGAGAGATACCAGACAGATATGAACATAGATTAAAACTGTTTCCATTGATGTTCCAAATAAACCTGTTAAATTCTGCAAAGAATTGATCTAGTGCCTCATCCAGATCTTTCAAAGGTGTTGGGAAAATCCACACATTGCAAACCAAAATCACACGTCAATTTGACACCATCATTCTTGAACATGAAAGCAACATTAAAAGGAGGATATTATTTATTCGATACTAAACCAATGTATCTATTTTGTATAATGTTGCGGGTGATTTCGAAGAAATTTGTCAGGGAAAAACAGACAAAGACAAGATGAAGTGATGACATTGAAGTAATATCAAGAAAGGGAAATTCACACAAGTTATCACTCACTTTATTGCCGATGTTTCAGATTCCCTTTGGAAAATGCATCTTACTTTGTTTAATGTTTAGCAAGCGAGACTCTCAAGGCAATTTCTATAGAGTTTTATCGAAGTAGTTGTCCAATACTTCTAGCCTCATGCCACACTTAACAAAATCTTAATAAATGCAAATTAGTGATACAAATTTTCATCTGAATCAGTCTATGAAAGGAGACAACGTGATGCATTTTTAAGTCGATTAAGGACAGGTCTACTAAAAAAAATGCCTTGTTAGCTCCGAGATATGTCATTACTTGTTCCCCTCTCTTTCGTATATCTCTTAACTTTGGTTTCTAGTCGTCTTTCGCGCCTAAAGCTCTGATTGATTGTTTTTTTGTCTTTCAGTCAGCTGTGCAGAGGGTCACTGGTGTGGAGGCGGCCAGTACATTGCAGTTAGTTGAAAAGTAAACTGAAAACTTTCTTCTCCAACGAATTGATTAATCAGGCAGAATGTTATGTAAAGGTGCAGTTCTGATTATTTTAAAGAAAAAGCTTTCTGAGTTTGAAGCAAAATAGATTTACCTAATGTTAATTCTAGTTTTCTTATCTATATTTACCAAAATTGCTCTCAACGAAACCATCAGCAGTAAGGTTTTCATCTGTGTTTATCTCTTAATAAATTTTATATGTATTCTCTCTCTCTCTCTCTCTCTCTATCTATCTATCTATCTATCTATCTAGCTTAACCTCTTCATATCTATCTATCAATCAGAATATGTTCATAGATATATTTCTTATTTCTTATTTACCAACCCCTCCGCTCGAGCAGGATATGACACAAGGTCAATTTTTAAGCAGAGTTTAACAGGTTTGAATTCAGAGTTTTCCTTCTCCTAGACTAGCTGCCTCACCAAGGCTGAAGAACCAAGTCTTCCCAAATATTTACCCATAGTTGAAGGGAGAATAATTGGATTCATACCTTTCCCAATGGTATTAGTGCTATGTGAAATGTAGTCAGTCTCGTTCAGGGTTTGAACTCGTGTCGCCGTGTCCATTTCCTACGACGATAACCATTACACCACGGGCACCGCCTTTGCGTTCACAAGAGTTCTTCTCTTTCTATCTGTGCGTCTGCACATCGGAAATATGCAACACATAAATCAGGTGAAACACGCCTTGAGAATAAATAACGACCAAATGAGCCATAACCAATTTAGAGCAGTTATCACTATTACACCACAGGCACCCACAAAGTTACTGTTTTCTTATCTATCTAGTGGAAAATTTGGTTTCTAGTATCAGAAGCTCTAATTTATTTGTGAACTCGCGAACACACATACACATACATACGTACAAGAATCTGTGTGTATGTGCATATGCATAAAATGTATGTGTATGTAACTTGAAAGATATGGTTTCATATGTTAAGAGATTTAATCTGACTATTCTCATCAAATTTTTTTTTATTGATTGTTACACATTCGTGACAAATGTAATTGAAACAAATTTGCAGAAATTATAAAAAACTATATAATTCGTGTATTAATCGTCTGAAATCTAGTTTAATAATTAAAATAAAACTATGTATGAGACACATTTTTCAAAACCGATGACATTAGGAATGACGAATGCAGAAAAAACAATCCTAATATAACAACCTGACTTGATATCTATTGCAATATATATATATATATATATATATATATATGTATGCGCAAATAAAATAAATTCATTAAGTCTAATTTATGAGTATATTGTTGATAAAGAAAAATCGTACAGACAATTTGATATTTCCTGGAAAGTATTAAGGTGGTTTGTCTCATTGAATGATTTATATATACATTTATACGCTTGTAATTTTTTTTTCAAGATTTTATCAAAGTTAATGAATATGAAAGCGGCGTAACACTTATCGGCGTTAAAAATAAAAACATCTTGACGAGTTCAAACCCTTGCTGGAGTAGTCTGTGTTTACTTTATATTAATTCGCTTAGAAAGACATGAAAACTTTTATCTCTTCCTCTAAATGGCAGAACATATCCAGCTCGTCAAAACTGGTATTGGACAACCAGTCTAGATGAAGAAAAATTCAAACCCGTGCAGAACACTACAAGAAATGACACTACTATCCCCTATTTATGATAATGCCTAGTTAGATTAGGTTATTTGATTTAATAACATACAAAACATGCCTCTTTATTTAATGCCAAATCCTGTTTATATATATATATATATATATATATATATATATATATATATATATATATAAAGTGAATAAAGTTAGCAACCGTAGTCGAGGGTAACTCGAGGGCTCCCTTTTCCAGAGTTACTGCACCAAGGTGTAGGAGAGTGCGCTACTCCTTTCCCTGGATTGCTCCACTTTACACTTGATCTTTACCTTATAATGGTGATGTTAAGCAAGGAGGTATCAAGAACCATTTTTTGAGTCTTTGGTATGACTCGACCAGGGATTCAACCCAGGTCTTCCGGGTTATATATATATATATATATATATATATATATATATATATGTGTGTGTGTGTGTGTGTGTGTTATTTTTTTATGAAATAATTATAGGTAATATTATTTTTCAACAGAGCAAGAACTCATTCTTGTGATCACAGTTAAGGAGTTTTAAGTATAGCTATTTAGTGTTTGCTCCCAGTTAAATTCTTTAAAGCATGACTATTCAATACAAATCGATCAATTTAATATTAGTCGTCTTTTTGTGTTCAGTTAAATGACTCTTGCTCTCTTTCCCTAATAATTCTATTGAATATTAATCCTTTGTTTGATCAAGGTTAAATGGTTTCATGTATTGCTATCTAATACTAATAATTTAATTTGATATTAATCAGTTGTTTTCACGTATAGTAAAGGATACCACAGTGCTGTATGATCCATAGATGGAAGCACTTCGAGTCAGAGCAGACCTAAGGGTAAGAGTGGTACTCCACATTTCCCAAAGCACTAGGATTGGAACGTTACCGTAAGATTTTTTGTGTATTACCCAGGACACTCGTTAAGAGAGGGTCTTATCCCTCAGCAGAAATGTAGTCGGTGCTATAGCTCCAGCTGTTTGGGCTGTAATACACAGTTTACCGAGAAAGAAAGCTTTCAGAGCCATAATCACTCATTTCCAGTCAGCTAAATGATATACAGAGTGTCTCAATGTACATGGGACAAATGTGGCTGGTAATGATTCTACTAATAATTATGCTGCGTTATTTTTTGTTTCGGATTTGAAATTAGTATACTATAACAACTATTAATAACTCCCCAACATACCTTGGACAAAAAAGGAAAAATATTTTGCGTCACTACTTATTTGGTGACAAAATCATTCAAAACTGGAAGCAAAATTTCGCAGGAAGTTTAACTTAACAATTATCTCTAGAAAAGCTAAATTTACCGTTGTGGATACAAATTTAAAACTACATAATCACTAAACAACTTGAAAAAGAAGGCAGAAAATCCCAGATAAAGCTTGAAGTTTGCTGCAAGATATCCTTACAATGTGGATACAGTGAGAAATTCTGTCTCAAGGAGTCCTTAAAATTCCCTCCAAATATGTTCCCAATAACTTGGTCTTTCACGTGCACTGTAGGATGAAGTCAATTTCTTTCCTTGTCATCTAGTTTTACCTTACTGAAGTGATGTGATTGCTTTTTAAGACTCAGATAAAAGATCACTGGATGCAATATGAATGATCATATTTGTTTTATCGTGATAAGGAAAAGGTTAACAGTGAAATAGAGTTAATTATTTATTAACTCAACTAGTACAATCCAACTTGTATTATAAGTTGGTGTTACGTCCGAAGTTGGTTTTACTACTGACCGACGTCCTTCAGAGCTGTCTCTCTTTCTGCTTCCGCTTGCTCGTGCTTAAGAGACACGGCGTCTTTTATACTTCCACGATACCAAAAGTCACGTGGTACAAGCCACTATACTACAGTATTAATGGGTTTTCTCAATTTTGAGACTCCCTGTATGACCTTAAACTTAACATATTTCCCTACTTTCTAAAAATAACTCATGAATAATATTTGGGCTTATTAAAAAGGCATTGCCTTTTATTATTTTCGTAGAATCATAATATATCAAAACATTAATCAGTGAAGCTCTCAATATATTACGCTTGATTTTACATTCTCTTATCTCGTATAATTTATGAATTATTTTTCGAAAATCAATTTCTCCAGTTATTTTAAGAACAGCCGTTGTTAACTTACCAGAGGCCTTGCTATGTAAATTTCTGTGATGATGTTATTTACGATTATCGTCGAAGGAAATGGAATGGGCGACACGAATTCAAATCCTGGACATGGTTACATTTTGCCTCTCTTTAATGCCCTTCGGAAAGGCTTGAATCCATATATTCTTCTCTCTCCATCTATGAGTAAATAGCGGGACCGACTAGTTTATTTAGTCTTTGTTAGGAAACCAATCTAGATAAATCTGAAGTGAAACCAAAGTAAAAATGAACTTTCTATTGAGTACTACCCGAGCAAGAAAGGTTGGAAAAGCAATTCTTTTGAGCATTCCACATCGCAAAATGGGTTACAAGTGATATTACCTGACGATAGTTGGTGATGGTTTGGTTTGTTGGGTTTTATGGCATATCACCCTTTCTAGGTTATTTAACGCCAAATTCATTTTTATGTAAATAATCTGTTCTATTTAAAACAATTCAGTTTGCATAAGTACACAGTTTAATTGTCAAAAACATTTCTATTTCAAACTATTCAAGCAGTTATATGTAACAATTCAGTTAAGTGTAAATACAGTTTTAATGTCGAAAAACAGTTCTATTTCAAATGATTCAGTTAAGCACAAGCACGCAGTTTAAATGTAAGCATGGTTTATTTGTCAAAAACATTTCTATTGGAAGCTATTCAGTTTACTCAAACAATTCATTTTAGCATAAGTATGCTGTTAGTTCTATTTAATCCATAGATAGGAACCTATCAGGTGCTACCACTCCGGGCCAGAGTGAACCTGGGAGCGATGGCAATTAAGGGGTACTCCGCATTCCCCAAAGCTCCAACATTTCTGGAACCTCGCCATTAGATTGTTTTGTGTCATATCCATGACACTCGTTGTGGTGGGGGTCTTACCCCTCTGCAGAGAAGCAGTCAGTGTATTCTACATCCCCAGCCGACTGGGCAACCGATGCGTTGAGCTGTGCCCTCAAGTTTTGAACCGTCCGGATTTGAATTTTGAGGGTGTTGGCAAAGGTCCTGTTATCATAATTTGGATCGGCAGAGAGCTTGAGTTGTTCAGCGGTGCATCTCCGATCTCGCTCGTTGAACATTTTGTCACTTTCAGACATGATACAAGGCTCCTATCGCTCTTGGGAATTGTACACAACTGGCCAACTAGTAGATGGTCTGCAACAATGAAAGAAAACCAGTTTTCATTAAACGGATATGGAATCCTGTTGTCTTTTCTAGGGCGACAGCTTTATCGTTCCAGTCTCTCTCTCTCTCTCTCTCTCTATGTATATATATATATATATATATATATATATATATAAATGTGTGTGTGTGTGTGTGTGTGTGAGTGTTTTGGGGTTCAAAGACACCCCCAACTTCTGCCTCTCCATGACCGATCATTGGTTATTGGATCAAGTGTATAGTTACCAATAGCACGGTGAAAGAGATATTGAACTCTGTCAACCCGCATCCTGGTAGTCATTTGCTCTTAATACTAAACTCTTCATTGTCTATGTCAAGATGACTATTAAGAGAATTTGACTAACCTTGACCAACGAAAACCTTACTTACATCTCCAAGGCACCAAAACTAAAAGTTCAGATTCCTGGACGCTATCGACTTTTACACGACCACATATGGCTTTTTTTAGAAATTCTTTTTTCCAGATAGTTAGTTCACGGTAGTGTTCATTTTAGAAATTACGACCTGATTTAATATGAAATAACATCTGATTCTTGGATTGGTTTCAGTCTTCTAAGCTTTTATACGTGACTGACTGAGTGAATCAGCGTGCAATGTTAAAAAGATGATTATTGATTTTTGTTAATGCGATTTTTAATCAGTGAAAAATCAGTTTTTCTTTGTTAATTTGTCAGATGTTTTTTTTTAAAATTTATGTTATCGGAATATTAGCACACGAAAGATTAAGATTTGAGGTTGTTATAGAAAATAAAGATGAGAGGGTTGCCTATCGTCATGAGTGTCAGACAAATGTAACACTTACATTGCTTTACTCATTAACGTGAAATTGATTATTGAGATTGATTATTAAAAAATGAGGTTGGTTCGTTGGTTTTATGACCTTTCAACTTTTCTCATGTAACTTCAGTTTTGCAAGCAATTATATGGTTTCAAGTAGTCATCCAAAACAATCATCGTTTCAAGTAAGTATCCATAATACAAAAAAATTGCATATAAATTTTCAAGTATTCCTTTGAAATTCTCCGTTGGTTTGGTTTTAGTTGGTTTTATAACTTAACAACCGTTGTCGGTTATTTAAGACCAAATCCTGTTTATGTATATATATATATATATATATTTATATATATATATATATACGATTTGCAAGCAGGTGTTTTCTATTAGATGTTTAAGTTACAATTTTGGGGGGAATGTCGACGGGGTCCAAGACAGTTTTGGAGCCGGCGAGTATATCATGGCTACGATCTTGTGCCTGGAACACCTTAACAAAGGCCTTTTGCCGTACATACCCGTTTAATGGGGTATGTGACAAATAATGCAATGTGCTGACTAAGTAGTTCTCTACTAGCAGTGGATTACCTTCTTCACGCCGCTGGTATGTATTGTATTTTGTTAATGCTATAAAGATTTTCTTTTCATTTCCAACCTCCGTTTTGGTTATTACTCATTCAGTAATAAGTTACGACAACATGCTAGTCTAAAAATTCGAGTTACTTCGCAGACAAGAATATTTGACCAGCTGTGAAAAATTTGATTGATCATAACTCAAACTAATTTAAGAAACAATTTCCTTTCAACAATATCAAAAATGCATATTTTTAGCCCATATGAATTATTGTTGAATCAACTCTTTTTTTAATTTAAATTCGAGGCTGCCTAAAGTGTATAAATAAGTGAAGAAATTAGGATTTCTCAGTAATTATAAAATTGTCTATACTTACATAAGTACCAGCAATAAAAATATACTTTCTTTGCAATCAAGAATGCGTTTGATTCCTACACCGCTTAACTGTCTTCATATTGTTTGTTTTTACATAGATTTATTACTTCTAATACTACATCATAAGCTGGTGGTGTAATGGTCACCAAGTTAGATTAGCAAACCTACATGAGTGAGTTCGAGTCTCTTTGGGTGCTCTATTCTTTTGGCCTGGTTCCAAATCGGAGCAAAGAGCTTCGTAAATTATTACAACATCATAAGCTTGCCGATAAAAATACCAGAAGTAGCCGCATATGATTATGTAATGAATTCTCTCTCACATAGTGACATACTTACACGAAGAACATCTACACATAGAAATCAACTCAGACAGAGACCACACAAGCTACTATAAGGAACGTCTTAACTATTTTTTCTTATAAAGTAAATATTGAGAAATATTAATGCTCTGTCTAATGTTATCTTTGCCTACAGAAAATATTTCGTAAATTCTGTTTTTTTTTCCGTAAACTTTTCTCTCAGTTTAAAGAAATTTGTAGATTATGGTTATATTCAACCATTTATACCTTTTTTCCGACACACATACGCACACACACAAATACATACATATATATATATATATATATATATATATATATGTATGTATGTGTGTGTGTGTGTGTGTGTGAGTGTGTGTGAGTGCATGTGTGTGTGTGTTCTTGGGCAGCATTTCTTCATTAATGCATATTTCATTGAACAAAATAGATGTTTTGTCTACATATTATTCTATATGTCCTTTCCAGTTTCCCAATCGACTTTATAGAATCTGGCGTGAATCGATTAATAAAACTTCCACAACTAATGGTTACCCTAGTACTTTCTGTCCGATCTTGGGCCATCGTCAGGGGTGTGTTTACTGCAAAAGTGATGTGACATCAGCATGTACATTACTAATTTGTAAGTGTTTATTATTATACTGGTGTGTTGTGGTAGCGTTTGATTCGTTTCTATAAGTAGCAGCGTAGCTAAAGACATTTAAGTACATTGGTACTGGATTTGAAATTGACTCTATTGGGTTTAGGTTGTGTCATTCTGATATGGAGCGCCTCGAGAATTTGTCATTTTTTTTTGTTATTTTCTTGTTCTAATATTGCTGTGTTTTTGCTAAGAATTTTCCGAAACTCAGTTTTTGGATGGGAATGTTTTTTTTAGATGCTGTGCTATTGAACTGGTATCAGTGAGATACATAGTGAGTCGTCTCGATACGGTAGGTGAGGTTAAGCCAACACATATGCTGTTAATATCAGAGATACAATCTCCTAACGTACATTTGAATTAATAGACAATGTTAGTTTTCTGCTAAAGGTGAGGGATTATTGTTAGTTTTCTGCTGGAGGGGAGGGATTATTGGTAATAACTAAGTTGAAGGTTTTAAATTTGTTATAGTATATGATAAGTTTAATTTTTTATTAGGATCAGTGGGGTGTATATTTCTTTTAATCAACCTTTTTTTAAAAATATTTTCATCTAATTCATAAAAAATGTTTAATACATTCGGCAACTAGAAAGGAAAGAATAAAAAAATGGTAGACAGAACATGTCAATATTATTCAAGGAAATATATATATATATATATATATATATATATATTTTTATCTAATTGATCTGATGAAGTCCTGTTAATTTTTTTTCGTGTTTTTGAAAATTTCAAAAATGCGTAGCAGGATTGAAATAAATTTATAATCCTTTGTGATTGGTTTCGTTGTTTTTTTCTTAATGAAATTATTGCTCTGTATAATTGATACATTGAGCTCTTTACCAGGAAGATTTAAATATTCACGAATATTTTCTTGTCCTGATGGAATTACTCCTAACTCCGGTTTAACTGGACTAAGTATTCTCTCTCTCTCTCTCTCTCTCTCTATATATATATATATATATATATATATATATATATATATATACAAAGAGACGTATGAAAATATATGAAAAACTGTCATAGTAAATGGGAAAATACGGCTTATTTCTTCTTATCTTTGATAATTACAAAAGTGCAGTAGAAACTCAACGAAAACCATGTCATTTCCTCGAGAAGTTTTATACAAGCAATAAACACGGAGACACTCTTCAAAGAGAAACTTTTTATATTATAAAATCCCAGTAAATTAGTCAATTATTGAGTAATAAACCTTACAGTGGTTGTTAACATCTTTCAGCCTTAAAATAAACCATTTATTTATTTATTTATTTATGGGTTTATCGATCAATTGATGCAATTTTTTTAACATCGACTTTTCGAAAAAAATGGATGAAAAGAATCACTTGTACATTTGACTATGTTAGATATTGCAGCGGTAAATATAAATATACTTCAGTTGTGAAAGACATCTGTCAATGTTTTGAGCAAAGTCAAAGCGATGATTGGTCAAAGATTTCATATGGATTTATGAATTACATGGCCTACTTGGCTTGGTTCATTGGCTAGCTTTGATTGACAAGAGCAATAAAATAAAATAAAATATATGAAATTCTCTGTAGAACACGATCTTCAGTAGGAACTATAAATTATGACAAATACTAGAAGCCAGGGTAGAATATTGATATCCTAGTTATAAATCAGTGACACGTTATGGTCTATTATTTACTTGAAAGTGAAGGATCTTACTGCATACTGAAATGTTTAAAGAAATCGAAAAGTTAACAGTGAGTGTTGTATATAATAATAGAATCATTATAAGTATTAGAGATATTAAAATATTTTATGGGCTCGTCTCAGAAGATTTACTTTGTAAACTGATATATTTATCTGATTAATGCTACATCTTGACTGTTTTTATCTCTTTATTGACTTTATAGACATCTTGATTCAAAACTAATCTTGATAAAAACACACAAGATTAGGAAGTTTGGCATCTATTCTTCATAGGTTCGTCGTGACATTTTTGTACGAGATTCTAGGTCTACATACGTGGTGGATTCAAGTTTCCAGTCTTTTTTGGTACAGGCATTTAAAATTATCGTAGACTCTGGAAAATTCTGTATGTTATATCTATACATGTTATGAGATGACAGACCAATTTTTATGATTTCAGGTTCAAGGGAACAGCTACAGCAGGGTTTGGAATACACCCTACTAAAACCTGATTGTCACAGCTGGTGAATTTCAAACTTGTAATCTGGACGTGAGGACATTTTGGAAGAACGATATGCAATAAAATTGTGTTTTAAACTTGGAAAAAATGCCACAGAAACGTATGGAATGCTTCAGACTGCTTTTCGACCATCTTGCATGAATCGAGCATTTGATTTTGAGTGGCATAAGAGATTCAAGGAAGTCTGGAAATCTGTGAGGGATGATGAGAGGTGTGGGAAGAGTAAGGAAGTCAATACACCAAAGTTGATTGGCCAAAGGGATACGGTTAGGGTTACTATGTTGAGGTTTTAAGGGATTTCAGGAAGGGATTCCGTCGGAAGAGGCCAACACTCTTCAAATCGGGTCAGTGGCATTTCCACCAGGACAATGCACCAGTCGACAACTCTATCCTTGTTACAGACTATTTGACCAAGATGGTCATCAAGACAGTTCCTTACCATCCCTATAGTCCAGACCTTGCTCCCTGTGACTTTTGGTTATTCCCTAATCTCAGAGGCTGTCGTTATGAGACAATTGAGGAGATGAACGAGGCTGTGACGAAGGTCATTGACACGCTCAGACAAGAGGACTTCCATAGGGCCTTCCAGAAGTTGTTGGAGCGATACATCGCAGCCGGAGGAGATTACTTCGAACGGGACTAGAGTTTCATAGTGTACTATCAATAAAAGTGCCCATCCGAACAAAGACTGGAAACTTATCGT
Source organism: Sepioteuthis lessoniana (assembly GCA_963585895.1). Lineage (NCBI taxonomy): Eukaryota > Metazoa > Mollusca > Cephalopoda > Myopsida > Loliginidae > Sepioteuthis > Sepioteuthis lessoniana. Next base: position 69,404,154 of record OY757926.1, read on the forward strand.
ATGCATCTCGTATATACCTGTTCATTGCTAAAATTAGACCTGAAAATCTAATTCTATGCAATGCCTATAAATGATTTCTTCGTCCAACCTCCGAAGCTGGAGGCCATTTGGTCATGAATCTATCATTCACCTTGCAGCCCCATCTGGTTCGAATGCCAGATGGCCCGGTTGAAATGTCCAGTTCAGCTAGCACGAATGCCGCCTGCTATAAACAGGTAAATGACCACATGGAAACTGATATCTCCGATGAAATAAAGCGAGAATTCTACAAAGCTGTAGACAGGTCAGTACTACTATATGATTGCCCCATCGTAATTTTTACGAAAACGTCGTAGAAAAAAAAAACATTATGGCAACTACACAACGATGCAGTGTGCTGTTTCGAACAAATCCTAAAAGTTGCTCTCTAAAACAGCAGCTTAAAAGCCACTTACTTTCCATCTCTCAAAAATATGCAAAGTAAAAAGAACACACGCTGGTAAAGGAAGGACAAACTCAAAGGATGTTCTCTGAAGTCATAGACATAGACACACTAGTGCTGGCTCTCTAGCATATACATATTAACATAAAATTACATTCATCATTTTCTGCGGACGCTGGATGTTGACTAGACGACTTGCAAAGGCGATGAATAATTGGGACGGATGGTAAGAGAGAGTCAAGTGAGCTCATGCTGCCAGTATGAGTTGATTATATAATTGAATATGTGTTTATTTGTGTGTATGAGAGAGAGAGAGAGAGAGGGAGAGAGAGAGAGGGAGAAAAAGAGTGAGAGAGCGATAGAAATGCAATAACTCCAATGAAGAATCAATTTATCTAACCAACAGTATCTAAAGAAACTAATTATATGGTTTTAAGTACTTCTACCCAATACTATAAATTTGCAAATAGTTGTCTGTTTTAAGTAACTTTCAATTTAATGATAACCTCAAAAAAACTATACAAAAAATGACTGATGTTAAATTCTTAATGTTACATAAAACTCTTGAAATAATTTAACTGTGTGCAAACAAATGAGGAAAAGTAAATAGAAGGATTTATACCGCCTACTTATTTATACCAAACCGAATTGTTTGAATTAGAACTTTTTGACGAAATGGAATAGCTTGAAAGAGAAATGGTCTTGCCGATCAAAACGTACTTACATTTAAACTGCGTGCTTATGCAAAAGTAAATTGCTTGAAATGGAACTTTTTTTTACTGTAAAACTGTTCTTACACTAAAATGAATTGTTATATATATAGAACTGTTTTTATAAAAATAAATGAAAATAGATTTGGTGTTAAATAACCAACAAAGGTTGATATGCCATAAAACCCAAACATCAAAACCAAAACAACTACACATATTCAATTCATCATTTTTACATGATAATAATAATTCGCAAAATTATATTCCTGTCTAATATTAAAAAAAGCTCAGAATAATATATTTGTTAGTATTCCAAACAAAACTGATCATTCTTGATCAATTAAATGTAGTTCCCAATCGTTTAAAAAAGGTAGCTATTTCATACATTGTTACAAGATGCCTTATCCATATTTACCAACCCGTCTGCTCGGGCAGGATATGACACTAGGTCAAATTTTAAGCAGAGCTTAACAGGTTAGAATTCATAGTTTTCCTTCTCCTATAGGGGTTGCCTCACCAAGGCAGAAGAACCCAGTCTTCTCTACTATTTACCCATAGCTGAATAGGGAGAATAATTGGATTCATACCTTTCCCAAGGGTATTAGTGCTATGTGAAATGCAATCAGTCTCGTCCAGGATTTGAACTCGTGTCGTCGTGTCCATTTCCTACGATGATAACCATTACACCACGGGCACCTGCACCTACAAGATGAATTATCAGGGAGTAATCCTGGCTTAGTAATTAAACCAGCTAAACTGAGTCATCTTTGTAAATGGGTTCGAACTCCAGTAGCGCAATTACGATCACTTCTGGAATAATATCATCGAGATAGGTATGAATTTCTTATGAAATAAGTTTTTGGCTAATTACTTCAGTACTCTCCTTCTACAAATATGGCTTCCATATCAGATAACTAACGATTTACATACCATTAAACAAAGACAATGTCGAAGTAGTCTGTGTCTCCATCTAGTGAGCGAACCTTTCCCTACGTGTTTTTGTATAGCATCATTATGGCTGGGGAGTCCGTAGGCGACACGTATTTGCTCCAAATTCTCTCTGTTTATAGAGTCAAATACCTTGGAGAAGTCTACAAATAATAGTGTTGCCTTGAGGTCTTTTGCACGACCACCTTCCATATGTACCATACAATAACTGATGTTTATACAAGAGCATTGCTTCTAACAAAGCCTTCATCTAATGATGGCTCTGGGTTCAGGCACGGTTTTGGGGCCAAAACATATATATATATATATATATATATATATATATTGGCATTCTTTATTCACATTTGAATAAATTCCGGCAAAGGACATGGAGTCCATTTTTCATTGTTGTCATTTATATATTTTGATTTTATTTAAAATAATAAAATAAAAGGCAAACAAAAAAATTCAAAATGAAACAAAAATTAAGTCATTACAAGAATTAACGACAAATACAACGAACAGCCTCGAAAAAGTCTAACTTCCTTACAATATATATAGTTACAAACACCTCTACGAAAATTATATATATATATATATATATATATATATGTAATTTGCGATATAGCTCTAATGTAGAATTAATTCTAAAATAAATGGAATAATATTTTTAATGAGAAATTAACAAAAGTAGATCCCAAAATAAAACCTTAGGCGCCTTTCGAGCGACTGTTTTCAAATGTATTTTTCGGTAATGGAATAATTGATCGAATGAAGGCTTTAATCTAAAAAGGAGGAAGTAGTGGGGAAAAAAAACTCCATGAAACTAAAATGATGATATAATTAATATTTCGAGTTCATGAAGGTATTTCCTCTACCGACACAAAGTCGGACGATGTGTAATGATTACAACAACCTCTAAAATATTCTTATTGTTTTTTTTTCTGATCTGATTCGCTTTCTCCACAAGTATATCAGTTCAATAAATGATCCGTTTTTCTCTTTTGAGATGACACCTCTCATTCGGTAGATTATAATACGCCTCACTCATACAATTGAGGAGGGTCGGTCGAAAGGTGCCCCAGGTTTTACTTGAGAACTTATCTTAATTGTGACTCATTTTTTTCTAAAAATTAATATATATATATATATATATATACATTTATAAATAGTCATCCACAGACAAATTCTTTGAGTCACAATTCTTCAGTGTGGCTAAATATGGAAGATGTACAAACTGGGATTGAAACCCACTTAACATTGCGTCAGGCTGATGACTTACCCCAAAGCCGACGCACGATACAACGTTAGCTGGAGAATTTTTCGCATATGTATTAACGTTTGTTTGTTTACATTTTGCGCTATCGGTTAAGGAATTGCTCATGTTCGAACAGCTTTCGATTACGTGGAAACCGTTAATTCCTTCGCCAAAGAGCTCAAACCCCACCCCGAGAGGTAGCGTATGTATTGTGGCGTGGTATGCCACCGAGAGAGGAAAGGGGAGGGTAAATCCCACTACCCTCTGTGTTTGAACTAACAAGCCTCAAAGACTGACCGCTAAAGCAGTCAGAATGCAGGTCAAACGCTACCAGCACTCCATGACCTATAAGCGATTGGACAGAGAAGGGAATGTAGGTCATTGTAGTAGCATGACCGGCTGTAATATAGAGAAAGAAGAGAAAGAAGGAAGTGGCCAAATGATTGGCCTGAGCCTTTAGCGCCGAAAAATAGTACCTTTTCGTCAGAGGAAATTTGGAAAAGGATCTTTAGTTTTAGGACAGAGGTCGGCGTGAAGAGATGGGTTGAACTATAGCCAAAACTCAGGGAGGTCCCTCGTCAGCAAAAAGAATCTATAGTTCTGGGCAGACATTGGCAAGATGTGGACGCCAAGTTAGCCAAACTCCGGGAAAGAGTAGAACTGAATCTTTGGACAGAAGATAGCAGAATCGCCTTCAGCCAGATTCTAAAGAAATGCCACTCGCCCGTAAAAGAAAGGAACCGGAGAACTAGCCTTTGAAAAGATAAGTACAACTTAAACTGCTTTTACCTCTACCCTTCCTAAATATTGGAATTATATGCATTCAGAAAAGGAAAAAAAGAGACTGAAAAGAATTTGTTTCATAAACCGTAAAATAGTGAGTGGACTTAGATACTTTGTCAAGTAAAAGAAAGAAAAGAAAAGAAAAGAAAGAAAGAAGAAAGAAAGAAAAGAAAAAAGGAGAAAGAGAGACATTTGTGTTTAAGACTGTCTGCCGGTTTAATACCCCCGGTACCTTTAAAAGAAAGAAAGAGGATCGAGAATAAAGGAACTGTTTCTTAAATCTCATAATTATTTGTTTGGTCGTAGCTTATGAAAGCTTTGTTACATTTTAAATTCCCCCCTTGTGTTGAAATCTATTGGTTATGTTGTTTATCTATCGAGTTGCCTTCTTTTGCACATATCTTTTTCAGCTTCGTATCGCTTTCATTTATTCTCGCTAAATGTCTTATTCGCCTTAAAAACATTACAAGGGAATTTTGGAAATTTGACTTCAGTGAAATATATTTTGTTTTAACCTAGAAGTCCATACTTTCCGTTATCCGAGGGGTATGAAAACGAAGGACCTGTTGGGGTATGTGAAAGTGAAATTGGAAACCCCTTCGCCAGCGTCGAGATGAGTCTATCTCCAAATTAACCCCCACATTATTTGCCAGTTATCTTATGCCCGAAACAAGAGTCTTGACTAGGATTTATTTTGCGGAGGGCCCAGGGCCAGACTGCCCCGACGTCACATGTGCATAAAATAAACTCTTGTCTTGAGATGAATATTTATGCAACGTTACAGTATATATCTATACACTTTTTGTCGGTTACTTAATGTATCATGTGGATTCCACAATAGTTTGAGGGAAATCTGATTTCTGAAGGTAATGATTGATGCCTCAGAGAGAGAGAGAGAGAGAGAGAGAGAGATTAAAGATTTTGATCCTGCATGTGAACTGAACGAAATGGGAAAACTTATGATTTACCTTGATGCGTATGACCTGATTAGTGGGATGAAATGTTTCATTTGACCAAAAGGAGAGAAAAAAAAACCTACAAAGTTCTTTCAAGTTTATTTCTGTTATAATTTTTTGCTTTTTGAAGAAAACATTGATTTCTTAAATTTATTTTTTAAGGGGTTTTATATTTAAACTATTTAATTTATGTTGTTTTTTGAAAAATACTAAAAGATTCAGATATGCCTGGGGGGTCTTAACGTTTAGATACCTCTTTGAGAGAGGAATACAAATCTAAAAAGATTTCAGCAAATCATTGATGTGGGCAATATTTTCATTAAGTTAATTTCATCATAGTTGATTATTTTTCCTACTCAGTCGCTGTTTACCAAAAGAGATGGCACAATGTAACTTTTGTCGAAATGGATATATCCAGAAGCTAAAAGAAGTCAAAAGTTCTGATTAAGAATTCAAAAATTAATATCGTTCTTTTTTACTTAGATATTACAATGAATAGTTATGGATTTTTTAAAGTGTAAAGAGACATGTTATTAGAATTTAAAACGGAACTGACAAAATATGTAAAGTTAATGTGACATTGAAAATCACTAGTTTTGGAAAGCTTAGAATGCTCCCAAAGAGTTTGACAAAAAATGTGGAACGATAAAATTGTCGCCCTAGAAAAGACGACATAATTCCATTTCCGTTTAATGAAAACCGGTTTTCTTTGTTTGTTACAGACCATCTACTAATTGGCCAATTGTGTACAAATCCCAAGAGCGATAGGAGCCTTCTATCATGTCTGAAAGTGACACAATGTTCAACGAGCAAGATCGGAGATGCACCGCTGTACATGTCAAGCTCTCTACCGATCCAAGTTAATACAGCAGGACCATTGCCAGCACCCACAAATAACAGGGACGTGCCCAGGGTGATGAAAACAAAGTTTCCGGCAACGGTTATTGTCTTTGGTGTGGTTTCAAGTGAGGGCCACATCATGCCACCTCATATCTTCGAAATCGGCTTGAAAATCAACACCAAAGTGTACCTGGATGAGCTGAAGAGTGTGGTGATCCTCTGGTGCAATCAGATGGCCGGTGGCAGACCCAGGGTGTGGCAGCAGGACTCGGCGCCGGCCCACAAGTTCAAAGAGACTCAGGCTTGGCTTCAGAGGGAGTGCTACGACTTTGTACCCTTCTCTCACTGGCCCTTCTCCTCCCCCGACCTGAACCCGCTGGACTACTTCGTTTGGTCACACGTCGAGAACATCACCAACATGACCTCCCACAATACCAAAGCCAGCCTGATCGCCGCCATCCGCTGAGTATTCGCCGACCTTCTGTCGGCACATGTGGAAAAGGCAAGATCCCAGTTTCGGATCCGTATCGAGGCGGTGATTGAGGCTGAAGGTGGCTACATTGAATAGATGTCAGTTTTACTATATAATCAAGTTAGCTGAATTGATTTTTTCAATAAAAGTTTTGTGTTGTTTTCCTTAGGACGACAATTTTATCGTTCCACCCTGTAGGATGAAATTTGAAAACTCGGAAGCATCAAGATAAGGATAATGCTGCGAACAGTTGTTACATTAAGAAAAAGAGCTGATATATTGAGGAGACTTTCTGTCGCAAATATACTGAAGATAATAACCAAATGTTTGTGTTAGACTTCAAGTAATGGTAGTAATATGGGACAAGTACAAAAATCATGTTCGTGAAGGTTTCCCACACATAAGATTGTTATATAAGTACAGATAACGATCACAATATATAAAATCAAGAAACAATAAAACGTATGGAAAACAAGGGAAATATTATGTTGAACTGGAAGTTGTCATATGAGCCAGTATTCATGTTAAAATAGAACCCCCCCCCAAAAAAAAACATGTCGAAAGTTACTGATTTTATTCTTTTTTTCTTTTTCTTGTTATGTTTTTCGATTTCCTATGAGACTTATCGGATCTCTAAAGAAACCCAAAGAAATATTTCGTCATTTACATTTATGCAATCTGTCAATAAGATATCAAGTTGTAGAATGATGAACATAAGAAATACGAAACCAAAAAGATTATTGACGCTGATCACTTGCGCTAAAGATATTTTACTTATTTTTAACGGGTTTCCGTTAAATAACCAATTCTAGAGTAATTTTATAGAGAACTGAATATATATACTAAAACACACACACACACACACACACACACACATATCAACCATACACACACACACAAATATATATATATATATATATATATATATATATATATATATATATATTTCGGTTTTTCGGATTATTGTCTTCACACACACACACACATATATATATATATATATATATATATATATATATATATATATATATATATATATATCATGATTAGATAGGATATTTGATCTTTAGATTTAAATTAAGGAAAACAAGAAGTAATTTTGTCTTCTGTTTTTTTATTTATTCTATTTTTTACGCCTCCACCGCTACTCAAATATCCCGCCTCCGCTTCTCCCTGAATAATTCTTTAAGAAAAGACAGTATTTGGCTCTGGCCATGTGAAGCAAAGCTGATGAATCCAAAAAAAGAGTCAATGGCTTGATTCCCCAGATGTCGAGAAGAAGAAGTATCATAGGTCAGCGATCGGGATCAAATAGTTCAATCAAGAAACTACTGCCACTCATATTTAAGAGTAGTGTTTGTTGATGAGGCAAAAACAGCCTATGAAAGATTACAATGATTCTAATACAATATGTACATCAAAATCGAATCGATCTTCACGCAGGTAAACAATAGGTGCTTCTCTTGAGGCAGGAGATATGGTCCCAGTGTTCAGAAAATAAGCCACAGAGCCTAAACCTATATCACTTAGATGCAAAAACACTAGCAACATCGTGACATAAATACTTTAAATACAATAAGCAAGTTACAAGAGCTGACATCATCTGCAGCCGAATACAAACTAGACATTTTATTCATTCAAGAACATCGATGTTACCACATGGGACTTTACTTAAAATTTTATGATAGCGGTAATGAGCGGATATATGTCGCAGAAGCTGCGTGGAAAAACTCAGACAATGTCAATACTGTCTTAGGATATGCAGGAATGCTTTTCTGTCCTCTTGCCTTTGTGTGTTATACGCAGTGGAAACTCTTGCTCAATGAGCGTTTCTTGCTACCATCCTACCAATACCAGTAATAAAACGAATACCACCACCTTTTACAACTTACTATCTTCCCTTGCTCGACACATTCCCAAACATAATCTACTAATCATCGTAGGGAACAAGAATGCCTAAAAAAGAAAATCTGACAAATAACAATGTCGAATATCTCACAGATATTTCATTCGGGAACAGTCATGACTAAACACTAAATTTAAAAAAAAAAAGAGGGAAAACCATAGATTTACAACGCCCGTATAAGTCAAAAATCCGCTGGACTAAATACTAATAATTAAGAAGTGGATAAATAGTGCTCTGAACTGTGATACATGCTTCTCTTTTGAAGAAGACTCATCCGACCACACAATTGTCACGACAAAGATATGCCTGAGTCAACGAACAAATAATAAACAGAGACCAATCTATGCGTTTCGACTTGTCCTCAATAATCAATAGAGATATTAAAAATAAATTTGCAGTTACAGTGAGAAACAATTTCCAGACTTTTTTTTATCATTAAGGTTTTTCGGATTATTGTCGTCATCTTTATTGTTATTTCCACGTTTCGGCCGATATGTCCTCCAGTCTTCTTCAGGTGTTTGTCGAATTCGGGAACCTTCACTGAACTTCGAACTACGTCCTTTATTGAAATCAAGAGGGTCGCCTGTTCTGATTCCGTTAGCCATAACCGGGTACAAGTGTTAAGTATTCCTGTATATTACTCGCCTGTAGTGAGGATTGTACCTGCAACCTTCAGATGATTGTCTTCTTAGAAGCTCAGGGAATCAACGCCTATAACCGTTACGCCATCTATCCTGCTGGACAATTCAGAGTGAATTTTTGGGTATTATAAACTCAATGTTCTTACTCTAGCTAGAATTACAACTATTATGTGAAAATAAAACGTTGTGGAAATAACAATAAAGATGAAGACAATAGTCCGAAAAACATTAATGATAAAAATCAACAAGATTCATCTCAGAAATTTAGACAACTAATTTCCATACCCTTGAGGCGATATCTGAAAGGCATATTCCGAATGACGAATATGAAAACTTCGCCTATGCATATATGGAAGTTGTAGCAGAATGCATTCCAACCACAAAAAAAGCCTAATAGAGAGTTCCATGGGAATAATATTAGTTAGGAAAAACTAAGTAACTTCAAAAAAACATCCTTGCTTAATAAAAGACATTCAACATATACTAATCCACAGGAACCCAGAAAGAACTAACCAATACATATTGACAAGAGCAATTAAAATGCATTTTTGGTCGATTTAATAAAATTATTAATTCAGTACAAGATAGATTATCACAAATTGCAGAGTAGGCAGTAAATGCAGTAAGTGGAAGGAAGTGAGTATCGGGAGCAAAACTAAAAGCTGCAAGCCCTGAAGACAGACTTTTGAATTGGAAAGAACATTTCAAGAATCTGTTCGGAAACTCTCCGGAAATGAAAGGCAAATCTATACAAAAGTATAAATAACCAACTATACATAAAACAAGGTCAATTTTCGGATGAGGAATCTGACATAGTACTAAGATATTGAAACCAGAAAAGGAGAAGGGCTCGACTAAAATTGCTTTGAGTTTTGGAAGACTAGAGAATTTGACAATATACTTCTCCGATTATGCAATACAGTCTATAAACGAAACGGAATAGAGAGATTGATGAAAGTCTGCATCTTTATTTCACCAAGAAGGGCGACTTCAGAATTTCTATAAACGTCAGAGGTATAGCTCTTACGAGTACACCTGCTAAGTTTTTTGATGTCCCTCTTCGCAACCATATCTAACTCGAAATCAATGACTTTCAAAGAAATCGCTACACATCCTTACAGATTCTTATTACATAGCCATATACACGAGTATGGCCATGTGCTAATTAGACATATAATGTTCATAACGATAGAACAAATAAAGAACATAGGAATCTAAAAATTCGAAAACACCTAACGACTTCTTGTTCTGGTACGAAACCTTTTTTATTAACTTTGAGTTAAAGGTTTCGACGTAAGGAGGAGAGACAATCTTCTATGCTGTCTTATTCATTTGGCCCCCAGATCGAGCGGCCCCCATAGGCGCAAGTTCGCCTCGCGTCTGCGAGCTCCAAAGTCGACCGTCTTCGTCCAATGTCTAATCTCAACTCTCTGACTTTCTTCAGATTCTCACACAAACCTCCGCGCGCTTCCGGTGCGTGACGTCACCCGTACCCTGTCACCCTGTTTCGACTTTGACTGTTATGACATCTGAGTGACATGTCAACTCTGTGCGCGCTCACGCGTTGCCACCTGCATCAAGGTTGCACCCAACTAACCCATGCGCTGAGCCGAAATGTTTTCAGCCTAACTAAACTGAAAGGCTTGAACCGAAATCCCTCGGCTATTATATAACATTCTGACAATCCATCAAATCATCAAAAGGAAATGAGAAAAGGTTTGGTTTGGTTTCTTTGTTTAATGATTGTAGGTTATTTAATACCAAGGCCATACTCCTAGAAGAACTGTAGGGGTACTATTTAACGCATAGCTGGGAGGATAAGGGGGTTCATAACTATCACAAGGGTATTTGCCCAAAAGTGAACGTAATGACGCGACTGGAGTACGAACTCGCTTACTACAATTCCGCAGTGATTTGCTGTAACCATTACACTACAAGGACCGCCCTCCCCAACAAGGAAAGAATCTCGAGACTGCAGTACTTTTCGTATCCTTCTGCAAGGCATTCATTTCCATACACAAAGGAAACTTGGAACAATTACTTCTAACATATCATCATCATCATCATCATATCGTGCTGGCAGCACGGATATCCCTGACCCTCTCTCGCCACTTCTCCCTATCGTTCATCGCCCTAGGTAGGTCTTCAGGACAACAACCTGTATCCTCACATAGCTGCTGAATGTACGTTCGAGCTGGTCGTCCTGCAGTATCGATGTGACCGCTGCCTGGAAGAAACTGCGTTTCATTTTATCGGTTAGGTCTGATTTCCATATAATCGATAGCCTATTGATTGCTGTCCATTGCAGCTATAAAACTCCATTACCACATTTACCAACCCCTCCCCTCAGGCAGGATATGACACAAGGTCGATTTTTAAGCAGAGTTTAACAGGTTTCATTTCAGAGTTTTCTTTCTTCTAGACTAGTTGCCTCACCAAAGCTGAAGAACCCAGTCTGCTCGACTATTTATCCATAGCTGGAGGGAGAATAATTGGATTCATACTTTTCCCAAGGGTATTAGTGCTATGTGAAATGCAATCAGCCTCGTCCAGGATTTGAACTCGTGTCGCAGTGTCCATTTCCTACGACGATAACCATTACACCACGGGCACCTCCCTAAAACTCCTTTACGCAATCATAAAAGTACTGGTCCATTCACCTGATGGAGATACCAACTTCTTTGCCATAGTCGCTGGAGTCTTGCAATAGGATAAATTAGCACCATAATAGATTATACTCCACCAAGAATAAGCACTTCGGAAGTCAGTAGATCTAATTAAAAGAAAAATGTTTTCAAACTAAAAGGCAAGATGCAGAAGATAATTTTCAGAAACTATCACGGATGCAGATTACAAAGACGACCTAGCGTTCATTGCAAATGCTCTAGCAGCCCAAGAATGTCCCCTTCTGTCTATCCTAGAGCAAGCAGTTAGAGGCATTATCTTATACATGAATCGAAATGAAACAAAGCATCCCCTGTGGTTGATAGTGATGCGGTAGGTAGTGCTCTGACACGTTTTCCATTGCTCTACTCCATGTGGGATTTGAAAGCTGCACAGATAAACTTTCAATGTAGTCTTATTCGGAAAGATAGGCTTTATGATTTCGAACTGGGCCATAATGTCCAGGAAGCAAGTAAAAACTTTTGTTGATCAAAAGGAGAAGGCACAGTTGATTACAGGATTGCCAGATGATGCCTATTCAGACTTTAATGAAAATGCACTCGTTAAAACTAGTGTGAACATGTATACGGTGAAAATAAAACCGCGAATGCAATATTTTGTTCTTTTGTGACGAGATTAAACGTGTTGAAGCAATCATTTAATATGTGAAACCAAGCAAATATTAAGATATGGTATTCGAAAGAGAGAAATGGTATCGTAGTTATCCAAGTCGCAAAGGTTTCCGGTATCGAAAATCAGATATACCCGGGGATGAAATAGAATCTGAGTTCGAATATCACCGAGAACGTATTCTTTATTTTTATTTCCATGACACACAATTCCTTGGCGGAACTCGAACTGCTGTCTCGAACTCACTGTAACTCTGCCTCGAACTCCAACTGACTGAAGCCGACTGTGGTACCTGGTTATATTGTTGTTTACGTACACCTCCTTCCCGTGGGCGTACGCATCTGCACCGAATTCAACCACGTCCACAGGTTAAGGTGATATTCCGATATCTTTGACCGGATGCACCTGTTATTTACACCGGTGCATTTCTTGATTGACGGCTTGTTCGAGGGTCAATATGTTACAATTCCTTGCTGTCGTTAAATAAACGACTGAAATGACTGATTTGGTTTGGTCTTATGGCATGTAAACCGTTATATGATAATGAATGCCCAATTCTGTTTTCTTCATATATATAAAATATTATATAGGTGGGGGCGGGAGAATGAACTCTTCTCATTGGTTGGCGTTCACAAAAAAGGTACGAGTTTTCTCGGTAGGAAAAAAAAGTTATGTACCCCAAAGGTGTCAAGGAGGCAGCCTGGTAATTGCAGATCCAGGTTACTGCTGATATGATGTGTAACAGCCCGAAACCGGCAATGAAGACAGTGTATCACTGAGGATCATCCATGAAGCAATTGAAAATGTATTATTTGACAGATTGACCAATTTACATGATTTGTAAACACATTTTCCAAATACTCACAATTAAATGATCAAATACTTCTATTTCTCATTCAATTTTGCATAATTAAAAAAAACAAAAAACAAAAAAACTAAACGGTTCCAAGTTTTCCTATATATCACTAACAATTCAGTTAAACATCGATCATTTGTTTACTCACATTAAAAGGATCAAACATTTCTATTTCAAGCAATTCAGTTTAGCATGAGTCATTTATTTGCACTCAGTTTCGATGTCAAATAGTTTTATTTGAACAATAGATAGGACCCTTTCAGGTGCTAACTTTCCGGGCCTGAGTGGTCTTATGAGTGATGGCAATGAAAGGATACTCCACATTCCTTTAAAGTTTCAGGACTGGAGCATCACCATCAGATTGTTTAGTCTCATATTGAGGACATGCGTTGGGGGAGGCATACCCTTATGCTGTGATGCAGTCGGTGTATTCTACTGCCCCATCACGCTGGGCTGACAGAGAAAGACTTGTAATTTGAAAAAAAAAATTACGTGCAGATAATAAATAATACATTCATCATCTGAAAGAAAATAATATAATGAAATTTTCTCAACTGGCCATTGCAGGGTTAAAGTTCTTAGTTGATTTTCTTTCTCTAGTTCTCACTATTTGCACCAAATAATTCTATTTCCTTACACACTCATCAAAGAATTTAGAACTTTTATCAACTATCAAACAACCGTTAATCTCTGCTAATATAAACAGAAGTGTTCTTAAAATTAGAGAATAATAGCTTGCATTTTAGGGTGCTCCTTTGATGATTTTCGTGTGTATTATTGTTCTACCGGGACATTGGCCCAGCGGTTAGAGTGTTCGCCAATGGCCCGGGAGACCTGGGTTCAATCCCAGACTTTAAAAATGGTACTTGATACCACCTTGCTTAAACACTCAGCATTATAAGGTACGGTTCAAGGGTAAAGTGGAGCAATCCTGGGAATGGAGTAGCGCCCTCCCCTACACCTTGGTGTAGTAGCTATCGAAAAGGGAGCCTTCGGGTCACCCTCGACTATGGTCGCTAACTTACTTTACTTTTACTTTATTATTGTTCTGGCTTCTTTCAAATATTCCTCAATTTCTTCTTTGTGTGTAGTTCTTAGCTTTGTCTTTTGAACAATATTTCTGTTAGCACAAAACGAACTTTTGAAGGATTTCCAGATGGTGGAAAACATTTGATTTAATGATTAGTAGTCCGTTGGCGAAATTTCACTTTAACAGTGGCAGCAGGGATATCTAATTGACAAGGTTCTTATCCCCTCACCCTTCCTCAACAGGGAGATAATAAATTCTAAAACGCTTTGTGATGATTCATAAAATTTGGGCATGTTCATACTTCAGGTAGCCTTATTTGGAATTTGATTATAATGTTGGAACGAATAAACTTAACATATATGATGTGTTTCAAAGTAAATTCTTTCTTCTTCTCCCGACATGACAGTAAAAGATGTCAATAATGTCTCTCTGTATTTTCGGAACTTCTTCGCAACGGATAAGTAGTGACGCAAGATCAGTTTTTAATTGGAATTATAGCTGGCTTGAATTCGCAGTTTTCGTTAATCAGGGCTTGTTGCTTTATCTGGTTTAAAGTTAACCCTACTATTTATCCACAGCAATCTCAGGAGAAGAGATGGATTTTTGTTTCTCACTGATATTAACGTGAAATGAAACGCGAATATATCTATCTGTTTATCTATCATTCTGATAGCTCTATCTGATCAGCTCTATCTCTTGCTTGATCTATCAATCAATCTATCTATCCTAGTTAGTTATATCGTTGCAACAAATCTAATTAATTTTCAGTCTGCCTTTATTCATTAAAAGAAAGTATTTGTAATGTATCGAAAACCTTCTGCTCTCAATGTATATTGTCATATACGCACACTCAAACACAAACACAAAGCGCACACACATCCAATATATCTCTCTCTGTCTATATATATATATATATATAGAGAGAGAGAGAGAGAAAGAGAGAGATATAAAGTGAGAGAGAGATCGTAAATTGTGGTGCATTAAGATCGGCATCAAGAAATTTTTTATCAGAATTCAGGGTTTGACTTCTACCTGTTGTATTGATCGACCGAATTCTTAAAGTTGGTAAAATCTTACCCAGTCGGCCGAAATGAGGATAAACTATAGGGATCTTATTTTAAAAGGTTCTGACACTGTATACTCTCAGTACTCCTTTTATGTATGGCATATATAATTTTTCCTGAAAATTAGAATTAACTATGCAATTTATGAAACACGCAAATCTTACTCATTAGAGCCTATATTAAAACGAATTTACAATTTATTGCTCTCTCATGGAATTGCATAGATAAACAATATACCGTGGTTGTCTGACTGGCCCCCTAAGTGCTGTGACATTCCGGTTAGACTTTACTGCCAGTGCATAACTTTTGAAAACAGCATATGATATAGCGTCAATGTAATACGTAATTTCTATTAGAGTTTTATCATTTTAGATTAATCTCTGCGTTAACATGTTAAATATGTTCACTAAAAACGATTTAAAGTCGGAAATATTTGTGGTGGTCAGCTGGAGATACCGAAAATGGTCTATATTTATTGTTAGAAATACTGTTTCACTGGTTGACAACTCTACATTAAAGGTTAGGAACTTAGGCCTATCTTATAAGTCAAACCCTTGCTATGTAAGAGAATTTCCAGGCTTAAAAGGACCATTTGTACGCCACAGTTTATGGTAAGCCACAATTACTTTCATGTTAACGTAAACTTTCCACAAAAATGTAATCACGATTGATTAGTCATTTTTTCTCACTTTTTCGTCCAATGATTATGCACATTAGATGGAAATTGAATTAATGCAATTCTCGTCTTTATAACTGATATTTTTCTAGGCTGTATACCTATTCTGCCCCCGGTGTAATGGTTATTGTCGTAGGAAATGGACACGGCGACACGAGTTCAAATCCTGGACGAGAATGATAGCATGGGAAAGGTATGAATCCAATTTTTCTCCCTCCAGCAATGGGTAAATAGTAGGATAGACTGATTTCTTTAACCTTGTTGAGGCAATTAGTCTAAAGAGAAGGAAAACTCTGAATTCAAACCTGTTAAACTCCGCTTAAAAATCGACCTTGTGTCATATCCTGTCCGAGCGGAGGGTTTGGTAATGATGGTATACCTATTCTTTTTTAGTGTCATCGAGCAGTTATTCTAAAAAAAGTATTCATTTGCACACAAACACACACACACACACACATATATATATATATATATATATATATATATATATACGTAAGTTAGGAATGGGTAGACACGTCAGTGCGACCATGGATCTGCATACGTTCTATCACCGACACTGAACACTGTTTATTTATGAATAAACAAAAGTATATATATATATATATATATATATATATATATATATATATATATATATATATGTATATCTTATCCATTTTAACACATGTTGTTATATTTGATTGTTAGGGATTCATGTCGTGTATAAATGGTTCAGTAAGTCATGATCATGGTTCTATTTATAGCAATTTTTTGTTGATTGCTGCGTCTTTTACAGTCGTTGCTGTTACTTCTTTGATTATATGTGCTAGTCGTAAAGTAAGCCGACTTCATCCACTGTATAAGTAAAAAATCCCTCTTGCTTTTAAATGAAACAGCGTCCTCCTGAGTATGATACTAAACTGGTATCTAGAGGTAAGGCTCAAGTTTTGAAACTTTGGGTTAAAAGGAATCAACAACTTTTTTCAATCAGTTCCCAGATTCACTAGAGGAGTGGTTGTACCTATTTAGGTATCACTAATTTCTCCCTTTGTTATTTGAAAAGATATTTAGAATGACTTGGAATAGTAATAATATATTGACGCTTATATGAATTTTGGTTTAATTTGGCGTCTTTGTTTGATCATCATCATCATCATGTCATACTGCAAGCACGGATTTCCCTGACCCCCTCTCGCTTCCTGTCTCTATCCTGCATCTAGGCGACATCCTGTATTAGCACAGAGCTGCTGTAGATATGTTCTAGCAGGTCGTCCAACCCTTGCTCGTCAGTGCGTAGGGGTCCACAGGTGTACATCGCTTATGTGTTTGCCCTCACTTCTCCAGCAGTATACTGCTTGTCTTAGGATGGTTTTCGTGATGGGTGGTAGGTGGCCGTACAGCTGCTTTTTTGTGGGGTGTTGACTCCAGGACTTGTTCAATACATCTCGTAGCATTCTTGTGTAATTGTCGTCAAGCTTTTTCTCCATATGCTTTGTTAGTGTCCACGTGGTGCAACCATGTAGCAGTATTGATATGACTATTGTTTGTAAAAAAAACTGCGTTTCATTTCATCGTCTGTCTTTCATATGACAGATTGTCTATCGATAATGTCCAAGACTTTACTAGTCACGTGTTGATGTTATTCTCGGTTAAGAACCAAAATGGCTTCTGGAGAAATCGATCCATAACATCATAAATTTTTACTATCCGTCGAATTTTAGAAGATGGTCGCGCAAAACACCTCAAGGCAACACTATTCTTTGTAGACTTCTCCAAGGTGTTTGACTCTATACACAGAGGGAAGTTGGAGCAAATACGTGTCGCCTACAGACTCCCCAGCCATAATGATGCTATATAAAAACACGAAGGGAAAGGTTCGCTCACTAGATGGAGACACAGACTACTTCGACATTGTCTTGGTTCAATGGTATGTAAATCGTTAGTTATCTGATATGGAAGCCATATTTGTAGAAGGAGAGTACTGAAGTAATTAACCAAAAACTTATGTCATAAGAAATTCATACCTATCTCGATGATATTATTCCAGAAGTGATCGTAATTGCGCTACTGGAGTTCGAACCCATTTACAAAGATGACTCAGTTTAGCAGGTTAAATTACTAAGCCAGGAGTACTCCCTGATAATTCACCTTGTAGGTGCAGGTGCCCGTGGTGTAATGGTTATCATCGTAGGAAATGGACACGACGACACGAGTTCAAATCCTAGACGAGACTGATTGCACTAATACCCTTGGGAAAGTTATAAATCCAATTATTATCCCTCCAGCTATTGGTAAATAGTAGGACAGACTGGGTTCTTCTGCCTTGATGAGGCAATATGTCTAGGAGAAGGAAAACTATGAATTCAAATCTGTTAAACTCTGCTTAAAACTTGACCTGGTGTCATATCCTGCCCGAGCGGAGGGATTGTAAATATGGATAAGGCATCTTGTAACAATGTATGAAATAGCTACCTTTTTAAAACGATTGGGAACTACATTTAATTGCTCAAGAATTAGTTTTGATTGGAATACTAACACATATATTATTCTGAGCTTTTTTTATATTAGACAGGAATATAATTTTGCGAATTATTATTTATGTAAAAATGATGAATTGAAGATGTGTAGTTGTTTTGATTTTGATGTTTGGGTTTTATGGCATATCAACCTTTGTTGGTTATTTAACACCAAATCTATTTTTATTTATTTTTATGAAAACAGTTCTATATATATAACAATTCATTTTAGTGTAAGAAAAGTTTTACAGTGAAAAAAGTTCCATTTCAAGCAATTTACTTTTGCATAAGCATGCAGTTTAAATGTAAGTACGTTTTGATCGGCAAGACCATTTCTATTTAAAGCTATTCCATTTCGTCAAAAAGTTCTAATTCAAACAATTCGGTTTGGTATAAAAAAAAGTAGGCGGTATAAATCCTTCTATTTACTTTTCCTCATTTGTTTGCACACAGTTGAATTATTACAAGAGTTTTATGTAACACTAAGAATTTAACATCAGTCATTTGTTATATAGTTTTTTTGAGGTTATCATTAAATTGAAAGTTACTTAAAACAGACAACTATTTGAAAATTTACAGTATTGGATGGTGTAATATCCTAACTAACAAAAGGGAAATAACCTCTGATGCAACAGGGGTTATGGCCCCTACCACATCCGGGGGATTTGGTCAATAAAGGAATGTACCAGGCATAGCAGCAGATGTTCATTTTCCCTCTGTCTTTAATCACCATCCATCTTATCGATTCATCTTGGTAATAGTCCATACCTAGCAAGTATCCATTACCTCAGATATAAAGACTTTACATTGACGACGAAGAAAGAGTTGTTTACTCACCAATAGCAACAAAAAAAAAAGAGAAAAGAACAAACCTGCCAACGTGCCAAAAAAAAACTAACATGGCCGCTTTACCACATTACACAGAATTTAACCACGAATCAAAAAACAAAGCAGCAAAATGGACAAAATATGTCAACAGACTGAGAAATTACTTCACTGCGTACAACATAGAAGACGGTAAACAAAAAAAAGCTATACTTTTAACTTTTGTTGGCGAAGAAGTAAATGATATTATTGACGAACTACCGTCTGAACAAACCACACCAAAAAAAAAACGAAACACACTTCGATAAGCTTGTCCTGGCTGTGCAAAACCACTTCAACCCAGAAAACAACACTGAGTATAACAGATTTATATTCCGGAAAAAAAAAAAAAAAACACCCGAAACATAGAGGACTTTCATCGGGAATTAAAAGAGGCAGCAGCTATGTGCTGTTTCACAGACAGAAATGCAGAAATAAAATCCCAGCTAATAACGGGCTGTTTATCAGAAAAAGTTCGCCAAAAGGGACTGATGAACCCAAACTTGCTCCTAGGCGATCTAATAAACTATGCCAAAATGACAGAAACCATATCCAAACAAATGGAACAGATGCGCTTAGAAGACGCTAACTCTACTACAAAACCTACCACATCCATTAATGCAGTAGCCAACAAAGTCACGCATGAACAACAATGGCCACGCAAACGCCCCCAACAAAACCGGTGGAGTAATTGCAATGGGAAATAACCACATGAATGGGGACCGACATCCTGCCCTGCATTCCAGAACCAGTGTGCCTATTGACGGAGATGGGGACACTTCGCCTCTGTCTGTTTCAGAAAACTAAATGACGAAGGCATACGGCGAAGAACAAACCGCCCCCCACGCCCACAAGCTCAAACCAGTCAACGACCGGTAAACTATATTGAGGACCATCAACGAGACTCAAACAACGGCAGTGACACAGAAAATGTATTTCATACAGGTAAAGTGAAAAACCTTCCTTACTTTGACTTATCTTTTGGTGATGGCCATCAAATGTTCAATGTGTTAGCTGACTCTGGCGCCACCATAAACATTTTGTCTGAGGCAGATTACAAATCCCTAAGACCAACGCCCCTCCTTCGACCCACAAAAACCGTAATATCTGGATTCGGTGTCAAGGAAGCCACCCCACTCCTAGGTCAATTCAGCACACTTCTAAAGTTTAGAGGCATCTCCTGCCAAGCGGACATACATGTTATAAAGAACCCAGAAAAACCTATTATTGGCTGGAAAACATGTAAAAGGCTCAAACTACTGTCAGCAAACACTCATTCAGTCAACCACATCAGTAACTCTGATGCACAGACCCCACTCCCCACTCTTAAACTTCTAGAGGACTACGCAGACCTATTCAATGGTCTGGGTAAACTCAAAAAAAAAAAAAAGTTCACCTACACATAGATGAAAACATACCACCCATCGCTCAGAGATACTGCAGGGTCCTCTTTCACCTAAGGAAGGATATAGATGAGTTAATAGCCAAAGATGAGAAACTGGGAGTGATTAAAAAGGCAGACGGATCAACCCCATGGGTATCTCCTATTGTTGTAGTACCCAAAAAGGGTCAAAATAAAATCAGGATTTGCATCGACATGAGGGCGGCAAACAAAGCTATCAAAAGGAAACGACACCCAACCCCCACACTCAATGAACTGAAAACTATTCTATCAGAAGCTAATGATTTCAGCAAATTGGATCTTAACCAAGGCTACAACCAATTGGAACTAGCTGAAGAATCCCGATATATATAACCACCTTTGCAACACACCTGGGCCTGTACAGATATAAAAGACTTTTTTTTTGGTGTCAACTCCGCAAGTGAGATATTCCGGGAAGAAATTAGTCAAGCACTTACAGGGATCAAGGGAGCCATCAACATCAGTGACGACATCCTTTGCTTCGGATCAGACCAGCAGGACCACCTCGCGATATTCAGACGACTTCGCGAAAAAGGACTCACCCGAAATGGCAGCAAATGAGAGTACAACAAGAGGTCACTGGAGTTCCTTGGACACACCTTCGGTAATGAAGGCATTAACCCAAGCGACCTCAGAATAAAAGCAATCCTTGGATTGCACGACCCTAAAAACGCATCAGAAGTCAGAAGCTTGTTGGGGATGACTAACTTCTGCTGGGCAGAATTCTTTCCAAACTATGCAACCCTCACCCATGAACTACGTCAACTAACAAAAAAAAAAAAAAAACACACAGTGGTCCAGGACTGAACGCCACACTGAATGTCTAAAAAACATTAAGGAGGCACTGAGCAGAGCATGCTCACTTGCCTACTTTGACCCGAACAAACACACTGAAATACATACGGATGCCAGTCTGGTAGGCATTTCTGCCGTGCAGTCACAAAATGGACGGATAGTACAATTTGCAAGTCGTGCTCTATCCGCAGTTGAACAGAGATACTCCCAAACAGAACGTGAAGCACTCGCCATCACATGGGCGTGTGAACACTTTCACATATATATCTTTGGAGCTCCATTCACTGTCTTTACAGACCACAAACCCCTAACATCCATTTTTAACAACACCCGCTCCCAACTATCAGCACGCATTGAACGCTGGGTTTTGAGAACGCAACCATACGACAAGACTGTCATATACAGACCAGGCCATGACAACCCAGCTGACTATCTCAGCCGCCATCCAACGCACCTACCACCAAGCGACAAAGAACAAAAAATAGCAGAGGAATATATAAACTACATCCTCTCAACCTCAACCCCCAAAGCAATGACAATTGATTAAGTTGCAACGGAAACGGCAAAAGACAAGACACTCACCACCGTCATCCAAGCCATCCTTACCAACAAATGGCATGGTGTCGAGGATGGCATAGACAAAGCAACATTCCACACTCTGCACGCCAATCGTGCCGAGCTATCACTTGCACACAAGGATAGCATCATCCTCAAAGGGTACCGAATAGTACTGCCTGAAGCACTACAAAACAGAGCTGTCAAAATAGCACATGCTGGACACCAGGGCATTGTGAAAACCATGGCTCTCCTCCGAGAAAAGGTCTGGTTCAAAAGCATGCAGCCTCTAGTGGAAGAAAACATCAAGAACTGCCACACCTGTCTGATCAGTACCCATAAACTGACAAGAGAGCCACTGCAAATGTCCCCACTACCAGCAGCCCAATGGGCAGAATTCAGTGCTGACTTTGGACACCTCCAAAATGGAAATTACCTCCTCGTTGTCACAGACGAATACTTACGCTGTGTTGTTGTCGACATCCTGGACTCCATTTCAACAACATCAGTCATACCCCGCCTAGACAAGATATTCGCCGAATTTGGTGTGCCAGTCTCCCTCAAAACGGACAATGGCCCACCATTCAACAGCCACGAATTCAAAACCTATGCCTCCATCACTGGATTCAGACACAGGAGAATAACACCCCTATGGCCCCAGGCCAACGGGGAAACAGAACGCTTCATGCGCACTGTAAAAAAGTCTATTAAAGCTGCCTTAAATAAAGGTCGAAGCTGAAAGCAGGAATTATTCAAGTTCCTGCTGGACTACCGGACGACACCACATTGCACCACCGGCGCACCCCCAGCCACAATCCTATTTGGCCGGACCATAAAAAACCGCCTGCCACACCTGATCACACCCATTGCTGAAGACCCCAGCATTAGGGAGCGTGACACCGAAGCCAAGAGAAAAATAAAGCAATCGCTGAGAGAAAAGCGTACGTGAAACCCAATCATCTCAGGGTGGGTGATACAGTCATTGTAAAAAGCGACAGCACCTCGAAGGCAGCCTAACCCAATGACTATTATAAAGAAAAAGGGATCCATGATCACCGCCACACACAAATGTAGCCAAACTACAAGAAATTCCAGCTTCTTCAAAAAAAAAAATCCCTAAGCCAACAACAAACCATGCACATAACCTACTGGATTACCCCTCATCTGAAGATGAAAGCTACACATATACGACAACACCACCAGAATACAAAGATAACCAAACACAACACACAACTCTAAACCTCAGGCGTTCAAGCAGAACAAAACGGCCACCCAAAAGCTTTGACCACTAACAAAAAAAAAAAAAAATTATAATAAACATACCCGTACACAATAGTCTGAATCATCATCATTTTCTTTTCTCTTATTCAGGTTAACAGACATCTCCTCCGACATAGAGTCCGAGACATCTGTATAAGCATCCCAATCACTTCACAGACTGAATGAACTCCCTCACCACATAATTATTACCACCACTGTCATTGTTGTTATCATTATTTAAAAAAAAAAGAGAGAGAGCATTGTAATATCCTAACTAACAAAAGGGAAATAACCTCTGATGCAATAGGGGTTACGGCCCCTACCACATCCGGGGGATTTGGTCAATAAAGGAATGTACCAGGCATAGCAGCAGATGTTCGTTTTCCCTCTGTTTTTAATCACCATCCATCTTATCGATTCATTTTGGTAATAGTCCATACCTAGCAAGTATCCATTACCTCAGATATAAAGACTTTACAGATGGAAGTACTTAAAACCATATAATTAGTTTCTTTAAATACTGTTGGTTAGATAAATTGATTCTTAATTGGAATTATTGTATTTCTATCTCTCTCTCCTTCTCTCTCTCTCTCTCTCTCTCTCTCTCTCTCTCTCTCATACACACACAAAAAAAAAACATATTTAATTATATAATCAACTCATACTGACAGCATGAGTTCACTTGACTCTCTCTTACCATCCGTCCCAATTATCTATCGCCTTTGCAAGTCGTCTAGTCAACATCCAGCGTCCGCAAAAAGCTGATGAATGTAATTTTATGTTAATATGTATATGCTAGAGAGCCAGCACTAGTGTGTCTATGTCTATGACTTCAGAGAACATCATTTGAGTTTGTCCTTCCTTTACCAGCGTGTCTTCGTTTTACTTTGCATATTTTTACGAGATGGAAAGTAAGTAGCTTTTCAGCTGCTGTTTTTGAGAGCAACTTTTAGGATTTGTTCGAAACAGCACACCGCATCGTTGTATAGTTGCCATAATGTTTTTTTTCTACGACGTTTTCGTAAAAAATAAGATGGGGCAATCATATAGTAGTACTGACATGGCTACCTCTTTGTAGAATTCCCGCTTTATTTCATCGGAGATATTGTTGTATTTTGACCTTCGACCCGGGAAAATATGCTATTCCATAGTGATGCACCAGAAGGAAATGTCACATCCCAATGGCCAGTAATCGAAAGAAATCACGTAGGCGGGATTCAGTTGATGAAATGGGACAAGGCAAAAAAATCCCATGGTACACTCATAGACTGATGCACCGGAAGACAGTGACCTGTGAACTGCATGACAGTTATTTCCGCTTGATGACGATCAAACATGCCATTCCTAAGATTGAGTGGGCGATTGAGTGGACGTTGAACTGTTATATAACTCAGTCAAGGCAAGAAGTCACAGTTGGAGTTAAAGACGAGATGTGGTAGGGAAGGCCACACCAGGCCGAAGGGGCCCTTGGAGCCCCTGACGATTTGGGGTCCAGAGAAGTTGCTGATAAGATGTGGTAGGGAAAGCCACACCCGGCCGAAGGGGCCCTCGAGACCCCCAGTAGTCTCGGAGACCCGTCGGTGACAAGATGTGGGAGAGAAAGCCAGCACTCAGCAGAAAGCTGAGCCCCAGGGCCTCCGGTTGAGCAACCCTGGAGAACGAGAAAGACACAACGCTGACGCCCATAAGAGTGGGGTCAATATATTGCAGTTCTGTTTGGTCTCCAACTCCCTCTCACAGTAAAAACTTTTCGAACACTTACAATAAAGTGAGAGGTAGATATTTTTCTAAAGGAACCCTCGCTCGTATTTCTTCTTCGTTGTGTTGTTATGATTATGAGTATACAACAATATCTGTTTCCAAGTGGTCATTAACATGCTTAAAGCAGCCGGCATTCGTGCTAGCTGCACCGGACTTTTTAACCAGGCCATCTGGCATTCGAACCAGATGGGGCTCCAAGTTCAATGATAGATTCGCAGTCAAATGGCCTCCAGCTTCGGCCTGGACACCTGCGGTTGGACGAGGAAATCATTTATAAGCATTGCATAGAATTATACTTTCAGGTCTAGTTTAAGCTATGGACAGGCATATATGAGGTGCACACGATAAGTTTCCAGACTTTTTTCGCATGGGCACTTTTATTGATAGTACACACATGAAACTCTAGTCCCCTTCAAAATTATCTCCTCCGGTTGCAATTCACTTGCAGTATCGTTCCAACAACTCCCGGAAGGCCCCATGGAAGTCCTCTAGTGTGTGCGTGTCAATGACCTTCGTCACAGCCTTTTTATCTCCTCAATTGTCTCATAACGACAGCCTCTGAGATTAGGGGATAACCAAAAGTCACGGAGAGCAAGGTCTAGACTATAGGGAGGGTGAGGAACTTTCTTGATGCCCATCTTGGTCAAATAGTCTGTGACAAGGATGGAGTTGTGGACTGGTGTATTGTCCTGGTGGAAATGCAACAGACCCGATTTGAAGAGTGCTGGCCTCTTCCGACGGAATCTCTTCCTGAACTCCCTTAAAAATTCAACATAGGAACCGTAACCGTAACCCTTTGGCCAATCAACTCTGGTGTATTGACTTCCTTACTCGCCACACCCCTCTCATCATCACTCACAGACTCCCTGCCTTCCTTGAATCTCTTATACAACTCAAAAACTGATGATTACTCACTAAGTGAATCTATGACCAGCATAGTCCAGCAGAGCACAAGTCTCGAATCGTGTAGGATCTCCCCCTTCCCTAAAACTCCAAGTATAAAAGATACGTTCTGGTGGGAGGCAGTGATAAATAATATCTTTTATTAGCAGCCATGCTTTCTAGTGACTAAGTTGGCATCGTTTTAATTTGAGGTGCTGCTGTGGTATGTGAACTTTTTTTTAGAGTTTTGCCATTTCCTGAGCAGATGTCAACATTTTGATTACTACATATGAACTCTCTTTTATCTGAGTTCACGGAGTAACCAATTTTTCTGATTTTAATTGTCTTTGTATATGTCAAGTTTATCCTCCGTAGAATGTCTAAGTTTGATGTCTAGTTGACCATGAACAATTTCTTCATTTGTCTTATTTCTGATTTCAGGAGGGTTTTCAATCAAGTCCTTGGTTTGTGTTTTCAACTTCTGAAGTCTGTTTTTGTGATTAGCTGCTTTTACTTTTGATATCGATTTGATTTTTTCTTCTATTAACATTATTTATGCTAATTTTGGCCCAATGAGAAGAGTGTTCGCCAATGGGCTGGGAGACTTAGGGTTCAATCCCATATCTAGTCATAATAAGGATTCAAAAATAATACTTGATGCCGCCTTGCTAAGCACTTAGCACAATAAGGTAAGGATTAATGATAAAGTGGGACAATCCAGTGAATAGAGTAGCGCCCTCCCCGACATGTCGGTGTGGTAGCTATTGAAAAGGAAGCCTTCGGGTCACCCTCGACTAGGTCGCCAGTGTTACTTTTATTTTCAATAGAATTTCTGATTTCATTGATTTGATCTTGTATGTATTTTAGTTGTACGTATTTGGTATATTTTAGTTTGTTCTGTCTACGCTTTCTTTGATTTATTCACAGTGGTGTCTATTGGATTTTCTCTTTTGAGTATGGATATTTTATTAAGTTAACTCCTTTTTTCTCTTATTGCTTTTATATGGATTTTGGTTTGGTTGGAATTCACTAGGTTGCTGCTTTTAAGTGGGCAGTAACAAAGATTTCATATTCTTCATTTAGAATATGTTTTTTAGATTCCTCCAAAATGTGTATCAAAACTATTTCGAACAGTAACGAAATAGTGATTTCATATAACGCTGTCAGCAAGTGGGAACCAGTCATATCTTAAAGTTTTACTTGTCTGCTTCATTTTCTGTGTACACGCAAAGGAAATTTTATCGAGATAATTCGGTTTAACAAGATAATACCGAGATGATTCGCCTTCAAAAGCGGAGAATGTTTCGCAGTTTTTAGCGTTGTTTATCTACTTCTTGTTTATGAAAAACTATTGAAAATTTATATATATATATATATAGTCTGGCCTCAATTCTAGCTCTCACCTATGAAATTTCAGTATATACTGTAGAATATCTCCACTCCTTACGATGAATTAAAAAATTGATGAAATTGTTTTGATAATTCATTGTTTTATAAAGAACAGCAAAAGATATAAAAACAAATTTGTTCTAATTTGCTTATATATCATTTCTGAAGGTTTACCAAAAAATAAAACAGTGCTAAAAATGGTAACCAGGGATATATATATATATATATATTATATATATATATATATATATATATATATATATATATATATATATATTATTCTTTATATCTAATCTTTAATTCTGTTAGTGTGAAAAAAAAAAGATTGTACAATTTGCAAATTCTACAAACTGATATCTCGGAAAAAAATTGTAAAAAAATGAGGAAAAACAAATATGCTACTTGTAAATAATCACGCGGCACGTATGTCTACTCAAAAGAAAAAAAATACCGATAGAATTACCGAAGCTAAAACGTAATAAAATGCTTAATACATGAGACAGGGCTAATATTATGAAAATAATTTCTAGATAGTGAAACCTAGGTAGACTAGCTCTTGGCCATGTAGGAATCATTTTCATAATTATATATATATATATATATATATATATATATATATATATATATATATATTATATATATATATATATATATAACGGTCCAAAGTTAATACCTGACTGCTTATTAGCCACATCCGTAATTTTCCAACGTATAATCAATATGATAATTCTTTAAAAATTCTTTTGTAAACTATTATTTGTTAATATCTGAGGTGCTTTCAGTACAGAGAGTAATATTCTATGATTTTTCAACTGATGTTTGGCAGAACTTTTCAAATTATAATCATGCGATTTTCACGATGTAAAGAACGTTAAAATCTAATTAAGAATGTTATCTAGGTGAAACACAGGAAAGAGGAAGTACACTGTCAAAAAATACCTTAAAAACATAGTTGAATCACTGAGGTATTGAAAATGTAGGTTATACTCTTTATCACATAGTAGACGAATACTTTGGTTTGGTTTGGTTTTGCTTGGTTCTATGACCCATCAGTCAGTGTTGGTTATTCATGCCAAATCCATTTTTATACATATAAACAATTCTATTTCAAAGAATTCCGTTTTAAATAAGTACGCAGTTTAAATGTCAAAAACAGTTCTATTTTAAGTAATACAGTTTAGTATTAACACTCAGTTTAGTTTTATATGATCCGTAGATCGGACCCTATCAGGTGCTACCACTCTGGTTCAGAATGTACTTGGGAGCGATGGCAATGAAGGGGTATTCTGCATTCCCCAACGCTCACTATCAGATTGTTTGGGTCATATCCATGTCACTCGTTGTGGGTATATTACCCTTCTGCAGAGAAGCAGTCAGTGTATTCTACAGCCCTATCCGACTGGGAAAACTACGTGAATACAGCACATTGTCACAAAAAAAAAACCCAGATTAAACACGACTGGTATGGAAAAGTAAACCACTGGGAACTTTGCAAGAGATAAAAAACTGACTATACTGACGCATCGTGTAACCTCAAACGAGAATGTATTTAAGAAAATGAGAAGCTTGAAATTATCTGGATCTTTTCTATAAAAAACAGATCATCTAATCCTATCCAAAAGACCAGACCTATTATTCATTAAAAAGACAAAAAGGATTTATCATTTGGTGGATTTTATCGTTCCAGCAGGAATAGAGCGAAAAGAAAATGAAAATATCAAAAATACTAAGATCTGGTCAGTGAGTTTAAAAAGCTGTGGAACATGTAGGCGACAGTAATAAAAATTAGTGTTAGCAACCTTGGTTCGGTCTCAAAAGAACTTGAAAAAACTGCGATCAGAGAAAGAGAAAAAACTACGATCAGAGAAAGAATTGAAACTGCGATCAGAGAAAGAGAAAAAAACTGCGATCAGAGAAAGATTTTTGAAACTGCTATCAGAGAAAGAGAAAAAACTGCGATCTGAGAAAGAATTGAAACTGCGATCAGAGAAAGAGAAAAAACTGCGATCAGAGAAAGATTTTTGAAACTGCGATCAGAGAAAGAGAAAAAACTGCGATCAGAGAAAGATTTCTGAAACTGCGATCAGAGAAAGAGAAAAAACTGTGATCAGAGAAAGAATTGAAACTGCGATCAGAGAAAGAGAAAAAAAATGCGATCAGAGAAAGATTTTTGAAACTGCGATCAGAGAAAGAGAAAAAACTGCGATCAGAGAAAGATTTTGAACTGCGATCAGAGAAAGAGAAAAAAACTGCGATCAGAGAAAGAATTGAAACTGCGATCAGAGAAAGAGAAAAAACTGCGATCAGAGAAAGATTTTTGAAACTGCGATCAGAGAAAGAGAAAAAACTGCGATCAGAGAAAGAATTGAAACTGTGATCAGAGAAAGAGAAATAACTGCGATCAGCGAAAGAATTGAAACTGCGATCAGAGAAAGAGAAAAAAAATGCGATCAGAGAAAGATTTTTGAAACTGCTATCAGAGAAAGAGAAAGAATTGCGATCTGAGAAAGAATTGAAAATGCGATCAGAGAAAGAGGAAAAACTGCGATCAGAGAAAGATTTTTGAAACTGCGATCAGAGAAAGAGAAAAAACTGCGATCAGAGAAAGATTTCTGAAACTGCGATCAGAGAAAGAGAAAAAACTGTGATCAGAGAAAGAATTGAAACTGCAATCAGAGAAAGAGAAAAAACTGCGATCAGAGAAAGATTTTTGAAACTGCGATCAGAGAAAGAGAAAAAACTGCGATCAGAGAAAGATTTTGAACTGCGATCAGAGAAAGAGAAAAAACTGCGATCAGAGAAAGAATTGAAACTGCGATCAGAGAAAGAGAAAAAAACTGCGATCAGAGAAAGAATTGAAACTGTGATCAGAGAAAGAGAAAAAACTGCGATCAGAGAAAGAATTGAAACAGCGATCAGAGAAAGAGAAAAAACTGCGATCAGAGAAAGAATTGAAAATGCGATCAGAGAAAGAGAAAAACTGCGATCAGAGAAAGAACTGAAACCATAATGGCTTCGTTACTATAAAGATCAACTGGAATGCTTACAAGAATCCTTGGGGTAGACTTGCTCTCACTTGAAATTCAGTGAAAAACTAACAGTTAAAACTGGCACGTCAATATCGCATTGAGGGAAAATAAAAATATCAACTCATGCTGCGGCAAATGAAGGATAATTTTATGCCTTGTAAAATCTTTATTTGAAATAAATATCATCATCCTCGTCGAGTCGCGTAGTTGGCGCAGATTACCCTGACTCTCTCTCTCTCGTCATTCTTCCTTATCCTCCATCGCTCCTGGCAGGTCTTCTAATCTCCAGAGGAGAACGCCACTGGTGATTTCGTTCTCCAGCAGTGTCCCACATGTTTGTTCATTTTACTTGGATGGTTTTAGAGATGGTAGGTATGTGACCGTACAATTGTTGTTTCGTTGGAAGTTGCTCCCAGGATTTGTTCCATACCATATTTACCAACCCCTCCGCTTGGGCAGGATATGACACAGGGTCAATTTTTATGCGGAGTTTAACAGGTTTGAATTCAGAGTTTTCCTTCTTTTAGACTAGTTGCCTAACCAAGGCTGAAGAACTCAGTCTGTCCTACTAATTACCCATAGCTGGAGGGAGAATAATTGGATTCATACCTTTCCCAAGGGTATTAGTGCTATGTGAAATGCAATCAGTCTCGTCCAGGATTTGAATTCGTGTCACCGTGTCCATTTCCTACGACGATAACCATTACAACACGGGCACCTCCACAAATCCAGGATTTGTTCCATACAGCTGGTATCATTCTTGAGCAGCTATCGCCACACTTTTTCTCCAAACGCTTCGTCAACATCCTCTCTCTCTCTGTCTCTCCCTCTCTCGCACACACACACACACATGTGTGTGCGGGTGTGTTTGTGTGTGTGTGGGTGTGGGTGTGCTTTCCTTTATCAAATCACACAAAGATATAAAATTCAATGATAATTTAACCTCAAGCAGATCATTATACGGCCAAAACGGATATTATTTGGTATTACCTGCAGGGTAAAAAAATGTTATTGAGTCTCTTTAATCATAATCAAAGTGGCAGTTTTTGAATTGCTGCATATTCATTATTTGTTTAATGAGTTTCAGTACTGTTGAAATTCCCAATAATATCAAATTTATTCAATAATGTTCAATTATAAATAATAAAATCTTGATATATCTGGTTTAATATGAAACGGACTAATTCTCTTTCTCTCTCTCACTCTGTATGTATATATATATATATATATATAATAAGTCAAATATATATTAGTTTTTATATATATCTAATAACATGGCAACTCGTCTGCGACCACAGGTTTTATGCTGTCTTATAAACAACAGACAATGTTCGCCAATGGTCCGGGAGATCTGGGTTCAACCCAGGTCGCATCATACCAAAGACTTTAAAAATGGTTCTTGATACCCTCTTACTTAACACTCAGCAATATAAGGTACGTATCAAGGATAAAGTGGAGCAATCCTGGGAAAGGAGTAGAGCCCTAGCCAACAATCGGTGTAGTAGCTATTGAAAAGGAAGCCTTCTGGTCGCCCTCGACTACGGTTGCCAACTTTACTTTTTACTTATTATTATATTATAGCTCTATTAAATATATTGAGCACTCTCCAAATTACACCGCATTTGGTCTGCCACAAACCCACGAAGTGAGATAGTGACAACAAACACTTTATTATACATATATTTATATATATATATATATAGACACACACACACACACACACACACACACACACACACACACATATATATATATATATGTATATATATATATATATATATATATATATATATATATATATATATATATTGAATCCCTTTCTCTAATAAGCATTAACAAGGGGTCGAGTTTCTGCAATATAACTCATGCATTTATTTATTTTCATTCTCATGAATTGGAGAAAATAAGAAACGTGCGTGTGTGCAGATGTGCGTTTGAGCGTGTGTGCGCATGTGCGTGTCTGCGCATGTGCGTGTCTGCCTGCGCGTTTGATGTTATAAGTTCGCCGGTGACCGTGTGTGAACACTTTCGGAAGTGGTTCAGAACATGGTCTCATCTCTGAAAAACACCCTTTGATGTCAACAAATCAAGATCTAATCAAAGCAGGCCAGATACCAGAAGACCAATGGCTGAATTCCAAAAGACGAAAACCACGTGGAGAACGTCGTGTTTTTGGCCAAATCCCAAAAAGCAATTAGCCTCGCTGATTATATATCAGTCTCCCCATTCGCCTGTAGTTTTCGCTTTCTTGTTTTAAATGCAACCTGCAATCTCGAGCCTCGGCTAGTGTTCATACTGTGAAAGAAAATTGAGTGACTTGATCTCGAAAGAGATGTTTAGTTTTAAACATGTACTTAGATTTATGTAAATGTTCTTGTTTTG
The DNA here is from genome assembly GCA_963585895.1 of Sepioteuthis lessoniana. Taxonomy (NCBI): domain Eukaryota; kingdom Metazoa; phylum Mollusca; class Cephalopoda; order Myopsida; family Loliginidae; genus Sepioteuthis; species Sepioteuthis lessoniana. Next base: position 69,436,823 of record OY757926.1, read on the forward strand.
TGTTGTCTTTAATTTTTATTAAAAAAAAGCAACAGCAAAAGATTACTTGAAATTGTACTTATGCTAAGTTTAACAAGGGATATAAACTGTGTTGTCTGATATGTAGCAAAGTAAATTCCTTCACCTTATCCTCACATGATATCACGCAGTCTGTGGTGCTTAGAATACACAGAGAGTATCTCATGCAAAGAGTTCTTACCTGCGTGAGATAAAGTTTACTTTCATACCCAACGCAACCCTTTTTAAAAGGAGTACGTTGGGTATAAAACTAAACTGTATCTGATGATCACACCCAGAAAAACTGGGGAGTGTGGAGTCCCTGATCAATCCCATGTATCCTTTGTTCACTCTGACTCAGAGTGGTAATATATATTAGGGTTCTCATCAATAGGTTGGATAGATCTGTTAAAAATTATTCATATTAGATTTGACAGTGTGCAAATTTAAAAAAAAAACATAATAAAAAGCAACTACACAAAAAATCTAAATATGAACGTATAATGAACGCAATTCCCTTACCGCTAGGCATAAAATAATCTTTGACGATTTGACATACCATTAAAATCAATCAATCAACCATAATGTTTTTTTGTATTTACCCAAGCCCTTAATCACGGGAAGGATGTGACGCCAGATCGTTTCTTAAGTGGCGTATTGGTGGTTTAAATTCATTTTACCTTCTACAAGAGAGGTTGACTTTTCAAGGTTAAAGATGGTTGTCTGCCTTATTATATATACATAGACTAGGAGAACCGGTACATCCCTGCCTTTATCATGGGAAATGCAAACAATTACGTCAAAAATTTAACCTCAAGGTCACTGATTTCATTTTCTACAGCGACAGCCGTTATTCTTAATCTGCCCCCCTCAATAATGTCAATAATATTTCATCTTAGGGGAGGGTATATGAAAAGTAGTAAAATTGGCAACTGTCAAAGGATGTACCCGAATTGTGAGTGTCCTGGCAATGCCACTAAACGGCACAAGGGATGAGGATCTAATTCTGGATTTCTGGGGAATTTAGAGTACACAATCTTTGACGTTACTTCCTTCTTCAGAATATCCACAGAGTAACTTTAAGAATCTAAAAAAAGAATACTCAGTTAAACTTCTGGAACGAGATCCCAGAAAAAAATTTTATGTCTAATTTGGTAAAATTGATTTGTAGGCTAATGAAGGTTCAACTCTTTATTAAGAAATGTTTTGACACCTCACTTTGTTAGATCTGTGTGATTTATATTCAATACTATCAATAATATTTCATCTTAGGGGAGGGTATATGAAAAGCAGCAAAATTGGCAACTGTCAAAGGATTTACCCTAATTGTGCGTGTCCTGGCAATGACACTAAACTGCACAAGGTATGAGGATCTAATTCTGGATTTCTATGTCTAATTAGGTAAAAATGGTTTTGTAGGCTAATGAAGGTCCAACTCTTTATTAAGAAATGTTTTGACACCTCACTTTGCTTGATCTGTGTGATTTATATACTCTGATGAACCTAGTGCTGTGACAAAGGAGGAGAATATTTTGAAAAACAATTTGTGGAGGGAAATATTTAATCGTTTCATATTGAAGTTGTAGACTTATTGGTATTGAAGAAACCCTGTCGATGCTGCATGTTTGGTATCGTTCTAACTTGATCAATTTCTGTTTAAAATCTTCCTTAAATTCTGTTAATTTAAGATACTAAAAATATGTAATAGTTTTCATATCAAAATAAAATGTATGTAATATTTCACAAAACAATTCTAATTATAATTAATGCATAGCAGCCGCGCTGAATTGATGTTCCACAGAGATGTCCGCTATCAACCACTCTTTTTAATATTTCATAAACTAGTTATAAAAAAAGGCAGCCAGCTAAAACAAAGTCTTAACTTTGCTTAAAAGCTGACATGAGCTTTGCTGAAGATATTAATACTGGCTTCATTTGAAGTTAAATCTGTCAACTGAAAAACTGGAAAATCTAATAGAGAGGACTTTCGGTGGGCAGGAATTAGATTTAACTTCACTGACAAAATCGTGTGTCTCTATGTATCGTAACAGAATTACGAACACAGCCTCTTTGTGTTGACTTTTTTTTTTCTTCTCTATTTTCTCGTTTTTACCATGTCTGTTTCTTTTTTGAATTATCATCATCATCATCATATCGCGCTGGTAGCACGGATATCCCTGACCCTCTCTCGCCACTCCTCCCTATCGTTCATCGCCCTAGGTAGGTCTTTAGGACAACATCCCGTATCCTCACATAGCTGCTGAATGTATGTTCGTGCAGGTCGTCCTGCTTTTGCGCGGCCATCTGTGGGGATCCATAAGAGTACATCTCTTATGAGTTCATCTCTGCTTCTCCAGCTGTGTCCTGCATGTCTGGTTCGTCTAACTTGAATAGTTTTCGTGATAGGGGGCAGGTGGCCGTACAGTTGGTGTCTTGTGGGATGTTGCTGCCAGGACTTGTTCAGGATTGCACGCAGCATTCTTGTGTAATTGCCATCTAGCTTCTTCTCCAGCCGTTTTGAATTATAGATTACACATAATGTCTTCTTTTATCTTTATTTGCATTGTTTATATATATATATATATATATATATATATATATATATATATATATATATATATATATTTATATATATGCACATATCGTTAATATGAGATGAATATTTGCTGCTTATACGATATAAAACTATCCTTTTTTTTTTCAATCGATATTGGCCAATGCTTTTATTTACAGTTAATGACACATGCATCTGTTTCAAAATGTATTACAAAGGTAAAACCAAAGCAGAATAATGCTCAGATCTTAGGAAATTGCAAGTTCAGCAGTAGTATCAATGACAGGAACTGAAACACTTGATACGAGAATTTCATGTTGTAAATATACTCAAAAAATAAAATAGAAATGTTACCAAAATCTAATTTCATCAAACGTAGTGTTTGTCGGTATTTCATAAAAAAGCAAGGTATGTTACCAACAATTTCAAGCTTAAATTCTTACTGCATTTATTATAGAAAAAAAAAGGTGCACTAATTGGAAGTTATCATCCGAAGAAATGGTCCCCGTGTTGTAATGGTTATCGTCGTAGGAAATGGACACGGCGACACGAGTTCAAACCTGGACGAAGCTGGTCGCATTTCACATAGCAAGAATACCCTTGGGAAAGGTATGCATCCAATTATTCTCCCTCCAACTATGGGTAAATAGTAGGACAGACGGGCTTTTTCAGCCTTGGTAAGGCAACTAATCTAGGAGAAGGAAAACTCTGAATTCAAACCTGTTAATCTCCGCTTAAAAATTGACCTTGTATCATATCCTGCCCGAGCGGAGGGGTTGGTAAATAGGATCATCCGAGGAAATGGAATTGGTTACCTGGGTTCAAATACTGGACGAAATTGGTCATGTATCACTACACATTAAATCTCATGGAAAACCAAGATTTTCTTTTCTTCCTCCAGCTATTGGTAAATAGTAGGGAATGTTGGGTTCATTAGAGTTGGTATATATTTGCCCAATCCTTTTTGCGATGAGTAGGATGTACGATTATCAAACTCAAGCACAATTTTCAAGCTGATTAAAGCTGTTTTTAAATTCAGACTTTCCTAAAAATTCAGTTTGGCCTACTATGTACTCATTGCTACGATAGAACGGGTGTCCTTTCCTTAGGGCATTAGCAAAAACAAAAAACGCAAATAGTCTCGTCCGGGATTTAATAAGGCAGCTAATTAATGGAAATTGAATTCTGACCAGCGTTATTTCGTTTATAAATTAACTTTACGTTAGATCATGGGGAAGGGATTGGATATATACATACATTTATTAAAATATCTATTTGAACTTTTGGTTCTTTGACCCTTATTTTCTTTATACTTGTGATGTACAATTATCAAAAGTCAAGCACAAAATTGCCAGAATGACGAGGCATTGAATACGCTGACTATATCCCATACAGAGAGGTAAGACACTCTTTAAAACTGTATCATCGAGGTGCCCGTGGTGTAGTCGTTATTGTCGTCGGAAATGGACACGGCGACACGAGTTCAAATCCTGGACGAGACTGATTGCATTTCACATAGCACTAATACTCTTGGGAAAGGTATGAATCCAATTATTCTCCCTCCAGCTATGGGTAAATAGTAGGACAGACTAGGTTCTTCAGCCTTGGTTAGGCAACTAGTCTAGGAGAAAGAAAACTCTGAATTCAAACCTGTTAAACTCCGCTTAAAAATTGACCTTGTGTCATGTCCTGCCCGAGCGGAGGGGTTGGTAAATAGTATCATGGGGTGAGGCTCTAGTTCTGTAACATTGGAGAGTATGGAGTACTTCTTTATTCCCGTTATTGCCTGGTCCACTTTGACACGGTGGAGAAGTATCTATTAAAGTGTCATCTGTAGACCAGATAGATATATTTGCAAATTATTTACAATAGAGAAGAAGAATTGACATCATATTACTATGTACAAAAATAATTTAGAAGCAACTGCATGAAAATGCAATTATAAAACGTACAATATACGCAAATCCCTAACCTTATACTTGGAATAACTGCTGACAGACTGACATGGAGTTAAGTCTATAAATCAATCGTGAGCAAAAGACATGCAAAGTTTGCTCCAGATCAGATACGTCTTTATTAAAAGATATTCTCTAATTATATCTAAAGAAAAAAATCTTTCTTGGTAGTTGCTGTATTAAAACTTTTATTATTAGTATATATAGTGATTTCTATGGGCCGAAAATATTGAGTTGAAGTTGTTAGTAAGGTGTAGCCTAAACTAAAATATTAATTTTGTTTTGTATGTTATTTGGTGAAGCTCAACTTGAACTGACTTGGTGTCCGTCGGCAAAAATATATATCCCTTATAATGGTTCATACCCTAACCACCATTAAAAAACAATCTTAGAGATAATTTTACTATTTACAGTCATGGATTTTACAGTCAGGTCTCTAAAATTACCATTAGAATATCGGAAACCAAAAGTCAATTTTTTTGTGTGAAAAACAATGATTTTATTATTGCTAGTCAGTTGGCTTCTAAGCAACGGATAGTTTCTATTGTTGTGTATATATAATACGTATTCATAACATTAATCTAAGCATAATACGTGATCCTGGCATTAGATATTCTTATTTATCAAATATTGTTTTTATTCTAATAGAATAAAAACAGCATTTATTTAGAATTGTATACCATCTTTACGAGTTTATTCAATTTATTCCTTGTTTTTTTTTTTTGTTTTTTTTTTTTTGTTTTCCAATCTATAAACTTAAATGTTGTTGGCTATCTGGATTTTCTCTTTTGTAAATCTAATATAAAGTTATCAGTTTATAGAATTATGAATTTTTTCCTCCTGCAAATACTTAATTTTATTTCATTGCTCCTATGTAGTTATCTTATTTCGTTTTGTTTCTTACTTTTTGACCTTTTAAAGTTTACACTTATATGTAGATAGTGGGGTGTCCTCGTGGTGTGATGGTTAGAGCGTTGGTCTGCGGAATTGTAGTATGCGAGTTCGTACTCCAGTAGCGCTATTACGTTCACGTTCGGGCAAATACCCTTGGGAAGGTATAAACCCCCTTATCCTCCCAGCTATGGGTTAAATAGTACCACTACTGTTCTTCTAAGAGAATGGCTTCGGCATTAAATAACCTAAAAAGAGTTGATATTTCATTAAACAAAGAAACCAAACCAAACTATATATATATATATACGGTTCTTTATGGTTGCTCATTTTCAAGAAAATCAATAGTGGTGGCTTTATTAATGTCCCAGAAGTCTGTCAGCATTCTTCTTTTCTTTTACCGGAGAGTTTATATGTTTCCATTACATTTTCTATTCAGGCTTGTTGTGGCAAACCCACGTTTTGCCCACTTGTAAACATTTATTCACTAAAACATGCTTGTCCATACGCATCAAATATTCTCTAATAGATTTCACATGGTTGGCATTTTCAACAACTAAAAATTCAATAACAGACCTTTGTACAAGCCTGGAGCACTCAGTCTGATTTGCCACCATCTTAAACTGTCTCAAAACAAACATTTTTTGCGAGATCAAAATAACTTTCACGATAAACCAATTTCAAACAATGTAGTGTTTACAATGATGAAACAAATTAAAAAAAAATAAATTCCCGTTTTTTCTTTGATGATCCTTGATATGTCAATGGAGATTTGTCAATGATTAGGAATCAGTTTTGACAAGCATTTTAAAATACAAATTTTGATCATCTTTTCGGCGGGGCCTTGAATACGAAGACCGTATATCATTTTGGTGAGTAACACCCCTAGAGGTTTAGTACCTTTCGTTAAAGAAGGCGTTAGTCTCTAAATATGAAAGCACAGCGTGGTTAATGAGTTAAGGGTTAATATAGCAGTCATACGTCGGTCTTTCGTTTCCCTGTCTATCACATTTAGATACATAAAAGAGAAAGAGCTATATTTCTATAAGGAAACGTAACGGTCATTCCTTCATTGGTATATACGAGGTGCATACGACAAGTTGCCATACTTTTTTAGTATGGGCACTTTTATTGATAGTACACACAAGAAACTCTAGTAACCTTCGAAGTACTATCCTCCGGCTGCAACGCACTTGTTATACGGTTCTAACATATTCTGGAAGGCCCCATGGAAGTCCTCTTGTGTGAGTCTGTCAATGACCTTCGTCACAGTCTCTTTCATATCCTCAATTGTCTCATAACGACAGCCTCTGAGCTTAGGGAATAACCAAATGTCAGGGGGGGCAAGGTCTGGACTAATGGGAGGCTGAGGAACTATCTTGATGCCAATCTTGTTCAAATAGTCTTCGACAAGGATGGAGTTGTGGACTGGTGCATTGTCCTGTTGGAATTGCAACAGACCCGATTTCAAGAGTTGTGGCCTCTTCCGACGGAAACTCTTCCTGAACTTGCATTTCATGATCTGATATCCAACCTTTCTCAATGATCGTCCTAACTTCGTCAGCGATTATTTGGCTTGTTGTCAGAAACCCAGCACATTTTTCTCAGATCTCAATCATTCTTTTCCTATAGCCTCTTTGTGTCGGGTTTTTCCTAAAATAACTGTGAAGTGCAAGGTAGTTGTCTTTCCCAGTCCATGATTTGTGTCGGGGTCTTTGGCTAATATGGTTACTTAGGTTATCGTTAGTGTACCAAAGAAATGAAGTGCCAATATTTGGAGAATGATAATCAGATTGTTAGCTCTCGGGGGAGCACCTGTCAATCGTGACACCTAGACCTTTTGTCTAGGTCCCACGTTGTGTTATGTTTAGATTTGACGATTTTATCATAGGTTATATCTTGTAGATATACCAGACTCAGAGGTTGTTTAAAATCTGCGCACCTGACACAGATGTGACCGAGTACTCTCTAAGTTTGAGAACTCATTTGTGGGTCACAAAAATATAATAAAATTGTATAATTTGGCAGCTTTTCTCCTTACCTTTAGACGCCAGAATTATGGATGGGTAACAGTAGTTTGAACTATTTGACCTTGGTCTTCGAATTTCTTCCGTCAAGCACATAGTGAGGCTCAGCGATGACCGAACTTTGGATTCAACTGTTTTACTTCACGTCCACTATTCAGCATGCCATAGTTTCTTGTCATATGAAATCAGTGAATCTTATTTCTCTTTTCTACTTCACCCCTTTGGATTTGCTAAGTTTTTACTATGATAAAGTACAGCTGATCAGTATTCGCCTCCCAATGGCAATTAGGTGTTGCGAGTTGTTTACTTTCAGCTCTTTCGTATTCATTGTATAGTGATTGGCTTTAAGAGAAAGATGTTAAACATTAAAATAATCATTTCTTCCCTCATACGGGGATCATTAAACAAGTTTCCAGACTTTTTTCGTATGGGCACTTTTATTGATAGTACACACATTAAACTCTACTCCCCTTCGAAGTAATCTCCTCATGCTGCAATGCACTTGTTGAACCGTTCCAATAACTTCTGGAAGAACCTATGGAAGTTCTCTTGTGTGAGCGTGTCAATGACCTACGTCACAGCCTATTTCATCTTCTCAGTTGTCTCATAACGATAGCCTCTGAGCTTAGGGAATAACCAAAAGTCACAGGGAGCAAGGTCTAGACTATAGGGAGGGTGAAGAACTGTCCATATGCCCATCTTGTTCTAATAGTCTGTGACAAGGATGGAGTTGTGGACTTGTGCATTGTCCTGCTGGAATTGCCACAGACCCGATTTGAATCCCTTCCTGAACTACCATAAAACCTCAACATAGTAACCTTAACCCTAACCATTTGACCAATCAACTCTTGTCTATTGACTTCCTTACTCTTCCCACACCTCTCATCATCCCTCACAGACTCCCTAACTTCCTTGAATCTCTTATACCACTCAAAAACTGATGCACAATTCATGCAAGATGCTCTCAAAGCAGTCTGAAGAATTCCATTCGTTTCTGTGACTTTTTTCAAGTTTAAACCAGAATTTTATTGCATATCGTTCTTCTAAAGTCCTCACATCCAGATTGCATGTTTGAAATTCACCAGCTGTGACAATCAGGTTTTAGTAGGATGTATTCTAATTCCTGCAGTAGCTGTTCATTTGAACCTGATATCATAACAATTGGTCAGTCATCTCATAATATGTACAGCAATAAGATACGGAATGTTCAAGAGTCTACGACAATTTTAAAGGCCTGTACAAAAAATGTCTGGTAACTTATTGAATACCCAACGTATATCTCAACAGCCAAAATTAGAGACGAGGAGAAAAAGTAAGTAACAGAATTTAACACGACTTTGCACAAAAATAGTTAAAGCGAGGAAAAAATTTTAATATGATGCACACAATTTGTTCAGTTTTTCGAGACATAGACCCTCTTCGCATTTTTTTTTTTTTTTTAGTTTTCATCGGTTGCAGTTTAAACGAACCTCTGTCTTCGGTGACCGACACCTCTTACTCTTATTTTAGTCTGAATTTTCGTCACTTGGTTGAATTTTTTTCTCTCTTTTTCTTTTCCCCCATTCTCAGCCTTTCTTTTTTCACTTTCTATATCATATGCTCCTTTAACAACATTTTCACCGTTTTTTTTTTTTTTTTTTTTTTTTGGTTTTTAAAAAGCAACAGTTGCGAACTGCAACCAAAAGCAAGAAACAGAATTAGACATGGCTTTATTAAAAATAATCTAAGTAAGAACAAATTTTAAATTTTTTTACTCACAATTTGTCTAGTTTTTCGCGATATAGTACATCTTCGTATTTCTTCTTCTTCTTCTTCTTCTTCTTCTTCTTCTTCTTCTTCTTCTTCTTCTTCTTCTTCTTTTTATTATTATTATTATTATTATTATTATTCATCATTGCGATTTTTTCACACCAGCTTTAGCTGGTGGTCTTTAACTTTGAGTCACAGCAAGTTTTCTCTCATCTCCAGAACTCTTTTCAGTTGTCTGGTTGATCTTTGTAATTATTTAGTTTGGATAGTTTTGATTCGTTCTCCGATATTTGACTTTTCCAATGTGATGCTTACTAAATAAAGACACGGGGAACGTTAAAAGATTGATAGAAAACCTGGTTAAACAGTAGTTATTTGATAGGAAGATGAAAGTTCAGTGGGATAGGGACTATCCGTCCACTACGCAGATGGTATCACACGTGATTGTGTCACACTGATTTGGTTAACTCTAACTAACGCTGTCGTTGACGTGTATTTATAGAGGGGGGCGAGTCCATCATATTGGGAGTAAAACATCCAATCCCTTCACCAAACTTTGGGGACCGATCTGAGTTAACCATTTATAATTGGTATCACCGTCAGTTTTATGTTCCGTATTTTTTTTTTTTTTGTTCTCTGGTAATATCTTCATACTTGTATCTCTTTTCGTTTTCTTTGATTTCCACGCAGTGGTCTTCCGGTATTAAAGTTATTTATGTGTCTAATAATCTGACCGGATTTAGGTCGGTCTGTCGGCTGCAGAATACGCCGACTGTACCTCTGTAGTGCCTTAGGACCTCGCCCAATGGGGCCACCTGCTGGCCGTGGGTGTCGACCTGTAAGGAGCTAGGTCGGGGTCCTTGTGGTTGACCAGTCATTGATCCAGTTACAGATTGGTCAATGACTTGCAATACACCACTTTAGCCCTTACTTGGTCTAATGGACGGTCGGATCAATCGGCTGGTTATGTCAAGCCCTTGCAGCTATATGTTTATCCCGACCGTATTTTTTATTCAACACTAGCAGCAAGTTCCTAACCCTTACATTTTTTTCATTGATCATTATATTTGTAGTGCTGTTACTGATCCCTGATCTTTTTAATGTAGTCCTCCATTTCTCGTATCGATGCATCTACGTTAACTTTAATGCTGGCGATTCCTCTTCCTCTTTCTTTTCTTGATGAATAAGGTCTGTCTGTCATCTCTTGGCTATAAGGCCTAATGCATCGTCATTTGATTTCTTATCTTCTTATTCTATTGGCTGAGTTCTTTTCTCGTCCATTTCAAGGATGCTTCAAAATATCTTATGAAGGGGTATAGCCCAGGTTTTTATCATCTTCTTCTTCTTCTTCTTCTTCTTCTTCTTCTTCTTCTTATTATTATTATTATTATTATTATTTATTCCTTTCGAATTTTTCACATCAGTGTTAGCTAGTAGTTTTTCCCAGGAGTTTGAGTGATAGCAAGTCTGCTCAAGTCTCCAGGACTCTTCTCGGTATTCTGACCATTCTCAATAATGCTGTCGTTTGGATTGTCTCCTCTCGTCAGCCCAGTGTTAGCTGGTGATTTTTCACAGGAATTTGAGCGACAGCAAGTCTACTCAAGTCACCAGGACTCTTCTAGGTATTCTGGCCGTTCTCATTAATGCTGTCGTTTGGATTGTCTCCTCTCGTCAGCCAACTTCCAAGTCCTCCAGGCCCTTTCATGATTCTTTAGTTATTGTGCCAAAAGCACCAATTATTATTATTATTATTATCATTATTCTATTTACCAACCCCTCCGCTCGGGCAGGATATGACACAAGGTCAATTTTTAAGCGGAGTTTAACAGGTTTTAATTCAGAGTTTTCCTTCTCCTAGACTAGTTTCCTAGCCAAGGTTGAAGAACCGAGTCTGGCCTACTATTTTACCCATAGCTGGAAGGAGAATAATTGGATTCATACCTTTCCCAAGCTTATTAGTGCTATGTGAAATGCAACCAATCTCGTCCAGGATTTAAACTCGTGTCGCCGTGTCATTTTCCTACGATGATAACCATTACACATTATTATTATTATTATTATTATTATTATTATTATTTAAACCATTTAATTATTTGTATTACCTAAAATATAAATATAATTGTATAAAATACAGTAGTATTAGATAGGAATACAGGAAAACATACTTGTTTAACTGTGAAAATTTCAAATTCAGATAGAAACGCTTTAAACTATATAAATATCTGAGAGGAAATGGTTATTATTATTATAAGATAGGAATATTTACTTGAATGCATAAAAGTGTGTATAGAGTTGAAAAAAATTAAGAATAGATACTTGAAGCTACGATTGTTCGCATGTGATTATAGTTGTATATAATATGAAATCTTATAATTGCTTTAAAAAAGACTGGCTTCGGTATTAAATAACCTGACAATATTGACATGTTACAAAATTAACCAATCAAATGATTTTGGCTTCTTTTTTAGTCGCAAGAGGTTTGGCTTGTCGTTACTACGTCAACAGGGAAACCAAAATAAAAACAAGAACATTTATTATTGTTTGACAGTCATAGAATTGACAAAACAATTAAGTTTCATTTAAAGAAGTGTTGTATATTGACCTCCGACCCGGCTGTGCTGTCAAAATAGGAAATGCACCTGTGTAAATAACAGGTGCATCCGGTCGAGGAATATAAGGATATTATAACTTTGACCGTGGACGGGTTGAATGAGTGCGATTTGTGACGCCCGCAAGAAGAAGGTGGGAGTCGAACGATTTTATAAACCGGGTGAAGACAGGAAGTCAGCAGTTTGGAGATCAGACCAGTTGGGGATCAGGTGAGTTGGAATTAAGATGCGGCAGAGAAAACCACTACTCAAAGGGGCTGGGCCACCAGGTCCCGGTTGAGCAGCCCAGGAGAACGAGAAAGAAATTCGGTTATGGCCAATAGAGTAACACACAACACACAACCCTTTCAATAAAGTGAGAGGCATATTTTTCTTAAGAACTGATCACTCGTCTTTATTGTGTCGTCGTTGATTCTGCATGCATGCATATGTATATGTATTATGTGGAAATTTACTAAGCTTTTTGCTTAAATGTGGCACAATGCCATATGAAAGGGGCACGTACATGTATTATGTGGCTATACAACGGAAGTAACTAAGATAAGGAAAATACTAGTAAAATAATAATCATCCTTTTACTGGTCTAAATGCTTCTCTCTCTATTTTTTGTTCTGAATTTTTATACGTGAAATACGCAAATTATTGATGAATTTAAATGTTCAATCATCATCATAGGAATCCCGAAAAAAACACTTTCGATTTCTTAGTTCAGGTACGAAACTTTTTATTACCTTTGAGTTAAAAGGTTTTTCGACATAAGGAGAGAGATACACAGTCTTTCTATGCTGACTTTTCCATCTACCCCCACCACGTGCAGCCCCCGCCGCCTACTACTGGTCTGATCTCGGCTAGTCCAGAAGGTCAACCGTCTTCTTCGGACGCTAAAACTCAAATCACTGACTTTTCTCAAATCCTCAAATCCTCCGCGCGCGCTTCCGGTGCATAGCGTCATTCCCATCCCCCGGTATCTGAGATTTTTATTTTGACAGCTCTGAATGACACATTGTCCCCGCGCGCATGTGAACACCTGCGCTCATGTTGCACCTAACTAACCCATGCGCTAAGCGTAAGGTTCGCAGCCTGACTAAACCGAAATCAAGATATATAAAACGAAATCCCTCGGCCATTATATTACAAATCAACCGTTTTGCAATTTTCTGATGACGTAATACACTATTCGGAAGGTAATAGACCACATCGGACAGTGAGATGCTAACATCTCCTGATATTCACTGAATGTTTACTCGCTGGATATACCTCTACAGTTCAGAGCAAGTCCTTGCAATCCACGGTTTTAATCTATGTGAGTGCTCGATGTACTGTTATTGTAACATCTCTTTTTCCTTCCAGGTATATATAACAAAACTCAAACACAGAGCGTATATAGTGCAATTAGAAGTAAACTGAAACCTGGTTAAATTGTCATTATAAATTTATTTCGCCGGAGAATAATATTATTATCTCCGGCTCATCAGATGACCTTACATGTTAGAAATGAGGTAGCAAAACGACAATTTGTTTTGAAACTTTATCCCTAACATGTAAAGTCATCTGACGAAACAGAGAGTATAATATTATAAATAAATTAAACAGAGAGTATAATATTATAAATAAATCTATAATGACAATTTAACTAGGTTTGAATTTCCTTCTAATTGCACTATATATATATATATATATATATATATATAATTCATGGAACTTAGACTGCGATCCTGGGTTTAATGGAGTCTTTTGCAAAATAACAACCATCAGACATTTAAGAAGATGGAATGACTATATATATATATATATATATATATATATATATATATATCAGATATGGAAGGATCTACTGGGAAAGCAAGGCTGAACTCTTGAGTAACGTTCTCGCGCGGAATCTTACACATGGACACACACGTATAAGTAGACCAGCAAAAAAATATGCAGTAGCTCTGTGCAAACATTGGTTATCAACTAAAGAAAAACAAACATTTGAAATGACGAAGACAATGACGTATCGTATGCATTTATTTAAAAACCAGAAGAGGGAACAATTGGGAGGGTAATTTATGAAAGAGAACTTTACTAGAGATAAGAAGAAGTTTAGAATCAGTTTTTGATTTGGCATTAGTGATTGAATAAGCAAAAGTGAAGTATCTGTCTTATTTAATCATATATATATATATATATATATGTGTGTGTGTGTGTGTGTGTGTGTGTGTGTGAGTGTGTGTGTTTAGCATATGATGATTCTGGGGTCACGCATGGCGTAAACATCATTAACTCTAAACCAAAGCACTTCAGTAGTATAATATTATGATAATAACAGCTAGACTGCGCCATTTTTTTGAAGCGACTTTGAACTCCTCTCGGACAGTAACATTGCCTCACCGACATGGAATCATATCGAATATCAATTGGTGTTACATTTCTTTGATAAAAGACGAAACCGTTATTTCCAATATGAAAAGTTTATTTTCTGACCGTAACATTTTCTAGCAGACTGTCATGAAAACACGAGAGAGTTATAGAAAGAAATAACTACTTGTGTCATAGAAATGCTATCAGATTCATGGGTGGCAGACGAACAAACAAAACACTGACGTCCACTTCCTCAACTACCAAACTATCCCTATCCCCAGAGGGCTCGAATCTCTGAACTCAATTGACAGCCTCCGCCCCCCAATTCTGAACTACCCCTACTGTACTAAATAACTCTTCTTATATAATCTATCAATTATCTCATTAGCTAATGATAGTAAGAATTTGTTTCATTAAATTTCTCCTGTTAAGTCATCTTATCCTAAGTCAGGTGACGGAATATTTATTTTTTAATATCTGGCCTGCAACAATGATTTAAAACAAATTTTCAATCATCCTAGTTGATTTCCAAAACAACCTGTCAACTTGATACCATTCCATTCCGTACGACACGTGCAGGCGTATGACCTTCGGGACTTGCTCTTCCATTAAAATTTTTAGTTAACTTACAATTTATTACATCAGATAAAATAATTAACTTATATTATAATATATCACCTGTAATTATATTAGAAGACAATTACGTACACTTGTGGACAAATACCTCTGGAAAAGTATAGAATCCCGAATTCCCCTTGTTATGTGTTAAATAGTAGCACCACTATCCTTCTAAAATGATGACTTTAGTATTAAGTTAACCAGGAAGGTTGATATATCACCAAACAAAGAAAACAAAAACATAATACCACGAGACTTTTTGGTTTTCCGACACACCATGGGAATGACAGAATAATAAACAGCATCATCATATAATCCTTCGAAGTATTCAAAACTTCTCTCTGAATGTACATAATCCCAGCAAAAGAAATTAAACGTTGTTAGTTTTAAATCAACTGACCAGGTGACACGTTATTTGAGCGACTGAGAAATAGAGTTTTCAAAATGTTAAACCTGAAGCAAGTTCTAAGATATTAATAAGGAATCATTTATTCAATGAAGCTAATTTAAATTATATGTCGTGATTACAACATCACTTTCCATCAAAAATTCAAAACAACTTTCTAAATAGTCTGTTTGTTTGTTTGCTTAGGTTTTATGGCATATCATCCTTTGTGGGTTATTTAATGCCAAATCCATTTTTACAAATGAACAGTTCTATTTCAAACAATTAAGTTTGGCATAAGTATACAGTTCAATTGTCAAATTTCTATTTCAAGCTATTCAGGTTAGTCAAACAGTTCCAGTTCTAACAATTCAGTTTAGTATGAGTATGGTTTTTGTCCACACACAACACGATGTAAAAACAGTTCAATTTCAAACAATTCAGTATAACATAAATGCGCAGTTTAAATATCAAAACAGATATATTTCAAGCAGTTCAGTTTAGCACAGGTACGTAGTTTAAATATCAAAACAGTTCTCTACCAAGTATTTCAATTTAGTATAAGTGCTCATTTTATTTCTATTTGACCCATAGATGGGACCTTATCAGATGCTACCACTCCGGGCCAGAGTGAAACTGGGAGCGATGGCCATGAAGGGGTACTCCACATTCCCCAAAGTTCCAGATTACCGGAACCTCAAAATCAGCTTTCTTTTGTGTCATTGGGAGAGTCTTACCCCTCTACAGACATAAATTCGGTGTATTCCACAGCCCTAGCCGACTGGGCAACTTTCTAAATATTTTAACTTCAAACAAATATAGTTGAACTGGTTAATTATAATGAAAAATAATATATATATATATATATAATATAATTTCTAATACCAAGCCGTGCATCTAACTGCATGGACACTCTTGATTCAGTCTTTTTCACCAGCTGCCTTTACCAGACGCTGCTCTTTGCAAGTGATCTAGACTGCATCTAGTGTCTGCACAGACCTGGTGAATGCAGTTTTTACAAGTCGGCAGACACTGATATGTCAATAGGAGAATGTTTCAAATGAGTTCCTACTTATTTCTTCAAGAATAAAGAGCTCATCTTCTTCGTTTTACTTGTATGTTTTGTATTGGGAAGTAAGAGACTTTTTTTCGGGTGTTGTTTCCAGAGCTAGTCCAAAACACACTCAGCATCCACTCATAGTTCCCAGCTTTTTTCAAGCGTTTCCTAAAAGTCTAAGACGTCCAGCCATTCAACAACATTGACACGGCAAGCCCTTAGAAGAACACCCTTTTAATCTTATCAGCTATATCAAAACCTCTTCCCATAATCGAGGGAACTCACACTGCGAGTCTTAATGATGGATAACCCTGAAAGCATCGGTTCCTGCTAGTTCACCACAGATAAGGAACACGAGCCTCTTCTCTCCTTATATGGGTGACTTTCTGAGAAATAAAAAGTACTATTTGCACCCTAAAACTTGTATACCAAAGCTTATTAAATACGAGGATCAGTAAATAAGTTTCCAGACTTTTTCGTATTGGCACTTTTATTGATAGTACACACATGAAACTCTAGTCCCCTTTGAAGTAATCTCCTCCGGTTGCAATGCACTTGTTGTACCGTTCCAACGCATTCTGGAAGGCCCTATGGAAGTCCTCTTGTGTGAGCGTGTCAATGACCTTCGTCACAGCCTCTTTCATCTCCTCAATTGTCTCATAACGACAGCCTCTGAGCTTAGGGAATAACCAAAAGTCACAGGGAGCAACGTCTGGACTATAGGGAGGCTGACTAACTGACTTGATGCCCATCTTGGTCTAATAGTCTGTGACAAGGATGGAGTTGTGGACTGGTGCATTATCCTGGTGGAAATGCCACAGACCCGATTTGAAGAGTGCTGGCCTCTTCCCAATGAATCTCTTCCTGAACTCCCTTAAAACCTTAACATAGTAACCCTAACCCTAACCGTAATCCTTTGGCCAATCAACTCTGGTGTATTGACTTCCTTACTCCTCCCACACCTCACATCATCCCTCACAGACTCCCTGCCCTCCTTGAATGTCTTATGCACCTCAAAAACTGATGCTCGATTCATGCAAGATAGACAAAAAGCAGTGTAAAGTATTCCGTTTATTTCTGTGGCATTTCTTCCAAGTTTAGAACAGATTTTTTATTGCATATCGTTCTTCCAAAGTGTCTTCACTTCCAGATTGCATGTTTGAAATTCACCAGCTGTGACAATCAGTCTTTAGTAGGTGTATTCCGATTCCTTCAGTAGCTGTTCTTTTGAAGCTGAAATCATAAAAATTGGTCAGTCATCTCATGAATTGTATAGCTATAACATAGTGAATTTTCAAGAGTCTATGAGTCTTTTAAATGCTCGTACAATCAAGTCTGGAAACATATTTAATACACCACATAACAACCTGCATTGTGAAAGAGATTTCTCAAAGAACAGAATTATGATAAATAATGATTTTTTTTTTTCGTTTATGGTCTTGGAAAAATAAGTGAAATGTCTGTAGAAAAATATGAAACTTTTGCAATTACATATAAATGTCAATAATATCCGGAGTCACTCATGGAAAAATACAATGCAAGCAAATAGCGATGGAAAAATTCGTTATTTAAATATCTCTTCTTGCGATAAAAAATACATTCTTAAAGAAAAAGAAAAAAATCCTTGAAAGTTAGGTTGAAGATACATAAATCTTAAACCTATGAAAAAGTTATTTTCACTTTCAAACAGGAAATAATTTCTATAGATGGGCAAATTGTTTTGCATGATAAAAGTCAATGTTTTATTGATGAGCAGGTTATATTTACCATGTAACTAAATGCTGAGCTGGACCTAGTCTAACTTTCCCGAAATAACACAAACAGCCCCCACAAAAAAACAAATGCTTTCATCTATTCAGATTGTATCGTCCTTACCACGTATCAGTAATGCCCCACCAATAACATACAATATCACCAGCCATTATTTATGTTGTAGTGCATTGTGGGAATGGATCGCGCAAAAAGAAACCCTGCCTAATACATATATTGTGTAATATATTTTAAAACACGTAGGTCCACGAAGCGTTTTGTATGTGTTAGAATTTATTTATTTTGTTCTTACATATGTGTATGTTTCCGGTTTGTTGCTTTCGTCAGAGATCATATATGGCACAAGACATTGTTAATGGGGTACTCAATGAGACTTGAAGTCACTTGAGTCGCAGTTTGCATGATTTTCCGTTTGTTATGGGTTTATGTCGAGGTCATCCTCTCTTTTTCTTAGAGTGTGTTCACCTTAATCTGTTTTACCCCTCATTGATATTTAATATGTTTTTGTTCTTGTGTGTGTGTGTGTGGGTGTGCTGGAGGGGTTTGGGATTTCACGAACACTTATTTTCTCCCTGTGTGTGAGTGCCTGTCTTGAAGGTTTTTGTGTGTGCATGTATGGTAGTGAGTGTGATTTAGGATTTATTTGTAGCTATTTTTCTTATAATTTTTGTCTGTATATATATATTTATATATATATATATATATATATATGTGTGTGTGTGTGTGTGTGTGTGTGTGTGTGTGTGTGTGTGCGTGAATGTTTCCAGCTTGATGTTTTCGTCAGAGAACATGTCTGGTACATGGTGTAATTAAGGAGCTTTCAATGAGACTTTAACTTACTCGTGTATGTAGTTTGAATGGCTTTTACTTATATTTTTTATCAATGCTGATCCTTGCTTTTCCTTAGAGTGTGTTTCTCTTAGCCTACTTTATCCCTCATTTACTTTTAATATTTGATGCTGTGTGTGTGTGTGTGTTTCTGTGTGTGTTAGAGTAGTTTCGGATTTCCCTTATATTTAATTCTTAGTGTAATATACATATGGTGCAATGGTGATCGCCGGAGGAAATGGGTAAGGCGTTAATATCTCAAATCCTAGACAAGACTGTTTGTATTTTACATCGTACTAATACTCTTGGAAAAGTTACGAATCTCATTATTCTTCAGGTAGGAATAAATAGTAACTTTGGTATGGCAACTGATCTTGAAGAAGGAAAATTTTGAATGCAAACTTGTTAAACTTTACTAACAAAATGGCCTTATTTCATATCCTGCTCATTCGAAGAGGTTGCATGAATATATATATATATAGTTTCGTTGTTTTTCTTAAAGAAGTATATATATATATATATATATATACTTCTTTAAGAAAAAACAACGAAACCGGTCACATAGGATTATAAATTTATTTCTATCCTGTTACGCATTTTTGAAATTTCCAAAAACACGAAAAAAAATTAACAGTCCTGATGGAATTACTCCCAACTCCGGTTTAACTGGACCAAGAATACCTATATATATATATATACACACACACACACACACGCACATATATATATATATATATATATATGTGTGTGTGTGTGTGTGTGTGTGTGTGTGTGTGTGTGCGTTGGCATGTGTGAGTTTGTGTGTGTGCACGTGCGTCTGTGTATGTGTGTATAAGAAAGATTCATGCTCATTGTTAAGGGATGTTAGGGGCATGTTGGCATTTCTGATGAACACAGTTAATCTGAAAAACTGATTAGAGATATATAATTCTTTAAACACTAAACGCATTAATTTTATATGATATGTAAAAAATAAAGAAATGTGAGGGAGTGATATTCATATATGCAGTTTTGATAAGAAATTGTCGGCTGCCGCTAGCGTAATGCAAAGCTCTTCGAAAGAATTGAGCACTCTGGTAGCCGATAGGGTATTAAAAAAATGTAAACAAAGGCTGCTGCTGCTGTTTCTAAAAAATAAAAATACCTTAAAATTCCCTTAGCCAACGTGGTTCGCTTGGTGGACGAGTGGTCTGAAACAAAGTCTAACGTAAATTTGGACGGGTTTCGATCCCGGCTTCGAGCGTCCTGCGTGTCTAGCCACACTGAAGAGTTCTGATAGAACGAAACAGTCTGTCTGTGGATGACTATATATATATATATGACTGATTGAAATATACACGCAGATGCACTCATCCGACTGGCGTAAAATCACCCGGTTTTGATCCTAGCTTAAAGTATCATAGATGTCTAGCCACACTGATGATTTGTGATACAACGGAACTGTCTGTGGATGATAATATATAATGCTCCCTCCGCCTCCACTGAGGGTTGAGCCTTCTAGCGATGGAATTACCGGTTGCCATTCGTGTAATGCAAAGCACTTCAAATGAACTGAGCTCTTGGTAGCCGTTAAGCGTATATCTAAACAAATAAAAGTAATACATATGCGTTAATTCCTTTCACTTACGTTGTCCGTGTGGTAAGATACACAACTGGCTTCAAGTCAGCTGGGTTTCAATCCCAGCTTGAAGTTTCTCACGTATCTAGCCAGTACTATGTGTTGAGATACAACGAAACAGTTTGTCTATGGATGACAATATATATGTATATATATGATATTTAGTATATCTGGACGTGTCTTTAATCTTACTTGGTTTAAATCAAAATATCAAACCTTCTCATCAGAGAACAGCTTTACACTGATGATTCCGACCTCCTGATTTACTTCTTGGAAGATATAAAAGATAGCAAAGATCGGTTTTCAGATACTTTTGTGAAATTTAGGTCGACATAGATTTACAGAAAACTAATGTAATGTATATTCCAGCACCAGGCGAGACATATGCTGCATCAGATATATTTTTGAATGAAAATTGTTTAGGAGTTGTTGACGCATACATAAGTTTATTTAAAAAGTGTGATATCTACAGATGAAAACGTAAATTCAGAGATTCTTTGGAGAATTCAGAAAGCTAATTCTGCATTGGGCAATTTAAAGAAGAGGATTTGGTTTGAGTTAGATGTAACAAAACGTAAAAAGATTAATGTCTCCCAGACATATATCCCGATAACTTTTTTGTACTCCTTAGAAATTTAAACTATATGTCCAATGCATATTAAGGTGCTCAAGAGATTTTATGAGAAATGCTTGAGAAGAATCCTTTAGAGTCACAGGCATGATATCTTTAGCCTGAAACAGACCATTTCAAGCAATCTGGCTATTTGGGCATAAAATGTTTTGATGAACAAGAATTAAACGCATTGGGTTGGACACTTTGTCTGCAATAACGATGATGAGCTTGCTAATGGAAAATCTCCTCAACGTAAGCCTATATAAAGATATAATGATCTTTTTAAAGAAAGCCTGAGATTTTTTGAAATATATATTAAAGAATGGAAAAGAAAATGTTAAAGAGAAATATGTAGTGCCGGATCAATAAGAGTGCTTGTATTGATTTCGAAATGAGGAATCTACATGTAGAACTAGAGCGTGCTTTTCGAAAGAATGAATCATCTTTGAGCATGCCAATTTCTCTTGAGAATCTTAAAGGGTAATTCTGCCATCGTCATCTGTTTTCAAAGGCTGGATATGATAATCAAGTCAGATCACATAATAACATTAAAAAATCAAGAAACTCATGTACTAGAGTTATCAAATCTTCCTCAAGATAATACAAGGGCTGTTTGTGATAAAGTGTGAAGATCAAGTCCTTAATTAAGAAGACACTTGAATAATTCATAAAAAGAATAATCTCTTGATAGACCCCATTAATGCTGTAGCATCAGACATAATAAACGAGTTTCAATGAACGAATGAAACAAACTTCACTATGAAAACATATCTCTCATTTTCTTCTCATAAGGATCTCACTATTTGTTGTTAGTTGAGAGATAGATGGAGAGACATATACTCCAAGAGGGGACTTCTTCTTGTCCCATCCCTTTTTCCGGGAGCCAGAAGGTGCCACCGCTTGCACCCCCTTGCAAGCCGTATCGTCAGATGGCTCAAAGCCTCTGCTCGGCAGCGTGTCTCTGGCTCGACTCAAATTCTCTGCACTCTGTTCACATCTGACCGCGTGGTTCTCAACACATGATCTCCTTCCGGTTACAGACTTGTTGTACTCGACTGTCCTGATCGTGCTGCCCTGTTTACCAATCACAATGTAACTGCTTGTCAAAGCACACGAGGTCACTTGGAACGAACCGAAAATCCATAGCATATGTTATATAACAATTAACACTATACATAATTAATGCCAGGATATTGCAGTATTAATTCTGGTAATAAAGGAAGTTGTCATCAGTGAAGTTGGTTGGTTAGTTGGTTGTATTTTATCCACATAAGTTATCTAATACCACTTTTTTTTCATACATATGTATTAAATTTATATTGGTTGATAAATGCTTTTTAACCAACTATTTTTATCAGCGTGGACTCATTTGTTAGCACACAGTTGAATGGTTTCAAATATTGCTAACGAACACTAATAGTTCTAATTGTCACAGTTAAATGGTTTCAAGTATAGTAAATAATTCAACAGTTGTACTTGATCCATAGTTGGGAACATAAGAGGCATGACCACTCCAGTCAGAGTGGTCCTGGGGGCGATATCAATGAAGGGGTCCTTATATTCCCCAAACGTCAAGGATTGGAGTGTCACCGTCAGATAGTTAAGTGTCATCTCCAGGACACTCATTGTAGGAGAATTCATACCCTTATGCAGAGACGTAGTCGGCGTATTATACAGTTCCAGCTGACTGTGCTGATCGTGAGTTAATTTTAATATATATATATATATATATATATATATATATATATATATATATATATATATAATCAGTAGATAAAAAGAGTATTGTATTATACAGTTTTTATCAGCGAGCTTGATATTTTTAAACACTGAGGGGTGCAGGGTCACTAATCTATTTCCTTTACTACCAGCTCGACTTTAACTCAGAATTTTAGTAAATGTTGAATTGGGTATGGCTCAAAACTATCAATGTGAAAGTTATTAATATAAGATAGGGATATTTGAAACCATGTATTTACCTAAGCCCTAGTCCACGATCAGGATACGTCTAAAGGTTGGCTTTTAAATGGAATACAATAGATGTTAATTGATTATTTTTCCTTCTCCTAAGTCGGTTCTAAAATCAATCTTTATGATTCCAGACTGGCTTACAACTTAGTCTATGACAAATCAAATATATTTAAAAAGGTTTTCAGAAGCAATAATCGTTTACAAATTATTATCATTTACTTAAAAACATATGCTGTAAATTACAACGTAGAAGTCAGCAATTAAGCTAGAAAAAATCTCTGCAAAATCAGTGTTATACTTATACCACAGGGATAAAACCTAAAGATTAACTGTAGGGTTGTCAACTAATGAAACAGTATTTCAGTCAATAAATATGCTCTACTTCCCGTATCTTCAGTAAACTGCTACTAACATTTTCAACTTAAACTCGTGTTTGGTGAACATATTTAACAAAATAGGGATTAATTTAGAAAAGTAAAACTATAATACAAATTAAGTATTTTATGAAGCCATTTCCTTTACAAACGCTGAAGCACTGATTGTAAACACTAAATGAAACATCACAGTACCCAAGCAGCTTTTCAGACAACAACAGTTAGTTGTTTATCGGCACGATTCCAAATACTGTACATTTGGGGGGTCAACATGTACAGCAGGTATAAATCTGATCAAGAATTTCGAGCCGAAAAATATTGAGGTTGACTTATAAGCCAGATAGACTTGTAAGCTGACATTTACGGTAATTGCTATAAAAAAATCCGACAACCAAGAACCAAGCAACCAATTGCAAAAAAAACAAAAAAAAACAAAAACAAAAACATAATGGAACATTTTTACAGCTATATTTATTCTAATATCATATTTTTTCCTTATTCGTGCAATTGTTACACATTTCCTTCAGTTAACAGAAAACTAATATTGTATATTGAAAGTAAATAATAAAATGCAGTTAAAATTTGTCTCACTATTTGTGTTCACGTGTTTTTCTGTATATGTTCTTGTATATCTGTTTATCTAAACATATTCTTTCCTTTTTTTTTTCTTTTTTTTTTTTTTTTTTTGAATTTGATTTCTTAGGTGCTATAGTTTTGCTCTGACTGCACATTTCACCCTATATCACTTATTTTTGTTTTAGATTTTTTTTTCCTTTCTATTTGAGTTTCATTTTCATGTTCTTCTTTCATTCGGCATATTTTCAATTTCCTTTCATTCTTTTTTTTTAGTTTCTGTTATTGTCATTTATTTGTTTATTTTACCTATTTGGTGCAATTCTTCCGTTTTCTTTATATGTTTTCTCTTTTTTTCTATAATTCCTTTACCTCATTCTTCCTCTCTTCATTCCTTTCTTCCTTCCG
>OY757926.1:69466162-69543662 GCA_963585895.1 Sepioteuthis lessoniana
GAGTACCATATTTAAAGTCTCATCACCGGATGCAGTTTAATATACAAAAAAGACATGCAATAAAAATCAGTATATTTTTTTTAAATGTACATCTTTGTAACACATGCTTCGCATAACGGCTACCATCTTTAGAAATGGGCTCAGTGATCCGTATTCAAATGCTGGATGGGGTCGTTCGCGTTCCACTTCGAGATAACGACATTGTATTGGTTTCTTTATTCTTATATCATATCAACATTCCTGGCTTATTTAATACAAAACCTATGCTTCTCGAAGAACAGAGTCATAATATCTGGTTCACACTTTCCAACCGAGATATTAACAACAGGTATACGGTAATTGTAAGAAACAATTTTGATACGATTCAGGAAATGTCAGAAACAAATGCTCCGAATGATTAATCTGAAAACTTTGTCACAGCCCACATGGAAGTGGCAGCAGAGTGCATACCAACCAATCTAAGAGCCAAATGTAGAGTTCCGTCAATGTCACCAGTAGTCAGGAAGAAACGATATAACATCAAAATAGTATCCTTACATAAAAGAAATCCAACAAATACCAACGCGCAGGGACTTAATAAAATCCAGAGAACGAATGAAAACCTAATAAAAAGAACAACAGAATACATACAAGGTCAGATCAATAAAATAAAACAAAATAACTCGAAAGAAGACAGACAATTATCAATAACATAGCAGACAATAAATGAAGTGAGCAAAAGGAAGAACAGCTCAAGAGCAAACTAAAAGCTATCAACCAAAAAGAAAGAAAAGTGACGCGAAAAAAAAAATTTCAAGAATCTGTTTGGAAATCTCCGAAAGTCACTGATAAACCTATTACAAAAAATATTAAGAACAAACACCAAACCAATAGAGTTTACAGAGGAAGAACTCCACAGAGTACTGACAAGAATTAAAAAAAAAAAAAAAAAAGAAAGTGCATGTCTCGAAAGGCCCCCAGTAATATGGAAGACAAAGAAATTTGATGACTTCTTCGTTTTTGCTACGCTGTATTTAAACAAAATGCAACAGAGAGATTGAAAAAAAGGCTGCATCCTCCCATTCCCGAAATGGCCTTTGAATTAACAAGAATTAAAAAGACATAACATTTCTATTGCTGATAAGATATATAATGCTCTGTTTCCTAGCCGTATCAAGTCCGAAATCCAGAATATTTTTAGGAAATACTAGAACGGCTTTTGGAAAAATCGATCCACAACACCGCTGATTCTGATAACCATTGAATCATCGAAAAAGATTGTTAAAAAAAAACTTGGGGCAACACTACTGATTGCAAACTTCTCCCAACATTTGATTCCATACAAAGAGAGAAGATGAATGAAATACCTCTAGCATATGATCTTTCCAAAGAAATTGTTGCACCTATAATGATACCTCATGGAAACAGCAAAGGTTCGCTCACCTGATAAAGACATAGACGTCTTCGTCAGCGTCATATTTACTTATAATCTACTTAGAAAACGTACTTGGAACTTTGATAGATCTAATTAAAGATAATTTACCCTAAAACGGAAAGAAGCATAAGATATCCCGTTGAAACTATAACAGACGCAAACAAGACGGATGATATAGCGATTCTTGCAAATACACTTATTCAAGCTGAATCCCTGCTTCAAAATCGGAAGCTTTCCTCTATTTTATCATTTTCGCTTGTAGCCGTAGATTTCTTATCAGCGTTTACAGTCTCCAGGTTTTAAGTTTCAGCTGTTCATTTGAACCAGAAATCAAAAAATGGTCATTCATCTCTTCAGATGTATAGCTATAACATACCGAATTTTCAAGAGCCTACAACAATTTTAAATGCCCTTACAAAAAAGTCTGGAAACTTATTAAATGCCCCACGTAGTTTGTAATGCCTGCTAGAAGCAATGGCTGATTGGGATGGATGGAGAAAGAGAGTCAGTAAATCTGAACTCTCAGTGCGACTTGATGATGATAAGAATAGAAATGACATTATTCAACCTATAGCTGGGGGGGTAGCGTTTTTTTTAATTAAACATAATGAAGCTTATTATAAAGTTTCGGCAGGACCAGATGTCTTATTCAGAATCAGGGTGCTAAATACTAGAGCAGCCGAGAAGGGATCAAGTTAAATTGATGCAAACAAAACCAAGTCTTTTACCGCTGTGCAATTATGTTTTAGGAACCATTTCAGAAAATCATCGGGGATTTTACAATAAACTTTTTTTAAACGGTGTTTGTGTAACGGGAAAATTCTAAAGGATAATAGTTTAAAAAATAAACTGTTTTTGCTAACCTGCGCTAGTTACCTATGCAACCCGTCAAATCGAGAAGGATGACTGGTCAGAAGTTAAAAATTTCACCCCAGACGCCGGGGAAAATACTGCATAAATATATGAAAATAATTGCTTACAAATACAGTTATTGAAAAATCTAAACCACCACACGTGATTTCCATACAGAAACCCTGAAGTACAATAGGGTTTGGTAAATTGAGTGCCAGATATACAACGAGTACTCAAGTCAACTGTAAATTGCTGTTATAAATTTCAACTGTTTATCTACACAACTCTGTGTAATAAGTCATTTTGAAAGTGATTGTTGCTTTTGTTGGCTGCCCCTCTAAAACACCTTTTCTTTCTCTCTTTCTCTCTCTCTCTCTCTCTCTTTTTACACACACACACACACACACACACATATATATATATATATATATATATAAAAACAGAGACATTAAAAATCAGATTTTTTTTTCAAAAAGGTTGTTAACCTTTCCAATTCATGTTGAGCGTAACGGTTATAGTGTTTGCAAATGAAGTCGGCGAATAGCGTTTAAATGCTGCATGAGGCCATTTGTTTTTCATTTCGAGATCAGTATAGTTTCTTTGTTTTAAATAGCAAATCAATCTACGGGGGTTATTTAATGCCAAATTCAGAGTGAAGACTGGCAGGAGTGATAAAATTCAACTAATAAATAGGGGAATATGGGGTTTCATACATTTCTGGAAGGGTATGTTCGAAAATGAACGTAATTACGCGACTGGAGTTCAAACTCGCTTACAACAATGCTGAAGTCCACCACCTTATCCAATTGATCACTGCCTAATAATGCTCTTGGGAAAGGCATGAATTTACTTCTCCCTCACCTTAATTAAGTGTAGGAGCGACTCAGTTTAATAGACTTGGAACATCAAATAGTCAAGGAAAAAGAAAAGCTTTTAATTCACTCCAGCTGTTGTTCGCTCGAAAACTGACACTACCAGTAACGAATCGGGTTGCTAAACACAAACTCACACTTCATGCGATAAATTTTGAAATTCTCATTTAACTTCCTGACATAGAACAAGGCATAACACCTTTGATGACAATATTTGAATCTTGTTAACATACAATTGTTTTTACATCAACACTGTTAACATGTCACGATATTCTGAACACACTGATTTTTAAATAAATTAAATTTCTATTCATTTTATATCCATTCTAGTTAAACGTAATTACTTCCACAACATCCCAATATTTAAGTTCGCTTAATTTACATTTATTGTTATTTCCTCTCTTGCAAAACGTAATTGCTAACTAGAAATTTTAATATTCTAATATATATATATATATATATATATATATATATATATATATATATACACACACACACACACACACATATATATATATATATATATATATATATATATATATATATATATATATATAACGGACACTGGCATAATGATTAGAGTGTTCGCCAATGGCCAGGGAGACGTGGGTTCAATCCCTCTTCGAGTCATACCAAAGACTCAAAAAATGGTACTTGATGCTACCTTGCTTAACACTCAGTATTATAAGGTAAGGATCAAGGGTAAAGTGGAGCAATTCAGGGAAAGGAATAGCACCCTCTCCTACACCTTGGTGCAGTAGCTATTGAAAAGGGAGCCTTCGGGTCACCTACGAAAAACGTTGTCAACTTTACTTTACTATATATATATATATATATATGTATATAAATATATATATACTCCTATATGAATATATATATACTCAAACACTCACACATATATATATACACACACACACGAACACATATATACACACACATGCACATATACAAACACAGAAACACACACATATATGTACATTCACACACACACACACACACACAAATATATATATATATATACTCTGTAGTGAACCTAAGATATTATATTTTTAACACTATCTTTTAGATTTTGACAATATTGGAAAAACATCTATGGATGTCTTCGAGGTATGAACTAATATTAATGTATTACCGTTTGCTTGCTTATTTAATATTGATATTATTAAAATTTGTCTTTTTTATTCTATTCTTTAAAATATTTTTTCGCATCCTGCGATCGGTTAATATACTGAGTATCTGGGACCATTTGTTATTTAACAGTCTAGCGTGTTGTATGTTTAAGTATTGTCAGCTTCTAAAAACAGCCCAATTTAATGTTGACAAAACCATCAACAAACACTTTGTTAATGGTTACACTAACACGAATATATATATATATATATATATATATATATATATATATATAAAATCAGCGTGAACGGAAAAAAGAACATACAGGTGTGAGAGAAGGTATTTGTGTATTTGCAGCAGAAAGGTCTCGAAGCGGTTCGACAGTAGAAATCGATCCCACACACGCGTGTCTTTTTAGGCATTTTGTATCATGCATGCATGTTTTCCGTGCTCTAATTTGTATTCGTAAATTGTATCATGACAAAGTTCAAATGCGTCTCCTCTTAACACTTTCTTCTCTTGTCATTCCTGTTTTACTTTCTATTCTGTAGCTTCTGGTTCAACATCCATTGTTAGAATGTGCCATAATTCACCCTACTAATTTTCTCTTCTTTTCTCTGCATATCATTCAATCTATCTATCTATAAGAATTTACCGTTATATTGTATGTTAGAAGCATTTAAAACAGCTTGCCTAGCAACAAATATGCTTGTATTTATTTAACCAATCCCTCCACCAGAAGTAGGATGTGAGACAAGGTAATTTTTACCGGTGTAAAACTCAAGTGAATTTAAAGTTTTCCTTCTCATAGACTAGTTGCCGTAGCAGAGCTAAAGGACACAGTCTACTCAACTATTTACCCATAAATGGGAAAGTTAGATGGATTCATGGTTTTCCCGAAGTCATGAGTGGGAAGTGAAGGATTTGAAAAAAGAATGCAGATTCCATTTCTCACACCTGTAAACACGCCTCTCATCAGAGTTTCTTGTAAAATAAAAACACATTAAAATACAAAGAATACTATATACTTCAAGGTTCACGCTCCGAAGTGATTGTTAGACTGGAAAAAGAAGATCTACAAGCCGCATAAAAACATGTATGCCTACACTTTTTCCCCAGCTTCACATGAGTGTAAGATCACATTCCTCTTCTATTAAAGTTGAATTAAACTTGGTTTTGTTAGTTAAATGAGATCTTAACTGTCCCAAAGATGAGCCAAGGCATATGGTGCATAATAAATTATTCAGGTACCATTCATTTAAAAACTATTTCTGGAACTGACAAGATCATAGAGAAATGTTTTAAATGGATCAGATTTATTGTCAGATTTCTTACGGTTCGTAAGTAATCCCCCATTTTAGCACTGAACGGATCATTTGAGATTAACTCCAGTTATTTGAAGCTAGCAAGAACAGTCCTTGAGGCATAATGCCAAAAGTGTTGGACTGTGGACTTGCAGTAAGAGAGTTCGAACTCTAGTCGTGCTATTACGTTCACTTTCATAATAATACATTTGGGAACTGTGGGTTTAATAGTATCACTGCTGTTCTTCTACAAGGATGACTTTGGCATTAAATAATTCACAAAGGTTGACATGCCATTTGACAAAGAAACCAAACGAAACCAATTTAAAGAAGACGATCTGGATAATGTTCAGACAAGATTTATTACCTATCTATTCTTCTATTCGCTGACATTACGATAGGACCAAATTAGCAGAATTTCTAAAGTGTTGGACTGCGGCCTCGAAATAAGGGAGTTCAAACTCTAGTCGTGCTATTATATTTACTAAGGAATGGAACGAGCCCCTTATCCTCCCAGCTATTGGTTAAATAGTATCACAATTGCTCTTCTACAAGGATGACTTTAGCATTAAATAACCTACAAAGGTTGATATGCCCTCAACTAAAGCTAACCGAAAGGGAACAGATGCATTCAGCAAAACGTAAATGTCTGATGTTTAATAAGCTTTAGTTTACTTAAGCTTTGATAACTCTAACTATTTATGGTAACAAGTTGTCCCCCAGCCCAGAACTGAACTGGCCAATCTCTGCTTAACTTTGGTGATAATCAGGAAACAGGTGCTTTACGTGCTAATTGATCTTGAGTCATAAAATTTACACCTACGCTACCATGGCAGAATATTCAAACTTGAACTGCTGCTTGTTGTATGCAATAAGATATGACATTATGATAGTTTTTATAAAACTACTACATATCTTGGGATTTCCTTTTTATCACTGAATTATTCAAGTAATTTCCTTATTTTTAAGGGTGAGCTTAAAATAATGCACCAACATTTGTAAAATCTCAATGTTTACAGTGCCAATATAGATACAAACACATGTTTTGTAACCTGCTTTATTCGTTAGAGGGTTACCCATGCCCCGAGTCTTGAGCATTAATGGCGTAGCGGAAATCATCCATCTTCTGGTTTACGATTGGGTTAGGTTCAGACTTTTCTTTTTCCATGATCGGTTGCCATATCAAAGCTAAAGAGCCCGGGAAGAGAATACTAGAGATGATAAAAAAAATGTAATATTTATCAAAATATTAAAATGTTCAGAAAGTAATAACGTTTTCCCAGAGAGGATATAAAACAAATGTAAGTTAAATTTATCTAAATAATTTCATCAATAGTGTTAGTATCATGTTAATTTTCTTCATATGTCAGAAAGTTAAATGTCAAAACTTATCGAAGGTTTTGTGAGTTTTTAGATGCCTACTCTGTTTGCAAATGTCAATTATTTACGTGAAGTACATTTAGATATTGTTCAATGGTTTATCAAACCTCGTGGATTATTCAATGCCAAAGCCTCCGAGTAGAAGAACAGCAGTGATGCTATTTAAACTAGGGGATGTGGAGTTCATTCCTTTGCTAAGAGTATTAGTTCAAAATTGAACGTAATTGCGTGACTGGAGTTTGAACTTGCTTACAAGGATGTAGCTGTTAAGCACGTTAGTCACTACATCACGAGAACTCCTTATTTTTTCGTGTTAAGAAGGGGGTTGTTTGACTTTTGACCTGATACTGAAGACATATTTTCTTTCTCTCAGAGCGGGTGCCATACCAAGGCTAAAGAACCTGATCTGTTCCATGATATACCCATCGGAGGTGCCCGTGGTGTAATGGTTATCGTCGTAGGAAATGGACACGGTGACACGAGTTCAAATCCTGGACGAGACTGATTGCATTTCACATAGCACTAATACCCTTGGGAAAGGTATGGATCCAATTATTCTCCCTCAAGCTATGGATAAATAGGGCAGACTAGGTCCTTCAGCCTTGGTGAGGCAACTAGTTTAGGAGAAGGAAAAGTCTGAATTCAAGCCTGTTAAACTCCGCTTAAAATTGACCTTGTGTCATATCCTGCCCGAGCGGAGGGGTTGGTAAATATAAATGCCCATAGCTGTGGGGTAATATCTATATTCATATTTTTTAGGATTAGAAATCAGGTAAAAAAATCCCTTTCATATGATGGTAACCGTTACGCTACGAGCCTCTCCCTCAGCTATAATATTTTTAAGAAAAAGTTGATATGCGTAGCATTAATAATAATATGATATATTTGCTAATATTGATTTTATGCTTATACATAAAATAAGCTATGAATGGTGTGTGCTAACCTTTACAGGCTATACTTTTTTTAAACAGATTATGCCGCTTAGCAAAATACAAAATGTTCCGATTCTTTTACAGGCATAACCTCGAACATTTTAAATCTACATTATGTGTATTCGGCATGTTCTTTTTAATCAATTTCCCTATAATATCTGGAGATTCTCTATTTTTATCTATCTGCTATCATTCCTACTTAGACAGCATTGTGCTGTTTACCCGGTCATCCTGCAAGGACACTGCTGGAGAAGCAGGGACGAACTCATAAGAGATGTACTCTTATGGACCCCCACACATGGCCGTGCAAAAGCAGGGCGACCAGCACGAACATACATTCAGCAGCTATGTAAGGTTACGGGATGTTGTCCTGAAGACCTACCTAGGGCGATGAACGATAGGGAGGAGTGGCGAGAAACGGTCAGGGATGTCCGTGCTACCAGCGCGATATGATGATGATGATTATGACGGTCATAAAGTAAGACCATGACCAAACAGTTAACGTCTTAGAAAATGGACACGTTAGGGCCAGTTCGAATCCTGGTTGTGGTAATTTGATTTTCACTTTTGTGCTAATGCCCTGATGATTGGCATAAAATATATTTTCTATCCTGAATATTATGAATAAATAAGAGAAAAGACGGCCCACTTTATTCTTAGACGACAACTGTACCAGGAGAAGGAAAAATCTTATTTCAAACTAGTATCCCGCTTAAAAACAGACCTTGTACCGGATCCTGCCGAGGTTTGAGGTAAATCAAAAGCGTAGGAAATATGTTAGGTTCAGTCTTAGCTTTGTAGATTATTTAATGCCAAAGCCATTCTCCTAGAAGAGCAGTAGGATAAGGGGGTTCATACCTTTCCCAAGGGTATTTGCCCGAAAGTGAACGTAATAGCGCGACTGGAGTACGAACTCGCTTACTACGATTCTGCAGTCCATCGCTTTAATCATTACCCCATGAGGACACCTCCCTGAACCTTTTGGAATTCCACCTTGGGGTCAAATAAAAATATGTAATAATTTTCTGACCTTTAGAGCTTTAATTGTGTGCCAACAATTTACCAATGTTAACTAGAATTATTGGTATTATATAGCAAGTCTGGAACTGTTTACCAGTGTGCAAACGAATGAGCTCTGGCTGATACAAACATGTTATTTACTAAATATTTATTTCCAAATCCTATATATTTAATATTTATGTTTGAATAGGATTTGGCATTAAATAACCGACAAGAGTTGAATTGCCATAAAACCAACCAACGAACCAACTGTCTTGACACAAACAAAAAGGGAAGTCTAGTCAGACGTAAATAATCTTATCATTGTTTAAGAGAATTCAGAAAGTAAATTAAGAATTTAAACAAAGAAATCAATGAATAAAAGAACGACATGGCGTAAAGGACAATGTGAACAACGCAGGAACAAATAAAATTTAAAAAATAATAAAGAACATGGCCTAAAAGAAAGCGTAAAAAAGAGTGTAAAAATAAAAAACAACTAAGAAAAAATAAATTGAAATATATATTAATATTTTCACGTGTGTGTGTGTGTTAAGGTGAGTGTGTTAATGTGTGTGTGTGTGTGTGTGTGTGTGTGTGTGTGTGTGCACGCACGCGTGCGTGTGTATGTGTGAATGCGTATGCACATCTGTGCGTGTATGTATGTGTGCATATGCCTGGGTGTATGTGTGCGTGTGTGTACATGTATTGAAGTCTTAACGATTTTTTCATTCGCAGACACTTATTTTCGTACATACACACACATACACATAAATAAATCAAGAAAAACATTGAATGAAAATCGAAGAAATTAGAAGACTGATAAAGAGAAAAAAATAAAGTCATATTAATAGACATAGTTCTAAATCAAAGTGGACAAGTGACGTATGTGTCTCTTCCGGTTAAAGAAGATAATCTAAAAAAAAAAAAAATAATAACGGAAGTTGATGTTTTATGATCTGACCAAAGGCTACTGATCTTTTGGATTTTTTTTTTTTTTGCTTGACCTCGTGTAAGATCATCAGAACAATCCCAAGTACAACCATACAACTTTGGTAAGATGAAAGTTTATTGGCCTATTCTTATAAATATCTGATAACTTTAGTAATAAACAAGAAAACACAAAAGACGAAATTCACTGATTACACTGAAGCATTACACAAGGATTGCTTAGGTCCTCCAAAAAGTTGTGTAGAGTCAAAGTAAAAATTTAGACACCAGGAGGTTAAAACAAATATAAAAGAAACATAAAGGCCTTGGAAAATAAATGTGAATAATCACAAAGGAACATAATCGAATTTGAAATATGAAAAAAATGGGAAAGTCTCTGTAGCGTAGTGGATAACGTGTTTGATTGCTAGTAAGCGAGTTCAAACGACAGTCACACTATAACGTCCATTTTTAGACTAATACTCTAAGGAAAGGCACGAACTGTTCCGTCCCCCTGCTGAAGTTTGAATATCGCTACTGTTCTTCCACAAGCATTACTTAGGCATTAAATATTCTACGCGGTTTGATATCATTAAATAAAGAAACCAAAACGATTAGAGAAAAGTTCTGAATTCAAATGGAAAACCGAAAGAGAAAGGTGTGTTTAAAAGAAGAAGTTTGTTTCGCTTGGTTGTATGACTTATCAACCATTGTAGGTTAATTAATGCCAAAACATTTTATACATACGAGATGCATATAATAAGTTTCCAGATTTTTTCGTATGAGCATTAAAAGTTGTCGTAGACCTCTGAAAATAAGGTATGTTATTGCTATACATCTTATGAGATGACTAACCAATTTTTATGATTTCTGGTTCAAAGGAATAGCAACAGCGGCAACTGGAATACACCCTGCTAAAGCCTGATTGTCACAGCTGGTGAATTTCAAACATGCAATCTGACACTTTAGAAGAACGATATGCAATAAAAGTCTGTTTTAAACTTGGAAAAATGCCACAGAAACGTATGGAATGCTTCGGACTGCTTTTGGAGCATCTTGCATGAATCAAGCATCGGTTTAGGAGGAGCATAAGAGATTGAAGGAGGGGAGGGAGTCTGTGAGAGATGATGAGAGGTGTGGGAAGAGTAAGGAAGTCAATACACTACAGTTGATTGGCCAAAGGGTTAGGGTTACGGTTACTATGTTGAGGTATTAAGGGAGTTCAGGAAGAGATTCCGTCGGAGGAGGCCAGCACTCATCAAATCGAGTCAGTGGCATTTCCACCAGGACAATGCACCAGTCCACAACTCCATCCTTGTCATAGACTATTTGACCAAGGCGGTCATCAAGACAGTTCCTCACTCTCCCTATAGTCCAGACCTTGCTCCCCGTGATTTTTAGTTATTCCCTAAGCTCAGAGGGTGTCGTTATGAGACAATTGAGGAGAGGAAAGAGGCTGTGACGAAGATCATTGACACGCTCACACAAGAGGACTTCTATGGGGCCTTCCAGAGGTTGTTGGAACAAGTGCATTGCAGCTGGAGGATATTACTTCGAAGGGGACTAGAGTTTCACGTGTGCTATCAATGAAAGTGCCCATACGAAAAAAGTCTGGAAACTTATCGTATGCACCTCGAATCTATTAGATATATGATTTCTATTTTCACTTATTTCAATCAAACAGGAATAATTTTATTTACAATCAATCATTTGTTTGCACACAGTTAAATCTTTTCAGGTATTGCTATTTAACACTAACAATACAATTAAACATCAGTCATTCGTTTACACATAGTTAAATATAAAAACAGTTCAATTTCAAACAATTCAGTTTTGCATGACTACACAGTTTAAATATCAAACAGTTCTATTTGACCCATAGACAGGACCCTATCAGTCCAGGCCAGAGTGAACTGGGAGTGATGGCAATGAAGGGGTACTCCGCATTCCCCAAAGCTCCAGCATTACTGGATTTTCACTTTCAGATTATTTAGTGTCATGAGATGCAGTTGGTATATTGTACAGCCCCAGCCGACTGGACCACAAGAAAATGAGTGAATTGATTTTATGAAAGGTATTAGTCCATCTCTTTACCTTTGCAATGGATAAATAGCAGGACAGATTGGGTCAATTTGCCTTTGTATAGCAACTGTACTGGGAGACGAAAAACTCCTGCACTCTACCAAAAAATTATGTCATACTGTGCTCACGACAGAAAGATTCCGTAAACATATATATGTAGTTAAATATATTCAACAGGATGTATCACCTGAAATATTATTTCAAATAATGGAGCTGGCATATAAACATTTATCAATAAAAAAATAAGCGATACACCTTATGCAAG
Source organism: Sepioteuthis lessoniana (assembly GCA_963585895.1). NCBI lineage: Eukaryota > Metazoa > Mollusca > Cephalopoda > Myopsida > Loliginidae > Sepioteuthis > Sepioteuthis lessoniana. The sequence continues at coordinate 69,478,303 of OY757926.1, forward strand.
GTGGAACGATAAGATTGTCGTCCTAAATGTTGTATAGCCATGATACAACTATACGTATACATATACATGCGGAAGCTTAATCAACAATAATGACGAACGAATACACTTCTTTAGAAAAATCTCTCTCTCACACTTTATTCGCGAAAGGGTTGTGAAAGGGTTGATATTGGTTATGTGTGAGAGGTGAGTTGGAGCCGGAACAGACTGCAACATATTGACCCCCAGTTCCTCTGACTATAGCACTTCTTCCTCATTCTGCTGGGCTGCTCAACCAGGGTCCTGAGAGCCCAAGCGCTCTCTCTGGAGCTGATTCTCACTGCCTCGAACTGCAACTCGAACTCCAACTAACACAAGCCGTCTGTGGCACCTGGTTATATAATTGTTTGACACTCACCTGCTTCTTGTGGGCGTCACAATTGCACTGAATTCAACCCGTCCACAGGTCAAGGTGATACCCCGATATCTTCGACCGAATGCACCTGTTTCTTGATTGACGGCTGGGTCGAGGGCCAATATGTCACAAAAAGAAAACGACACCACAGCTTTATTTTAAAACTTTTATTGAAATAATCAATTCAGATAACTTGATTATGTAGTAGAGCAGATATTATTCTATGTAGCCGCCTTCAGCTTCAATCACCGTCTCGATACAGATCCGGAACTGGGAGCATGCCTTTTTCACAAGCGCCGGCGGGACCTAGGCGAATACTCGACGGATGGCGGTGATCAGGCTGGCTTTGATGTTGTGGGAGGTAATGTTGGTGATGTTATCGACGTGTGACCAAACGAAGTAGTCCAGCGGGTTCAGGTTGGGGGAGGAAGGGGGCCAGTGAGAGAAGGGTACAAAGTCGTAGCACTCCTTCTGAAGCCAAACCTTGGTCTCTTTGAACTTGTGGGACGGCACCGAGTCCTGCTGAAACACCCAGGGTCTGCCACCGGCCACCTGAGTGCACCAGTGAATCACCACACTCTTCAGCTCATCCAGGTACACTTTAGTGTTGATTTTCAAGCCGACTTCGAAGATATGAGGTGGCATGATGTGGCCCCCACTTGAAAAAACACCAAAGACCATAACCGTAGCCGTAAACTTTGTTTTCTTCACCCTGGTTACGTCCCTGTTATTCGTGGCAATCCAGATTTGCATTTTGAGGGTGCTGGCAATGGTCCTGTTGTCATAACTTGGATCGGTAGAGAGCATGATTTGTACAGCGGTGCATCTCCGATCTCGCTCGTTGAACATTGTGTCACTTTCGGACATGATAGAAGGCTCTTATCGCTCTTGGGATTTGTACACAACTGGCCAACTAGTAGATGGTCTGCAACAAAAAAAGAAAACCGGTTTTCATTAAACCAAAATGGAATCATGGCGTCTTTTCTAGGGCGACAATTTTATCGTTCCACTATATAGAAGGCTCCTATCGCTCTTGGGATTTGTACACAACTGGCCAACTAGTAGATGGTCTGCAACAAAAAAAGAAAACCGGTTTTCATTAAACAAAAATGGAATCATGGCGTCTTTTCTAGGGCGACAATTTTATCGTTCCACCATATAGAAGGCTCCTATCGCTCTTGGGATTTGTACACAACTGGCCAATTAGTAGATGGTCTGCAGCAAAAAAAGAAAACCGGTTTTCATTTAACGGAAATGGAGTCATTTCGCCTTTTCTAAGGCGACAATTTTATCGTTCCACCCTGTATTATGCACTTTTATTTTCGCTTAAAAGAGTATCTCCGTTTTATTTTTGCTTACTTATTTCCACCTCAGTAGACTTTGGAAATAAATAATACTTAAAAAACTGTATCCGCTTTGATTGCATAACGTTTCCCAAGAAATAATGATATATTGGCATCTTCTCTACAGAGGCAAATTAGCTCTTTATAAAAAAATGGTAGCGGTGTATTTCTTTATGAGCAATTTCTCCCTTTCTGTCGTAGATATATAAAGCGGTATATAGATATATAGGTAACTGTAATATGTAGCTACTGAAACAATCGAAAAATATATGCTGTACCGCTAAGTTTAATTCGCAGAACAAACATGAAAACATTTTTCAGACGTCTAGGCACCAGATATGTAAAAGTATCATGGCCTGCATTGATTTTTCGACAGCATTGATTTTCACTTTGTGAGAGGCATAGTCTTAGCCCCAAATGCGTCCAAAACAGGATCATATCATAAACCCTCTACCAAAAATGAAAAGGCATCTATAATTTCTGGAATAGGTTCAAGATCTCATATTTAGAAACCCTGTCAAAGAGCAATTCGATTGATTGGGCTATTTGATTTAACATCAAATTTAATTGTAGGGAGACGATAAATAATTGTATTAATTTTGATTTGGAAGACGTGTCTTTACACCTCTCGAGCCCATTGATCACGAGAGTATTCACTATCCTTCTCCTCTTTTTTTTGTTCCAGTTCTTCGAATCAAGGAGGCATACTTTTTGTTTTAAACCTCTGCTCATTGAATTAACTTGATCTTATCACTCCTCAAAAGAGGTAAACCTTAGTCTCATCATTGAAACAAGGAAGTAACTTACCCAGTAACAGAAACCCACCAAAAAGTAAGCTGATCGAAAATGTTCCTTTAGCCATTCTCATTTCCACCCGGCAAAAGAGGTAAACTTTTGTCTCGTCATTGAAAGAAGGAAGTTACTTACCAAGTAACAGAAACTCACCAAAACAGGGTTATATCATAAACCTTCTACCAGGAGTGAAAAGGCATCTATAATTTCTGGAATCAGTCCAAGCTCTCATATTTAGAAACCCAATCAAAGAGCAATTGGATTTATTAGGCTATTTGATTTAACATCGAATTCAATTGTAGGGAGACGATGAATAATTGTGTTAATCTTGATTTGGAGGGCTGGTCTTTACACATCACGTGTCCGTTGGTCACGAAAGAATTCAGAATTCTTTTCTGTATTCTTTTTGTTTCAGTTCTTCGAACCAAGTAGTCATACTTTTTTTCAAACCTCTGCTCATTGGAGTAACTTGATCTTACCACCCGGCAAAAGAGGTAGACTTTTGGCTCGTCATTGAAATGTATTACCACGTTGTAAAAGCACCACAAATAATCAATGTTTTTTTCCATTTTAAATCCCTTTTTATATTCTGCTTGCCTGTGGAACAATGTCCACATTTAACCTGTTGAGCTACGTTTGTGTTTTCTTGTAATAATTCTTATATGCTTTTATTGAGTGTGCTTCTGGTGTGATAGTTATCGCTGTGAGAAATGGATACGGTGACCCGATTTGAAATACTCGGCAAAGATGTTTGCATTTCACTTAGAATAATACTCTGGGGAAAAAGTATTAATCAAACTATTCCTCCTCCGTCTTGGAGTAAATAGTTAGTCTGAATAGACTCTTTAATTTCAATATTACAACCAGTCTAGGAGAAAACCCTGAATTTAAATATGCTCTCGTAAAATTGACCTTGTGTCGCATCCTACGCGTGAAGAGTTGTTGGTAAGTACATATATATTTTATGGGAATATATAAAATACCCTATATATGTATATGACCATATTTTTCCTTTTCTTAAAAAAAGAGTTTTTTTTATTAGAGGATCGTAGCGCTTCAAGCAAATACACCCGCCTAATCAGAATCTCTGATACATAGTCTGGAACGAGCAGCTGGTGGCATAGGTCTCCATGTCTACGCAGACAAGACGGAATATATATGCTTTAATCAAAGACGCGACATTTGCACACTAAGGGATGGTTCTTTGAAATTGGTGGACACGTTCAACTACTGCGGAAGCAGCCACTCATCAACTGAGAAAGACATCAACACGCAGCTAGCAAAGAGATGGACAGCCATCAATAGTCTATCGGTCATATGAAAGTCAGACCTGATCGATAAAATGAAACACAGTTTCTTCCAAGCAGCGGTCGTGTCGATACTGCTGTATGGATGTACTGTATGGACGCTAACGAAATGTATAGAGAAAAAGCTTGACGGCAATTATGCAAGAATGCTGTGAGCTGTATTGAACAATTCCTGGACGCAACACCCCACAAAGCAGCAGCTGTACGGCCACCTAACACCCATCACGAAAACTATCCAAGTGAGACGAAACCTGACATGTGGGACATTGCTGGAGAAGTAAAGACGAACTCATAAGCGGTATACTCCTGTCGACTCCTTCTCATGGACAAGCAAAGGCAGGACGACCAGCTAGAACCTATATACAATAGCTCTGTGCTGATACAGGATATAGCCAGGAAGACTTGGCGGGAACGACGGACGATAGAGACGGGTGGCGAGAGAGGTTCAGGGAGATCCGTGCTGGCAGCTAGACATGATGATGATGATTAGAGGATTCGCACAAAGAAAAAGAAATGGCGAAAAACTCGTAACACCCTTCAAAACATCACTCACTTTAAAGTGTCAGTACGTCAAGTGATTTACATTGGATCCTTTTTTAAATAGTGAATCCGTAATAATCTTTGATAGACTGTAGAATTTTTGATATTCAAGAAGCATATAAATTCCTTCGAAGGTTGACACTGAATAGGGTAGATTATGATAACGCCGGAAATCTGCCAAGTAAAATTATTTTTAATCGCTCAAGGTTGGTTTGTTTTTTTGTTAAATGGCATATCAACTATTTTTAGGATATTTAATGCCTAATCCATTCTCCTCGAAGAACAGTAATGGTACTATTTAACCCACAATCCATTCTCCTCGAAGAACAGTAATGGTACTATTTAACCCATAGCTGGGAGGATAAGAGGGTTCATACCTTTCCCAAGGGTATTTGCCCGAAAGTGAACGTAATAGCGCGACTGGAGTACGAACTCGCTTACTACGATTCCGCAGACCATCGCCTTAACCATTACACCACGAGGACACCCCTCTTTAAACGCTCAAGTGACCAGAAGAAAAGAAATAAAGAAAAAGGTTTACGGTCTTTTCATTTCTTTAAATTTCATGCATTTCTATGAAATTGTAAATATAATAATCAGACAATGAAATTTTATCTGGTTAGCGAGTCTTTTTTTCACTCATTATTTATTTTTCGATGATCCTATTCTAAAGATGACACTTGAAACTAATTATAATAAAGCAACAGTAATTACCTTTATTTTCTTATTGATCTGCTAGGTAGTATTTGAACAGTTTCGGTTGGTTGGTTGGTTGGTTGGTTTATTGGCATATTAAATCTTGACTATTTTATGTCAATTCTCTGGCGAAGAAGTAATCGTGTTGTCATTAGCGTCTATTGCAAGCCTCTTCGTACATGAATTGAGGTCTCGGCAGCCGTTGAACGGATGTATGTAAACAATTGTAATTGTGATTCATAACCGTTTAAAATTTACTTCGCAACTAATGTCTCCTCGTGGCTGAATGGTTAGAGGCATCGACTTGGCGCTTGAGTCAACCGGGTTTCGATCCCAGCTACGGGGAGCTACTGTCTAGCCACACTGATAAGTTCTGACAGAACAAAACAGATCTCTCCGTGGATGACTATATATATATATATATAGAGAGAGAGAGAAAGACAGGGGGAAGAAATATATATATATATGTGTGTGTGTGTGTGTGTAATTTGTAAACAAATAGTTTGTTAGTTACATTTTAAACATGCCAGAGGTTATTTGTTTGCAAACAGTTAAATGGTTTCAAGTATTGCAATCTAAAACTAAAAATTCAGTATATCATCAGTCATTTGTTTGTGCAGTCAAATGGTTAGACACCTCTGTTTGACTCACGAATAGGACACTGAAAGGTTCTCCCATTTTGACTCATAACAGATCTGGGAGTAATATCAATGAATGGGTAATTCACATTTCCGAAAGTTCTTGAATTGGAGTCGTACCATATCTAGGACACTCGTTGGGCAGGGTTTCTTTACTCCACGGTATTGATGCAGCGTTTGAACTCCACTGCTCCGAACTACTGGACTTCGGCTTTTTTGATGAATCAATCTCTTTTAAATATTCGTTAGTATATATATATATATATACATATATATATATATATATATATATATATATATATATATATAGGGTCACATTAGGTCTGATATAGATATTTTATCTGTAGATATTTTTTTCTTTGTTTTCTTTAGAGCTTTTCTTTATTGGTACTTACCCTTTTATTATCTGTAATATATATGTTTCTTTATATAATCCCTAAGTTAATTACTTATACATTTTAATTCACCTGTATTCATTCATCAGCCTTTCACAGCAACAACCGCTCTGACCATATAAGAGGATTAATTAATAAAAAAAATCACCTTGCGTATTTAATATCTATAAATCTTAGTTACTACCCCCCTCCGCCCCGGCAGGATATGACACAAGGTCAATTTTTCAAGCAGGGTTTTATAGATTTGAATTCAGAGTTTTCCTTTTCCTAGACTAGTTGCCTCAACAAGGCTGAAGAACCTAGTCTGTCCTACTATTTACCCATAGCTGGAGGGAGAATAATTGGATTCATACCTCCCCCAAGGGTATTAGTGCTATGTGAAATGCAATCAGTCTTGTTCAGGATTTGAACTCGTGTCGCCGTGTCCAATTCCTACGACGATAACCATTACACCACTATCTATTAATGTTGATAGAAAGCCTTTTGAACTTGTATTTGCAATTGCAATAATACCTCATTGAAACAAACTCATTGATTTCAAAAATATTTCTGGCTGGGGTTGTAGAATTCGCTGACTGCATCTCTGCAGAGAGGTAAGACTCCTCCAACAAGTGTCCAGGATATGACACTAAACAACCTGATGACGAAGCTCCATTAATGTTGGAGATTTGAGGAATGCGGTGTACCCTTTTATTGCCATGGCTTTCAGATCCACTCTAACCCGCAATGGTAGCAACTGATGGGATCCTATCTATGGCTCAAATAGAACTAAACTGTGTAATTAGACTTAATTGAATTGTTTAAATTTAATTTTTTTACATTAACTGTTTGGGAGCCAAAAAAAAAAAAACGGTTGTACTTATACTAAACTGAATTGTTTGAAATAGAACTGTTTGGCCATTTAACTGCCTGTAAATAAATGACTGATGTTTTATTGAATTGTTAGTGATACATTGCAATATTTGGAGCCATTTAAATTTGTTGACATGCAAAAATGAATTCTTTTAAATAGATCTTTTGATCATTTAAGTGCGTGTACTTAACCTCGACAGAATTGATTGAAATAGAACAATTTTTAGATTTAACTTTACGTAAACAAAAACGGTATTTAAACCAATGACTAACTGTGAGTTAAAAGACTGTTTATGCTACACTGACTTATTTGAAATAAAGTGAAAACATTTAACTGTATACAAAAAAAACGAGGTCAGGGTTCTTTCCAAATGTTATCTTCTAATGTGTTTAGAGATCATGTATTTAATATTTGTATAAAAAGGATTTGGCATTAAATAGCCTATAATGGTGGGCATGCCATAAAACCAAACGAAACAAAAACAAATCCTCAAAAGTAAAGTAAATCCGTAAAGCGAGTCTTCAAAAAAATGAAGTGTAAATGTTTATAGAATACGTCGCTTTAATCGAGTTAAGTTCTGTATATTTAATACAGTTTTGATTTTCTTAAAATTTAATGGCATATCAACCTTTGTAGGTTATTTAATGCCAAAGATATTCTCCTAGAAGAAAATTAGTGGTGCTATTGAACCCATAGCTGGGAGGATAAGGAGGTCCATACCTTTCCCAAGGGGATTTGCCCGAAAGTGAACGTAATAGCGCGACTAGAGTACGAACTCGTTTACTACGTTTCTGCAGTCCATCGCTTTAACCATTACACCAGGACGACACCTCCACCTTTGACTTTTGTTTATCATCATCATGATCATGTCGTGCCGCTAGCACGGATATCCCTGACCCTCTCTCGCCACTTCTCCCTATCATTCATCGTCTCTGGCTGGTCTTCAGGACTACACATCTCGTATCCTCACATAGCTGCTGTATGTATGTTCGAGCTGGTGTTCCTGACTTTGCTTGGCCATATGCAGGGTTCCATAGGAGTACATCACTTATGAGCTCGTCCTTGCTTCTCCAGCAGTGTCCTGCGTGTCTGGTTCGTCTAACTTGGATAGTTTTCGTGATGGGAGGCAGGTGACAGTATAGTTGGTGCCTTGTGGGGTATGCTGCCAGGATTTTTTCAATATTGCTCACAAAATTCTTGTGTAATTGCCGTCCAACTTCTTCTCCAGACGTTTAGTTAGCGTTCAAGTAGTGCATCCATATAGCAGTGTCGACACGATCGCTGCCTGGAAGAAACTGCGTTTCATTTTATCGGTCAGGTTTGATTTCCATATAATCGAAAACATATCGATAGCTGTCCATGCCTTCGTTAGCCATGTGTCTATGTATTTTTCTGTTGAAAATAAATACGCTGCTTCCTAGGTAGGTGAATTTGTCTACAAATGAATAATAATGATACTATCTACCAACCCCTCCGCTCGGGCAGGATATGACACAAGGTCAATTTTTAAGCGGAGTTTCACAGATTTGAATTCAGAGTTTTCCTTCTCCTAGACTAATTGCCTAACCAAGGCTGAAGAACCTAGTCTGTCCTACTATTTACCCATAGCTGGAGGGAAAATAATTGGATTCATACCTTCCCCAAGGGTAATAGTGCTATGTGAAATGCAATCAGTTTCGTCCAGGATTTGAACTCGTGTCGCCGTGTCCATTTCCTACAACGATAACGACTACACCACGAGCACCTCCTTCTAATAATAATTATGCCTTTTGAAATATAAAAATTGGTTTGAATTGTTGAAGTGTGTTTTATATATTTACTTTCATTTTGATTTTCAATGGATGAATTCGCAATTCTAATGTTTTTAAAGTAAAGAAATTTACGAAGAAACATTTTCAAAATGTATGATTTTTATTTTTAAAAGATTAATTCTTATTCAGATTTTTAAGGCATAACATTTCGACCAGAAATGTTCAATTCTTTTTAAATCTAATTAACTTTTACTCTTCACAAATGAATTCATAATGATGTTTTTTAAAGCAAAGAAAAAAAAATGACTTGAAGTGTTTTCAATTTTTTCTAATTTAGCGCAATTTTGATTTTCAAAAGAAGAATTTATAATTCTGATGTTCTTTAAAGCATAAAAACTCGAGCGGAAATCATAATTAAAAAAAAATTAATTCATTTTTTATTTTCATATGATGAATTTGTAATTACGAGTTTTCGGAAACTAGCTTTCATAAAATGAGGTTGACATGTATATTATGTAATCTTCCCTTTACGTATAACAATGAATTTGCGATTCAAATTTCCAAAAGAAGTCAATTTACCGGAATACTTAACATTCGTAAACAAAGCACTGAAAGGATAATTTACGCCTCCATTCGGTTTCTTCCCCACAGCAAGTTTTTCAGGTAACAAAAGGAAAAAACTCATATAGGGAATTGGCATTCAACTCTTTAATTGAAGTATATATTGCTCGTTGGGTTTTTTATGAGCCTTGTTAAAAATACTTCAACTTGGGTGGGTGGAGATGAAAGGTCAAGTTGATTCAAGGGAGTGAAATAAATGGCCATGCCACTTCAGCGTATGCATTTAATTAGCCGGATAAAATTGAGTATAAAATGCCATTTCATCGGGAATAATTCATACACACTATTTATATATGTATCTCTGATTGTTTTAAGTGAACCGTGTTATTTATTCACGAGTATCATTTGCCGGGATGAATAACCCTCGTTCGAATAAATGGTTTTATCATTATCTTTGTTATCATCGCAGGTGTACATTCATGCCGAGGGAATCATCCTGCGTTGATTAACTTACCTGACAGGGGAGCTTACTTTGCAAAAAACAAAATAAATAAACATCTGTTCTTAAAATATGATTAGCAAGCAAATTACAAATTAGAGTTCACTGGTTCGTTGTTTATCATACGAATATCGTTATGTGCCACACTTGTCAGTACAACTCTACGAAAATACGGAAACAACCAAATGCATGCGCATAAAATAAAATAATATCTATCTATCTATATATATATATATATGTGTGTGTGTGTGTGTGTGTGTGTGTGTACGAGACTTACTTTATAGATTATTTAGTGTCACTTCAGTGTCCTATTTATGATGCCGGGAAAATGTGTGTGTGTGTGTGTGTGTGTGTGTGTGTAAGACTTACTTTATTGACTGTTTATTGTCACTTCAATGTTCTATTTATGATGCCGGGAAAAATATGTACATAAATCCGATAAAAATAACAATCTAGCTCAAACGTTAGAATACGGAGCATTTTAATATATATATATATATATATATATATATATATATATATATATATATATATATATATATATACAGCGGTTGGAAAAATGATGGACACACGAAGAAATTTCAAACAAATTTATTTTCACATGGTTTTCTGATTGCAACTATCCGTGAAATCCGGCTTCGTACACTACCTTTCTAACAGTTACTGAGTTCTCGGAACGGTTATTAAGCTCTGCTGTAATTTTCGCTGCTGTATTCTAATGATCCGACCGAACAATCCGCATAAGAGTCCGACGGTCCTGTTAGATAGCTTTCGCTTTCATCTATTTACCTTCACTGAGGAGGTTTTTCTTTCTATCTCAAATGCTATCATTACTTTTGAGACGTTACTTCTTGATACACCAAATAATTTAGCGGTTTTTGTTACACTAGCACCTACCATACGAGCACCAAAAATTTGATTTCTTTAAAAGTCTGATAGATCTGATATTTTAAAGAATTTTAATTAATTTCGTCTGATGATATCCGTAAAATAAACAACAATTTTATTAAAATAAGACGTGAAAAATTGATTATACATCAAAATCTTTAAAAAATATCAAATGTTTTAATGGTTTTCATAATTATATAAATTTCATATTAAGATTCCTGATGTTTCCATTATTTTGTCCAACCCCTGTATATACATATTGGAACAGTTTGGGGCCTCATTCTAAAATAAAAGGCGTAGATAAACATTAATGTTGAGGCAATACGCTAACACGTCTTAAGAAACTAGAAACATTAATTAAAATATCTTCTTAATTTCTACGTGGTGTATTCAATAAGTTTCCGGACTTTTTTTGCACAGGCATTTGAAATTGTCGTAGACAATTGAAAATTCTGTATGTTATTGCTATACCTCTTTTGAGATGACAGACCAATTTTATGATTTCAGATTCAAAGCAACAGCTACAACAGGAAATTGAATTCACTCTACTAAATCCTGATTGTCACAGCTAGTGTTTTTCAAAAATGTAATCTGGACGTGAGGACACTTTAGAAGAACGATATGCAATAAAATTCTGTTTTAAACGTGGAAAAATTTCCACAAAAACGTATGGAACGCTTCAAACTGCGTTTGGAGCATCTTGCATGAATCGAGCATCAGTTTCTGAGTGGCATAAGAGATTCAAGTAAGGCTGAGAGTTTGTAAGGGATGATGAGAGGTGTGGGAGGAGTATGGAAGTAAATACACCAGAGTTGATTGGCCAAAGGTTAGGGTTACTATGTTGAGGTTTTAAGGGAGTCCAGGAAGAGATTCCGTCGGAAGAGGCCAGCACTCTTGAAATCGGGTCCGTGGCATTTCCAGCAGGACAATGCACCAGTCCATAACTCCATCGTTGTCACAGACTATTTGAGCAAGTTGGGCATCAAGACAGTTCCTCACCCTCCCTATAGTCCAGACCTTGCTCCCTGTGACTTTTGGATATTCCCTAAGCTCACAGGCTGTCGTTATGAGACAATTGATGAGATGAAAGAGGCCGTGACGAAGGTCAATAACACGCTCACACAAGAGGACTTCCATGGAGCCTTCCAGAAGTTGTTGGAACGGTACAACAAGTGCATTGCAGACGGAGGAGACTACTTCAAAGGGGACTAGAGTTTCATGTGTGTACTATCAATAAAAGTGCCTATAAGAAAAAAAGGCTGGAAAGTTAAGACCATATATCATTGGTCTGCTAAGTTTTGACTCTATAGGTGATATTGAGCATCCTTAATTTATAAATAAAGCACTTTTGTGTGTGTGTGTGTGTGTGTGTGTGTGTGTGTGTGTGTGTGTGTGTGTGTGTGTGTGTATGTGTATTATAGATTGATATATGGATTATATTCCTTTCACATAGATCAATTTTTGTAATATTTCAGTAAATAAATTCCCTATATATATATATATATATATATATATGTGTATATTTATATATATATGTGTGTGTGTGTGTGTGTGTGTGTGTATTGGATTTGACAAATCACAATGATATATAATGATCATAAAGAAGACCTTATAAGAAAACCAACGTGCAAACAGCTGAACGTCACAAAGATTTACATTGGAAATATCAGTAAAAAATATATTAAACGGAATATATGTTCTTTTTATAGATGTGTTACGGGTTAATCAATGTAGGGACACTAAAGCAAGTACTGAATGTTTTAAAGACATTACAGAAAAGAAAGAGCATGAATTCCTGCAGTTTTATATAATAGATTTCTCTCTGTCAATGACAGAAGTGATTCTTAGTAATTCTATGAATATCACTATATTACATAGTGTTAGGAGAAAGAGATAGAAATGGGATATACATTCGAAAAGTTTTAAGTCTCATCTAGAAAGAGTCGTAACCGACAATCTTACATGAGATTTTATCGACGGAAAACGGTCAGCAAGTTAAATACGAGGAATGCTGAACACAGAGAACATTCTGAAAAGAATTGAAAATTCCAAGACACTTCTGTCTCTACGTCTACTTCTGGGTGAGGCCTAGAACTTTTTATATAAACTTAGTGATTAAGCCCCTTCAAAAGTTCATTTTCGTCTACAAGGAAGCTATTGGGATAAAGAAAAAAACAACAAAAGGATTTTGGACTAGAATTTCGAAGGAGCGGAGATGTGTGTTTGTTGACTCCAATTTATTTACTGTTAAAGTTGTACAAAATGATAAAAAAAGAGATGATGGAACTTTAAGAGATAATAGGATAATATTTATCAAAGATTCAGAAAAAAGAAAATGACGCTCCTAGAAAAGAATAAGGCTGTTTAAAGATATTTTTAAAACACTTGTGAATCAGATCAATTTCTCTGAAGTAACATTCGACTTAAAATGAGGATTTCGATGTCCACTCATGCTATTACTTCCCTAAGATTAACACTCCAATTTTTCCTTCGATACATGTCAGCGAGGACCCCCTGGAGTGGAAATATCGGGAAAAATAGGATCCAAAACCCATTTTTCCCGAAAAAAACAGGCGCAAAAATTAAATCAAATAATTTCGGAAACCTGATTGGACAGAATATTCACGTGCCGTTGTGTTCAACTACGTTCGTACATTTTGATTTTGTCCCGCGCAAAAATCAATCTTGCGTTTGGAGACGGTCACGTGACATGAATATCTTAATATATTCTACACTTTCGATCGCACACTCTCTCATTCTTATCCCTCATAGCAAGCGACACCTTGCTCTAGACAACTTGACTGTTCTCGTTATCTCACGTAATCGTACAGCCTCAGACACGGAGCCTAAAATGGAAGCGAGCAAAAATCCATTCATATTCATAATAAAATCGGTATATTCACCACATTCCAAGATTCTAAACTTTAAATGGACTTCAAAATCACCTTCAAAAACACGTTTAGTTAACGGTCAGACGAATGCTTCACTGGCAAGTTATTTTTTAGTTTTTCAGCGTAGTTACATACAGACATGTTCAAACAACACGCACCTACTTTTACATTATATTTATAATAGAAATACACACACGCGCGCGCGCTCGCAAATAAAAAATAAACAATATTCGGATATTTTTTCTACTTTTGTATTGTTTTTCTTAGTTTTTAGGTTATAAAAGAATACCAGTTTAACATTTACGTCGTCGTTAAATTTCTTTTTGTCACGTTCGTCTTTATTACTTGTTTTTAATGTGAAGGTGTGGACCTTCACTTTTGGGAAATATATGAACCTCCAAATAACCTCATCTATGGGATAAATATGACCACTATTGTTCTTCTATAAAGACGGTTTGGCATTAAATCATCATCATCACCATCATCATCATCATGTCACACCATCAGCACGGGTATCCCTGACCATTTCTCACCACCTCTCCCTATCGTCCATTGCTTCCGGCAGGTCTTTAGGGATACAATCTGAATGGGCACAGTGCTGCTATATGTAGGTTTGAACTCGTCGTCCTGGCTTTGCTCGTCCATGTAAAGGGGTCCACTGGAGTATATCACTTCAGATCTCGTCCCTATTTCTCCAGTAGTTTCCTGCATGTCTGGTTCGTCTAACTTGAATAGTTTTCGTGATGGGTGGTAGGTGGCCATACAGATGCTGCTTTGTGGAGTTCTGCCTCCAGGACTTGTTCAGTATTGCACGCAGCATTCTTGTGTACTTTCCGTCAAGCTCTTTCTCCATACGTTTAGTTAGCGACCATGTAGTGCATACACATAGCAATATCGACACGACCGCTGCTTGGAAGAAACTATGACAGTAATCATCATCATCATATCGCGCTGGTAGCACGGATATCCCTGACCCTCTCTCGCCACTCCTCCCTATCTTTCATCGCCCTAGGCAGGTCTTCAGGACAGCATCCCGTATCCTCACATAGCTGCTGAATGTATGTTCGTGCTGGTCGTCCTGCTCTTGCACGGCCATGTGTGGGGGTCCATAAGAGTACATCTCTTATGAGTTCGTCCCTGCTTCTCCAGCAGTGTCCTGCATATCTGGTTCGTCTAACTTGAATAGTTTTCGTGATTGGAGGCAGGTGGCCGTACAGTTGGTGTCTTGTGGGGTGTTGCCACCAGGACATGTTTAAGATTGCACGCAGCATTCTTGAGTAATTGGCGTCTAGCTTCTTCTCCAGCCGTTTTGTTAGTGTCCATGTGGTGCAGCCATATAGCAGTATCGATGTGACCGCTGCCTGGAAGAAACTGCGTTTCATTTTATCGGTTAGGTCTGATTTCCATATAATCGATAGCCTATTGATAGCTATCCATGCTTTCGTTAACCTGGTTTCGATGTCCTTTTTGGTTGATTCGACGCTGCTTCCTAAGTATGTGAATTTGTCAACTAGTTTAAGAGGGGTTCCTTCTAGAGTGGAGATGTCCCCCGTTTGATTATAGCACATATATTCCGTTTTGTGTGCATTAACATAGAGGCCTATGCTTGTTGCTGCTCGTTCCAGACTATGCAGTAGTGTTTCGGCTTGGTCAGGTATATTTGCCAGTATCGCTATATCATCGGCGTAGTCAGCGTCGGTAATTGTTGTTGCGGGGTATCTTCTGCTTCTTTTCTTCGTCAGTTCGAAGCCATTCTCTCTGATTTTGTCAATCGATGTTCTAAGCACGTAGTCTAGACAAATGATGAAGAGGTACGGGGCTAGCGTGTCCCCTTGTAGTACTCCTGCTAGAATGTCAAAGTATTCTGTGTCTCCATCTGGTGATTGTACTTTTACTTTAGTGTTTCTATAGAGAATCGTTATTGCCGCTACGGTTTCTTTAGGTATGCCCTATGCTAGTAGGATTTGTTCTATCTTTCCTCTGTGAATGGAATCGAAAGCCTTGGTAAAGTCAACAAATATTAATGTCGCTTGTAGGTTTTTTGCCCGTACACCTTCAAGGATTCTACGGATGGTTAATATTTGTGAGGTCGTGGATCTATTTCTTCGGAAGCCATTTTGGTTTTTTCTAAGTATGTTGTCGATTTCGGGTTCCATGCGGTTTCGTTGTAGGGCATTGTAGATTTTGGCTGCTATGGATGTAAGTGTTATGCCTCGGTAGTTTTTGGCTAATCCGAGGTAATAACAGCATACAAAAATTACGATAAATAGCATTAAGTGTGAAAATTCATTTCTCCATCAAATTCCGAATTTCGACACTTTAATCGGTGTCAATATTGTAAAACAGTCTTAAAGCAAATAAAAATGAATTACGAAGCAGCAGTAAAAAGTTGTAGATATAAGAACGCAGAATTTCTGTTAATGGCTATATAAAGGTAAATAATTTCCCAAAGAAGTAGAAAAAACCTGCGTTCATTTCCTTAAAAAATGCGGTAAAAAACGAGGAGAAATTGAAATTTAAAAAATCCAATTAATAAACATGTCTAAAAAAGAAATATTATATACAAACTGTTATGACCGATTATTAGGGGTCAATGAATAAATAATTCAACACGGAGATATGAGGTGCCACACAAATGTATCCAAGTCTCTGAGGAGGGTTTCCTTGGTTCAACGTACACGAATACGGGCAAGGTGCTTACTACAGCTGTTGCTCCCTCTGCTCTACCAGCTTAGTTCTTGATTAATATACTCTTTAGGTACGTTTATTATTCTGGTCATTGGTGAATCACCTACAACACAAACAATTCATATGAAATTCAGTACAGATCTGTCCATAAATATGTAACAAATACAAAAACACCACCAGAAGTTACTAAGAAGAGGTGATCAAAAGAAACCGGGGCTTAACTGTAGAAATAGTGAGTGTACTTTAAAAGGAAACTATTTAACAACATTTTCGTATACCGAGCTACTATGAAAGATCAAAACGGATTCGGATTGTTCTACGTTGGTTTAATTGAAAGAACATTGAAAGAAAATTTTAATAAGAATTCTTTTTCCCAGGAAAATAAAAGATATGCCAATTATATGATTTTGTCAAGGAAGGCTTGGGGTTATAAAGAGGAAAATGGAACCGAATAACAGACAAATTAGAACATCTTCAAGAATGTGTATTCACGTAGTGAGAGTAGAGAAAAATGTAATCTATGAATGGATGAGAAGTCAAGAATAATAGATTTTTCTAGAAAGCACATTCAGGTTAACAAAAGATCGTAACTAATTTAAAAAATGTCATCAGAAGGCAAACTATTTGTGATATCTATTGGTACCTGATGGAAAATTCGTCATATGATGATGTAAGACTACGTACGCTTTCGTAATGAAGAGCAAGTAAATACGAAAAATCCTTCTACCATATGCGTGATTAATCACCAGCAATTATCTGATGATAAAAAAATTATGAAATTTCATTTTGTGAGATACGTGGTTTAATTCGTTATACTTTCTAACGATTGGCCTTGTCGGTTGCGGCTATAAAATAAGCTGACTGAACTTCTACAGAGAAAATATGGCCCTCCCTGCAAAGAGGGTTCTTGGCATGACACTGAACTAGCCTGGAGATTTCGGAAGCGTAAATTGCCTCTTCATTGACACTACTCCGATGGTTACTCTGACTCGGTTTGCTAGTACGTGTTAGGGACCAATTTATGGGTAAAATAGAACGGTTCAATCATTTACTATGGTGTATTATCATTAGTTAGTTGAAACCATACAGATCTGTACAAATCATTTCTCTTACATGGAGATGAATAGGATTATTAATGTTTAATCGTAATAAGTTTAAAAAATAATGAATTCATTCATTTTATCCTGGCAGTACCCTTCGTGTCTAGTTCATTTTACTTCGATGGTTTGTCTGATAGAGGTAAGTGGCCGTAAACATCCTATTATTTTGGGCGCTGCTTTAAGAATGAGCTCTAACTATCACGAAGCATCCTTGTGTAGTTCACATGTGGCTTTTTATACAGGCATTTTGGTAGAGTCCAAGTAGTGCGGCCATATCGTAGTACTGAGATGGCTAACTGCCTGGATGTTGGTTGGTTGGGTTTTTATGGCATATAAACCTTTGTAGATTACTTAAAGACAAATCTATTTTTATATAAATAATCAGTTCTATGTCAAACAGTTTAATCGTCAAAACATTTCTTTTTCAACTTATTCAGTTTAGTCAAATAGTTCTAATTAAACCAATTCCGTTAGTTATAAGTACAGATTATGTTTACGCATAGTTAAATGTCAAAGCAGTTCCATTCTAAATAATTCAGTTTAGCCTAAGTACAGTTTCAATGTCAAACACAGTTCCATTTCAAACAATTCAGTTTAGCATAAGAATGCAGTTAAAATGTAAGTACTTACTTTAATTTTCAAAAATATTTCTATTTTAAGTAATTCAGTTTGGTCAAACATTTCCAATTCAAACAATTCCGTTTTGAATAAGTACGCAGGTTATTTCTATTTAACCCATATATGGGACATTATCAGGTGTTTTCACTCCGGTCCAGAGTATCCTGGCAGTGATGGCAATAAAGGGGTACTCCGCATTCCTCAAAGCTTCAACATTACTGGAACCTCACCATCAGTGTGTTTAGTGTTGTATCAAAGACATCGTAGCAGGGTCTTACAGAGGTACAGTTGGCATATTCTTCAGCCCTAGCCGACTTGGCACCCAACAGCCCGGAAGAATTCTTGTTTTATCTTATCAGAAAGATCAATTTTTCATAAAATCGGTAGCCTGTCAACGACAATACCTGCTTCTGCGTATGTTTATATTGCTTTCAATAGATGAGTTATTGCAGCGGAAATAGATGAACGGGTCTACTAATTTCAGAGCCTTATTATTTCATGAAGAGATGGCGCCAATTTATAGTTACTAGTTATTCTTGTTTTAATTTCTGGTGTATTATATATATATATATATATATATATATATATATATATATATATATATATATATATATAATTAAATATATTATATTTTTGTTTTATTATATATTGCCAAACTCCTGTCAAGATATGCACTATTTTGGTTTCTTTTGACTTGCTATTAATTCTTTTGACGCTGTCCAAACATGAGTCCATTAGAATGAGACGGAACAAAGCATATCACATCACAACTACCCCGAGCCTTATCTTCTGCTTGCTTGTCTGTTTTGGGATATTTGTAGATGGTTGCTACTTTTGGTAATGTTGGTTGAAAATGTCGTTGTTAAATTTATATAGACGCACAGGCAGGCGATGGAGAAAGAGTTCGACATACGAAGTTGGCGGATAAGGTCACAAGATTATCTTTTCCAGAAACGAAACGCATATAGTCAGGCTACCGATGATAACTTTATGCTTCCTAAACTCTAAATTACTGAAATTATCTGTGTGCGCCTGCATGTAATTAGAGGCTAATTTTGGATTGTTCTCATATATACAAAAATGATTCCAGCAGCTGAAGTTGCGTATTTAGTACTGGCGCCGTAGATCGACGAAAAGCCCAGATTTTGAAAACTATATTTAAAGGAAAACACTATCTATCTATCTATCTATCTATCTATCTGAGTCGATCTGTTTATATCTATCAGTAAATCTATATATCTATCCTTTTTAATCTAACCATGTTTATCGATCATAATCTATCTATATATCTATTACAATCATTTATTTCATTATCTATCGATCTATCTATCTATGCTCCTATTTCTCTTTGAAGATTCTGTTCATCACTTAATCATATCAGTGCATGAATTCTGTATTGTTTATGTATTTAGGGTATGACACATCGGGAGGTGATAATCCAGTTTACGGATTATAAGTCACCGCTTTAGCTAAGATTACTCAGAACTCCACATTGACCTGGCGTGGTTGTGATGATTAAGATCGCATCTAGGGCAAAGGCTTTTTTGGGGTGAAATTAAGTCGGCATTATAGCCAGGTCTGCTCTGATCTGGAGAGATAGTATTTGTCTGGATACTATCTAAGGGCCAAAGAAATACCTGTTTAAATTATAAAATGAATACACTGAAACCATACAAAGTTCTATAATTGATTAATATTCAATAGGTATTCTTGAAGCGATATACGAAGATCATTAAATAAGTTTCCAGACTTTTTTCGTATGGGTACTTTTATTGATAGTACACACATGAAACTCTAGTCCCCTTCGAAGTAATCCCCTCCGGCTGCAATACACTTGTTCTACCGTCCCAACAACTTCTGGAAGGCACCATGGAAGTCCTCTTGTGTGAGCGTGTCAATGACCTTCGTCACAGCCTCTTTCATCTCCTCAGTTGTCTCATAACGACAGCCCGTGAGCTTAGGAAATAACCAAAAGTCACAGGGAGCAAGGTCTTGACAATAGGGAGGGTGGTCGACTGTCTTTATGCCAGTCTTGGTTAAATAGTCTGTGAAATGGATGGAGTTATGGACTGGTGCATTGTCCTGGTGGAAATACCATTGACCCGATTTGAAGAGTGCTGGCCTCTTCCGACGGAATCTCTTCCTGAACTCCCTTAAAACCTCAACATAGTAACCCTAACCCTAACCCTTTGGCCAATCAACTCTGGTGTATTGACTTCCATACTCCCCCCACACCTCTCATCATCCCTCACAGACTCCCTGGTTTCCTCGAATGTCTTATGCCATTCAGAAACTGATTCATGCAAGATGGCCCAAAAGCAGTCTGAAGCATTCCATACGTTTCTGTGGCATTTTTCCATGTTTAAAACAGAATTTTATTACATATCGTTCTTCATCACGTCCAGATTGCATTTTTGAAATTCACCAGCAGTGACAATCAGGCTTTAGTAGGCTATATTCCAATTGATGCTGTAGTTGTTCATTTGGACTTGAAATCATAAAAATATGTTTGTCATCTTATAAGATGTATAGCAATACCATACTGAATTTTCAAGAGTCTACGACAATTTTAAATGCCTGTACAAAAAAAGTTAGGAAACTTATTAATGGTTCCACGTAAATGAGCAAATCTTTTGTATAATTTTTTTTTCAAATGGCTATTATTATTATATCATTTCTTGAGAGTTTTTTCACACAAGAGTTATCTGATGGTGTTTCGCTGGAGTCTGAGTGAAAGCAAATTACCTCAAGTCTCAATGTTTCTCCTCACATTCAGGCCAACCTCAACAATGTTGTAGTTTGGATGGCTTATTATTATTAGTAGTAATATTGTCACCTTTTGGGAGGTTTTTCACACCAGCCTTAACTGATGGTTTCTCAGTGGAGTTTGAGATGCTGCAAGTCTCCAGAATTCTTCTCACTATTCTGGCCGACCTTAATAATACTGTAGTGTGGATGATCTCCACTTGTCCGCTTATCTCTATGGCTTTCAGTCTCTTCACTAATCCTTTGGGGATTATCCCAACTGCACCAACCACAATTGGTATGACGGTCACGTTTATATTCAATAGTTATTTTTTAAAGTTTTCTAGCAAGCTCTAGATATTTATCTCTCTTTTCGCTTTTGCTTGATTTTACACTGTGGTCTATCGGGGCTGCAAAGTCAATTATTTGACAGGTTCCCTTTTTTTTCTTGTCTACCACTAGGTTTGGTCGTCTGGCCGAAATTAGGTGATCCGGCTCTATGTCAAAATTCCAAAGAAGTTTAAGCATCTCATTTTCCGGATGTGGTTTGTACACTTACGACTTGTTCGCATGGTCAAATTTCACTTTCTTGCACAATTACCAGTTGCACAATTACCATCTTTCCCATATATAATCTAATTGCTTACAAAAAAAGCTGACTTCGGTATTAAATGACCCAACAAAAGTTTATATGCCATAAAACCGTTGTACAAACAATCTTGTTAAAGTCCCCAAAATTCAAATCAACCATAAGTGTCAATTCAGTTCAGACAATAAGAAAATGTATCGAGAGTTTCGCATATTAACACTCAAAGTGATTTGCAGAACGAATTTCGGAACAGATAAAAATGCTGATTAAGGTTTATCAACTGAGGGATATATTCTGAAGAATACAACCCTCATGAAGTTGTGGATAAATCAAGAAATTTTTTTTCTCGTACAAGTATATAAAGTGCACATTTGTTAATGAACAAAACTAATAAAGGGCTTGGTATGGTTCTTTCTAGGTAACAACTGTGTCGTTCACAACGACTGAAATTCCTGCCGTGGAACAAAAGAGGTATGTTGGGTATGATACTAAAACGCACCTAGTTATGAGGTTCTTGTTCGGGAGCTTCGAAATTGTGAAGTACTTATTTCTTACTGTCTATAAGCAAATTGTATTGGAATGCGAACTAATAAAGTATAAAAAAAGACAGCAGCTAGAAGAAAGATGTGTTGGTAAAGTTAAAAATCTATTCCAACAGTCTAAGTGTAACAAAATATACCTTATCTGGCTCCCCAGACTGGAAGCGGCTATTAACAATGTTACCGAAATCACCAGACTCATAGGTCATGTGACTATATGCTGAAACATATCAGAGGATGTCACCCACGCAAGTGGGAATTTCGGTGTTCAGTAACGCCAATAAAAAAAAAACGGGTTTTCCAATTCTCTCTTGGTTCGGTGGATGGTGTCACAAGGAAACCATTGATAATGTCTTCGTTGAGTTATTTAAAGATTCAAAAGAGCAGGTTACTACAAAAACGAAAGATTGACCATTCATTATTCATTTCCAGAAACATTCAGAACCCTAAAAACACAGTGGAGTGAATAAAAAAAACCGAAGGTTCGATATTTGAGGCGACTTGCGTTTCCTGTTATTGATCTCATATCAGACGACAAGCCATCTCAATCACAACGGTCGTCTCTGACTAAGATACCTTTTATTCACAGATCTACTCATGGACCCTCGAATTAGAACTTGTTACGGTCCTTACCATGCTGCAAATAATTTTGTTTTCAATTTTCGCCAATGGTCCGGGAGACCGGGGTTCAACCCCCAGTTCAAGTCATACGAAAGACTCATAAAATGGTACTTCATGCTCCCTAGCTTAACACTCAGCATTATAAGGTAAGGATCAAGAGTAAAGTGGAGCAATCCAGGGAAAGGAGTAGCGCTCTTCTGGGCACCTCAGTGTAGTAACTAATGAAAAGGGAGCCGTCGGGTCACCCTCTACTAAGGTCGCCAACTTTACTTAATTACAAAGAAATACTTGAAAATGTATAAGTATGGTTGGTTTGTTTCTTTGTTGAATGACATATAAACATTCGTGGGTTACTTAATGCCAAATCCATACTTATTGAAGAAGAGCAGAGATCGTATTTAACGAATAGGTAGGAGATTAATTGGGTTCATGCCTTTCCCGTAGAGTATGAGTCCAAAAGTGAACGTGGTAGCGTAAGTGGAGCTCGAACTCTTTTACTACGGGTTTGCTGTCTAGAATTTTAGCCATTACGTTACGAGGGCTCCCTCTATATAACTATAAGACAACGGGATAAGAGTACTTGATATCATGTAACTTTATTCAAATAGATATGAACAGTTTTTTTAATATCAAATAATCGTGTATAAATCATTAGTATTAAGTAATATTAATGTTAAGTATTATGAATCATTTGTATATTTATTAGTCCAGGGGTTGACAGTAGATTTAGCTACCATCCTTTTGGTGGGATACTCACCATTTGATGATTTTAAAGCTTGAATATTCAAAGGCATTTCTCCACTTCCTATGACAGTATTGATGAAGTATTTCCATGCAGATACTTAGACAAATGTCAATCCATTAGCAGTTGTTCTGTTGGCCACCTTGCATATTGACCTCCGACCCGGCCAAGCTGTCAAAAATAGGAAATGCACCTGTGTAAATAACAGGTGTATCCGGAATATCAGGATATAACCTTGACTGTCGAGGGGTTGAATTGAGTACGAAATTGTGACCCTCGCAGGAAGTAGGTGGACGTCAAATTGTTGTACAACACCGGCGACAGGAAGTTCAAGTCAGTTGGAGATCAAGGCAGTTGGAGATGCTGTAGAGAGAACCAGCAGCCAGCAGATGGGGCCTTCAAGACCCCTGATTGAGCAGTTGAAGTTCAGATCAGTTGGAGAGAAGATGCTGAAATGAGGACCATGTCCCAGAGAGGCTAGTCACCCAGGCCCCCTGTTGAGCTGCCCAGGAGAACGGTGTTATGGCCATAAGAGTGGGGGTCAATATGTTGCAGTCTTTGTTCGGTCTTCAACTCCCTCTCACACACAACCCTTTCAAATAAAGTGAGCGGTATATTTTTCTAAAGAACTGTGTCGCTCGTCTTTATTGTGTTGAATATGTTTCTGCATGTATATGTGTATGGATAGTGGTCACGGATATACAACAGCTGGGGCTGTAGAATAGACCACTTTCCCATGTAAAGAAGAGTAAGACCCCCCGAACGAGTGTCCTGTTTATGATATTAAACGATCTCATTGTGATGTTCCTATAATGCTGGAGCTTTGGGGAATGCGGAGTAACCCATCACTGCCATCACCCCCAATCTATGGGTCAAATAGAACTAAACTGAGTACTTATGCTAAAAAGAAACAGCTTGAAATAGAACTGTTTTGACATTGAAACTGTACTTACGCTAAACTAAATTCTTTGAAATAGAACTGTTTTGACATTCAACCGTGTGCTGACAAAAACTATACTTATTCTATACTGAATTGTTTGAAGTAGAACTGTTTGTCAAAACTGAATAGGTTGAAATAGAAAGGTTTTTAACAATTAAACTGTGTACATATGCTAAACTAAATTGTTTGAAATAGAACAGTTTATTTGTATAAAAATGAATATAGAATTAAATAACTGTTATGGCCCCGGAGGAGACACTAATGAAAACGCAAACACGGATATTAGATAACAGATTATATTACACAAGAAAGATATAGTTACATATAAAAGGTAAGAAGTCTCGTACTGTTCGGATAACACTGATATTGAGCTGTTCTTCTGGCAGCGAAATCTCTGTACTAATAACAGTGAGAAGAGTCCATTATAGTAAGATGGGTAGGGTTCCTACAACAATAACCAGCAAAGGTTGATATGCCATAAAACCCAAACAAACAAACAAACAATATCCATTATCAGTATCGTGGTCTTTTATTTTTCATTAGCAATGGTAGTATCTTATATATGAGGTCTATTTTATGCTCGGCTGCAGATGTTCTCAGCTTAGGTAACTAGTTTACATTGTCTAAACTCTTAACGCAAAATGTCTCTATGTTAAGAATGTTTTTGTATCTAAGTAATTCTGGTTGGGGTTTGAACTCTGTTGCTGATTTTTCAAACGCTGCGCTGGAGCCCTAATCACAGCAGAATGAGCCTCTTGTTGACCAGCCGAACTGTCTTTGGGTTTGGAGATATGGTTTAAATGAAATTCACGGTTATCTTTCGTTGGCTGCTTTTTCCTCATCAGTGGACCTTATAAAAGAGTAGAAATAGCTGGCCCATGATTCTCTTCCGTCCAACATCTGATGAAACGCACCGTCGACACGTCTTTCGATTCATTTGCCTAACTTCACATCCACCATGATGCTTCCCACGGTTTCCGTAGATATATACTTGACCAAATATAAATATAAGCCGGAAGCAGGTATATAGGATTTTTTTGCTTTTTTCTGCTTCAAAGGATCAAATTCCAGACTTTATGATTTTGCTTTTAAACGATTATCGTAATAGCAAATAAGATTTTTATCTCTCAAAGAGATAATAAGTCATGAGATAATTTTCATTTCATTCATGTGTGGATTGATCTTATTCTTCACAGCAAAAATTACCCTTCAATATAGTTATTAATCTTTTACACACACACACACACACACACACACACACACACACACACACACACACACACACACACACACACACACACACGTGTGTATGTCTGTGTATCTGTGTACTTTAGAATTTCTAAATTTTAATTTAGTATTGTTCAAAATATCCACTTTTTATTTTAATCAGTGTGTTGGATTTGATATTTAACCCTTATATCTGCTGCTATTTGTTTCTCATTGATTTCTTACGGTTATCAATCATGCACTGAAACTTCAGAAAGCACAGAGAAAACTAACGTACACACATCAAAAAGAACAATCAGAAATCATTCAAGCATTCCATACTAAATCAATAAAATTAAAATCCTTACTGGGAGAGGGATAATCACTAACAGCATGGAACACAGAAAATGAAGTAAGCGAAAAGATGAGCATCTCAAGAGTAAAATTAAAAGCTGCCAGAACAAAGCAGAAGTGGAAAGAACATTTCAAGAATGGTCTTGGAAATGCTTCTGAAGTCACTGATAGACTTATAAAAAATTCTTAAGAGCCAACTAGATAAAAGCTGCCAGAACAAAGCAGAAGTGGAAAGAACATTTCTAGAATGGTCTTTGAAATGCTCCGGGAGTCACTGATAGGCTTATAAAAAAATTCTCAAGAGCCAACTAGATAAAAGCTGCCAAAACAATACAGAATAGAAAAGAACATTTCAAGAATGGTCTTTGAAATGCTCCGGGAGTCACTGACAGATTTATAAAAAAACTCCTAAGAACCAACATGATAAAATCAACCAGAACAAAACAGAAGTAAAACGAAAATTTCAAGAATGGTCTTGGTGTTGTATATGGACCTTCGACCCGGCCAGACATGCCATTCCAAAGACGGCGGAAATGACATATTCCAACGGCAGTTATAGGAAGAAATCGCGTAGGCGGGCTTAGCTGACAGTATGGGACAAGTTAAAATCCCATGGTACAGTCATAGACTGATGCACCGGAAGAGAGTGACCTGTGAACTGCATGACAGTTATTTTCGCTTGATGACGATCAAACATGCCATTCCAGAGATACTGAGTGGGCGATTGAACTATTATATAACTCAGTGAAGACAGAAAATCAGTTAGTTTGGAGACCAGACTGTTAATGACAAGATGTGGTAGAGAAAGCCCTCACCCAAAAGTGTGGGCCCCCAGGCCTCCAGTTGAGCAGCCCTGGAGAATGAGAAAAACACAACGCAGATGGCCATAAGAGTGGGGGGCAATATATTGCAGTTCTGTTCGGTCTACAACTCCGTCTCACACACAAACTCTTTCAAATAACGTGAGAGGTATATTTTTCTAAAAGACTGTGTCGCTCGTTTTCATTGTGTCGATGCATTCTGCATGTATATGTGTATATACGCATATTTATTATGGAATTATACAACATTGGATAGGCTCCCGAAGTCACTGATAGACTCATAAAAATTTTAACGAACCAACTAGATAAAAAAAACACTAAGACAGTTTACGGAGAATGGATTTCATGGGGTACAAGGAAAAAATTAAAATCAGAATACCTGCAGGCTTCGACGAAATACCGCCTGAAGACAAAGAAATTTAATGATTATGCAACGCTGCCTATAAACAGAACACAATAGATGTACTGACCAAAGGCTGCATCATCCTGTTAAAAAAAAAAAGCCGGCTCAGAATTAAGAATAAATATAGAGGCATAACACTTACAGTTTTATTGCTAATGTTTGTAAAATCCTGCTTCTAAACTGTATCAAATCTGAAGCCGAGAAAAATTTTCGTAAAAATCAAAATGCATTTCGGAAAAATGGATCCACAATTTTACAAATTCTGATAATCTACCGAATCGTTGAATGCATAAATCGAAAAGTCTTGAGGCAACACTACTATTCATCGATTTCTCGAAAGCATTTGATTCTAAACACAGAGAAAAGATGGATCATATACTACTGGCATATATTCTCCTCTCAGAAATAGTTACAGCTATAAAGATGCTTTACAAAATCACGAACGCGAGGATTTGCTCATCTGATGGTGACACGGACTTCTTTAACATTGTTACTTGTGTTTTCAATGAGATGCATTTGTACCATTACCGAAACAGCAGCTCCGTAAAGATCAGAGAGAATTCTTTGAATATCCCTGGAGACTTGAGATTTGCCTTTTCTGAGACATCAATGAAATACCTGCAGTTAAAACTGATGTGGAAAACCAGAGAGAATTCTATGAATATTCCTGGAGACTTGAGATTTGCCCTTACTGAGACATCAATGAAATACCTGCAGTTAAAACTGATGTGGAAAACCAGAGGGAATTCTTTGAATATTCCTGGAGACTTGAGATTTGCCCTTACTGAGACATCAATGAAATACCTGCAGTTAAAACTGATGTGGAAAACCAGAGAGAATTCTTTGAATATTCCTGGAGACTTGAGATTTGCCCTTACTGAGACATCAATGAAATGCCTGCAGTTAAAACTGATGTGGAAAACCAGAGAGAATTCTTTGAATATTCCTGGAGACTTGGGATTTGCCCTTACTGAGACATCAATGAAATACCTGCAGTTAAAACTGATGTGGAAAACCAGAGAGAATTCTTTGAATATTCCTGGAGACTTGAGATTTGCCCTTACTGAGACATCAATGAAATACCTGCAGTTAAAACTGATGTGGAAAACCAGAGAGAATTCTTTGAATATTCCTGGAGACTTGAGATTTGCCCTTACTGAGACATCAATGAAATACCTGCAGTTAAAACCGATGTGGAAAACCAGAGAGAATTCTTTGAATATTCCTGGAGACTTGAGATTTGCCCTTACTGAGACATCAATGAAATGCCTGCAGTTAAAACTGATGTGGAAAACCAGAGAGAATTCTTTGAATATTCCTGGAGACTTGAGATTTGCCCTTACTGAGACATCAATGAAATACCTGCAGTTAAAATCGATGTGGAAAACCAGAGAGAATTCTTTGAATATTCCTGGAGACTTGAGATTTGCCCTTACTGAGACATCAATGAAATGCCTGCAGTTAAAACTGATGTGGAAAACCAGAGAGAATTCTTTGAATATTCCTGGAGACTTGAGATTTGCCCTTACTGAGACATCAATGAAATGCCTGCAGTTAAAACTGATGTGGAAAACCAGAGAGAATTCTTTGAATATTCCTGGAGACTTGAGATTTGCCCTTACTGAGACATCAATGAAATGCCTGCAGTTAAAACTGATGTGGAAAACCAGAGAGAATTCTTTGAATATTCCTGGAGACTTGAGATTTGCCCTTACTGAGACATCAATGAAATACCTGCAGTTAAAACTGATGTGGAAAACACGCAATAACAATAACGATAATACCTCGGTTACGTGGTGATAGAGACGAAACGGTTGATCTCATAATAAGCTAGCGCAAAAAGAATACAGGGTTAGGCACGACTGGGTGGGACGCGATCCACAGGGAATTGTTCAAGAAATTGACTAAAGGTGACTATACTAACAAATGATATATACGTAACCCAGAATCCGCCTTTTTTTAATCGGCCTAGATAATGTATTTTCAACATCGATATATCTAATATAAAAAATGTCTTCAAACACACGAAAAAAAAAAATGTCCAAGGAGCAGATAATTATATTTGTCCAAATTTCTCAGATGAAAATATGATAATTGTTATGAGTAAGTATAGCCCTCATCTTTATTGTTATACTCACAAGATTTTGGCCGATGTATCGTTCGGCCTTCTTCAAGTGTTTCATGTTGTACTCAGGAAGCCAAATAGGATCTCAAAATGAATCCGTTATTTCAACCACTGGGGTAGACTTTTTCAATTTTGTTAACCATATCAGAAGTGTTTAGTTATTGTCAGTAATCTACAACCTCTACTTGATTACCAACCAAACGCCTAATCCACTTCGCCATGTGTTCTCAACGAACATTTCAGACTGAATTTTTAGGACTTATAAACCAAAAGTCTCCATCAGCTCATGAGATACTCCACTCTACTTTCATATCAGATGTTTTTTACCAAGACTTTCTGATTAATGGTTCCCAAATTGTATTCATATTTATACTGGGTCTACTCAACAGATGATATCCGTAAAATCTATAAAAGATGCCGAGTACGTTTATAATCTAGCTCTTCTCGCAAATATACCAGCTCAAGCCAAATCCCTGCTCCTTAGCGAAGAGAAAGCAGCAAGAAGCATTGATATCTACATGAAAACGAAGAAAATTGAGTTCATGAGTTTTAAACGACAATGAGCCACCTCCATTTTAAGTGCAAGGCCTCTAAAATTAGTAGACTAGTCCATATACCTCAGCTGTAACATCTCATTGACTTAGAGTGATTTCAACATATGTGTTGCGAAGGCATTGAATGCTATCAAGAGGTTATTGATCCTCTGGAGAGTCGATCTATCGGATAAAATAAAACAGGAATTCTTTTGAACTGTGGGTTTAAATACTCCTGTATCGATGCACTATATTGACACTAAGTACCAGTATATAAAAAAACTACTAAATGTGAACGACATATGAATGCTACGTGCTCTTTTGAACATATCCTGGCAGCAACACCCCACAAAACAGCAGCTTTACGGACGCTTCACCGGCTCATTGGCCAAGTGGGTAGCGTGTTTGCTAATGGTCCGGGAGACCTGGGTTCAACTCCAGGTCGAGTCATACCAAAGACTTTAAAAATGGTACCCAGATACCTCCTTGCTTAACACTCAGCAATATAAGGTACGTATCGAGGGTAAAGTGGAGCAATCCAGGGAAAGGAGTAGCGCCCTCATCTACACCTTGGTGTGGTACTATTTACCAACCCCTCCGCTTGGGCAGGATATGACACAAGGTCAATTTTTTTAAGCGGAGTTTAACAAGTTTTGAATTCAGAGTTTTCCTTCTCCTAGATTAGTTGCCGCACCAAGGCTTAAGAACCTAGTCCGTCCTACTATTTATCCATAGCTGGAGGGAGAATAAGGGGGTTCATACCTTTCCCAAGGGTATTTGCCCGAAAGTGAACGCAATAGCGCGACTGGAGTACGAACTCGCGTACTACGATTCCGCAGTTCATCGCTTTAACCATTACACCACGAGGACACCCCCTACCTTGGTGTGGTAGCTATTGAAAAGGGAGCCTTCAGGTGGCCATCGACTACGGTTGCCAACTTTACTTACTTTACATCTTATCTAAAGAAAAATAATATCCAAGCAAAACGAAGAAGATATGTGTGGCACTGTTAGAAAAGCAACGCTGTTCAATGGACCCATACACATGGAAAAGTTAGTGTTGACTGAGTATCAAGAACTTACATAAGCTCTGTTCGAACACTGGATGTAGTTTAGTGGAACTGTCAGGAGCAATGGATGATTGGACGGATAGGGAGAGCTAGTCAGTAAAATCCGTGTTGAATACATTACTTAATTATAATGACTTAATAAAGACTTAATAATTATTAGTATTAAATATTATAAAACATACGTATTAATAATAGTTATTTGAAGCAAATATTGTGAGCAAAAAATATCATGAAATATTTGAAACCTTATGATTGATTTTAAAAAAGTTTAGTATGATTTCTTTGTTTATTGGTATATCAACTTTCACGAGTTATTTAATTCCAAAGCTATCCTGATGGAAGAACAACTACAGAGAAAAGAGTCATCAACTCTTCTCATCACAAGACTACTAGTTAAAATAAGCAATTTTTCTAAAAACAATAGCATCATTCTTACTTGGATACCAAGCCACATTGGCATACAGGAAAATAAAAGGGCAGACAGAGCAGCGAAAAAGCACTCCAGACACGTATATCCAATACAAAAATTCCATACACCGACGTAAAACCACTTATTAACAAATTTATACTCAAGAAATGGCAAAAATCTTGGGATGATCAAACACAGAACAAGCTCCACCATATTCAATATACCATAGGTAAATAACCAGCTGGTTATAGAAGAAATAGAAAAGAAGAAGTGATAATCTCCAGACTTGTATTGGTCACACCATTCACACCTCCTAAAAGGGGAAGACTCTCCAGTATGTCTAACATGCAAAGTACCTCTTACAGTCAAACACATACTCATAATCTTTGACAGTTTTAGACAAATTCGCCCAAAACATTACCAAGCAAACAATTTAAAGAACCTCTTCAAAAACTCTAAACCAGAGGAAATCTTAAGCTTTCTAGAAGAAACCAACCTCTTCATTAAAATCGACTCAAATATAATAAAACATAACTAAAACTCATTGCTTAAACATACACAAAAGACAAAAGCAACTTAACTCTTCTGGCATTAAATGACCCTCTGAGGTTGATATGCCGTTAAACAAAACTCAAACTCAAACCCTTATGGAAGAACAGTAGTGGTACCATTTAACCTACAGCTGAGGGAGAATAAGGGACTTCATGTCTTTTGCAAAGGCGTTACTGAAGGTATGAGCACAACTAGGGTTTTATAGCCACTCGTATACGTATGCAAATCACGATAATGATAATCGTATCAATATCAATCCAACCATCCATAAATACATTTCCATCCAACGGTACTACAAATTCAAATACTAAAATACACAGGCGACTCCGTTGTTCAGGTACGAACGTTTATCAACTTCTTGACTTCTGAGTTCGGTTCTTCGACACGAGGAGAGAAAGAGAGAGAGAGAGAGAGAGAGAGAGAGAGAGAGAGAGAGAGAGAGAGAGCGAGAGAGATAGAGACGCAACTCTTTAACGTCTTTCGTATCATACTATGCTAACAAAACTCAAACGCTCGGCACATCTCATGGAGTTTTAGATCTCCTTTCATCTTCGCTGGTCGGGACCCAAAAAACTTAACCGTATGCCTCAACGGTCGAAACACAAACTTCTCAACACCATGGTCTTAACTCAACTTCGACATGGCCCAAGTCAACTTCCAACTCGACCGGTGCCCATTCAACAACAAACTGCACTGGTCCTCAGTAAAAACCCAACTGACGTATTTTTCAAATTACCCAAATTCTCAGCCCATCGCTTCCGGGCATGACGTCGCACACTAGCCCCATTTGCAATCTTGTGTTTTTTAAGACAAATCTTATTGTCATATGCTCTGCGCGCGAGAGTAAACTGTACCCAATGTCTGTGCACCTGAACTAAGAGCCGAATAGTTCAAAGCCCAACCAAACTGAATGATAAAATATAATCACCGAAAAATGATTAATATAAAAAAATAATCTGTCATTATATAACACTAGAGTCCGAACTCGTCAACTATAATATTGCAGTCCAAGACTTTCACCTTTACTTCCTCTTTAAAAATACTGAATTTTATATTAATAACCCTGCATGAATAAACATGCCATAAAACCAACCAACCAACCAACCAAGCAGCCAATAAGTTTTAGACAAGCATCTTTTTTTCACAAAGGGGAATCGTCTTATTCTCTATCCACTGTGTAACGCAGAAGCTGTACAGTCAGCTGCATCGTCAAGATATTATTGTTTATTATTTTCCGTTTATCAACAAACATCTTTCAAATATTCATACAAAACAACAGAAGGTGCCATGGGATAGAAAAAGACATCAAAGTACTGGGCTTCTCTAAAAGTCATGCCACCGGTTTATTTCCAGGAAAACATTGCAGATAATAATAGCACTGCATATACTATCAATTAAAACACAGGATTTATCAACGTCATAGTGAACTGGCTCTATATTTCTAATAAGAATAAACAAAAGCCTACATGTTACGCTGAAAATAAAATTGCTTGAAAAGCAAAGCTTTTAAATTTGTAATATTGGATTATGGTGTAAGAGTTGAACAGTTGTTTGTATGGACATTCGAGCCACCCCGACAATAAATTAAGGCGCGTGTAAGAAATGGACTCGACGAGTCAAGTTCAAATCCCGAACGAGGTTGTTTGCTATTGATTCATTCTAACAAAGCTCTGAAAGGTGTGAATCAATTTATTTTCCTAGATATGAGTAAAGAGAGAGACAGAGTGATCTTTTTAGCCTTTGTATGGCTACAAACGAAAGCTTTGAATTCAACTGGTGGGATCCAGCTTAAAAATTGACCTTGCTTCATACTATAACCCATAGAATTGCCAAATACCCTTGGGAAAGGTATGAACCCCCTTATCCTCCCAGCTATGGGTTAAATAATACGACTACTGTTCTTCTTGGAGAATAGCTTTGGCATTAAAAAACATACAAAGGTTGATATTTCATTAAACAGAGAAACCGAAGCCATAGAGTGGCTTTGTTTCCAAGATCTATAGATCAGTAACACAAAGTATCTGCGAAGCTGACGTACGTCTCTGGTTTCTTTCACACACAATATAAATATATATATATATATATATATATATATATATATATATATATATATAATACAAATCCACAAATTGACATTGATTGACATAAAACGGTATTTGTTGTTGGTAGACAACCGGATGCAAAGGTTATGCTTGTGACCGCTGATGTGCAAATGTGATCCATATGTCGGTTTGTTCCGGAGGAAAAAGCGTAGGTGGACGAGATTATCGACATCACTGAAGACGACTTGGGAACACCTGCGATGAGGCCTGTCTTTTTTTTTTTTAAAGACAGTCACTGGGAATAGAGAGCAGAAGCAACGTCGAATTCTACATCCACTCCAAAGTTGGAACAAAGATTACGTTTACAAGGTATCCTAATCGATATAGGGTCCGGAAGATACATGCCCAGCAAATAAAACCATTGAAGGATACACTTGTAGTTAACATGGCATAGGTCTTTTTCTGTCTTTAAAAGAGTAAGAAAAATTAGATCAACATTCATCTAGGCTTCTGTGTCTTCTATTCTCCACCCTCCACACTGAGTATCTTATTTCATTTGTGGGCAATGTCAGAGACTCTAACTGAACGTTTATGGAATCAAACACTTCTTGTGATCGCAATAACAAATGAAAAGTAATTCATTTTAGCAGTGAAAATAGCAGTTTGAGAGGCTGCCCATGTTCAACCCAGAGTCACGTCGATTCCCTCATCTGCGTAAAATGGGATGAAGAATAATGAACAAATCGACCGATAAAATCCCCTGGCCAAAAAACAACGGTTGCTGTTGTAAAATGTGGCGCCTCCGTAGGTGTAGACACTGTTTACGGTTGCAGTAGGTAAACTGTTGTTTGTCACTAGGCAATGTACACAGCAAATAGTGGAATGAAAAAATAGTATTTTGTTGTTAAAAAAAATTGATAGAAAAAATCACCTGTAACGTACAGGATAAATAGGCCATGAAAAAAGTCTTGGTTTGCTGAAAATCTGTTGCTTGTAGCGACATTTAGTGCGATATATCGAACTGACGAAATTGGTGAAATTTATTTCCTTTTATTCGCGAATGGTTCGGGAGACCGGGGTTCAATCCCAGGTCAAGTCGTACCAAAGACTCAAAAAATTCTACTTGATGCCGCCGTGCTTAACAATCAGCGTTATATGGTAAGGATCAAGGGTACAGTGTAGCAATCCAGGGAAAGGAGTAGCGCACTCCCCTACACCTCGGTTTAGTAGCTAATAAAAAGAGATACGTCGGGACACCCATCACTAAGGTTGTCAACTTTACTTACTATGTTTTTTGTGCAATCACATGAAGATTGCTTTCTGTGTTTTCGAATAAGCACTGAATCATCTTGTAACATATTGACCTTCGACCCAGCCGTCAATCAAGAAACAGGTAAACCAGGTCGAAGATATCAAGATATAACCTTGACCGTGGATGAGTTGAATTCGGAGCAATTGCGACGCCCACGGGAAGCAGGTGGGTGTCAAACAATTATATTACTCGGTGCCACAGTTAGTTAGAGTCAGAGAGTTGGAATCAGTTTGTTGGAGTTTGAGTTGTAGTTTGAGGCAGAGAGAACGACCAGCTCGAGACAGAGGGCTTGGACCCTCAGGACCCCGGTTGAGCAGCCCAGCAGAATGAGGAAGATGTGCTGCAATAATCAGAGGAACTTGGTGTCAATATGTTGCAGTCTGTTCAGTCTCCAACTCACCTCTCACACACAACCCTTTCGCAACCCTTTCGAATAAAGTGTAAGAGGTTAATTTTTCTAAAGAAGTATGTTCGTTCGTCATTATTTTTTATTATGTTTCCGCATATATATGTATACGTATAGTTGTATTACGACTATACAACATATTTATATTTGGTGCCTAAGGCCAGGCATGCCCAATATGGCATGGTTTCGAGCCTGAATAGACAATCGAAGAAACGGCCGAATAGAGAATCGGAAAAAGAATGCAACACTTCGAAGACGAACGAGACACAAGAAGAAAAATTCAGAGAAAAAAAAGGGAAAGGAACCAAGGAAAATGCAACAGACTGGGAGAAACAAGAAAAAAGGAACAAACCAACAACGAAGAACAGAAAAAAGAAAAGAAAAGAGAAACACTTAAGACTCTAAGTAAATTTCTCATTCGAATAATTTTCTCTCTGCTGTCATATTTGGGTTCGTGAAAAAATTTAAAATGATTATAATAATGAAAAAAATGAGTAATAATGACAAGTGGGAAGTAAAATGAGTCTTTTTGGCTTATATGTTAATGTTATTTGGCATTTCTAAAAGATAATATTGGAAATATTTAAGAAAAAAAATCGATTGAGTCCTAAGCAATGGAAAATTATGAAAACTACTATGTCTAATTTTGAATCGTAATGAGGGAGAGAGGAAGAAAGAGAGTAAGAGGGAAACATACAAGAAGGTTGTCGTGAAAATAAAAGAAAAATGATAGCCCTGGGACAGATATACTGTGTTAAAATGATTGACGGGTGATAGTAAACAAAATTTTTGTAAATGAAATTTTGTAGTAATTTGTGGATGCTGTTCTTGCGCATGGTAATTTAAAATTAGGATTTTAATCCGAAATCTAGGAGGATTTCGAGGCATCAATGATGTTGTCTGGAGAATACTCATATCCGTAGTTAAGGCTGAGGGACATCTCGATTTTGGAAAAGTTGTGGAAATTGGAAGTGTTTTGTGAATGGAATGGATTTTGGGTACTGGTAGAGGCATACCAGGTTTTGTGAAGATCTTCCCCAGAGAGGGGTCGAGAAAATTCAAGAAAATTTGTCGTACTGGATTTTGTGAATTCCCCTAAAAATGGATTTCAGAATCTTGTGGTATTGAAGTACTGGCTGGTTAGTGGAATACCTACTGGAATGGGGTTTGATTTTTGGTTTTGAAAAAGTTATTTTTCAAATTTGAAACGGGATGGGAGAATTAGAATTAAGTATATGTGCAAAATCTTGACGATCTCGTTGTATGTACTGGAAAATTTGTGGACTCGAGTTTGAATTGTTCTTGTGGAAAAAATGTTGTTGGCCGAATGGATAAAAGGTTTGGGTTGATTAGGAAAGACCCCCTGGGATATCTTAACTCATCTTTAGAAGTAAGCAAGAAACTAGTATTGTGCTGTCGTGTTCGGAACAAGTAAAAATGAAGAAATGATGGCTGGATACGAGCCATGCTTTTGTAGAGATACTTGCTGAAAGAACAAAGAACATAACTGAAAAAGTTTTATTAACGAACCATGCTTGTTTTATGGAAATACTTGGTAAAAATTGAATAAACGGGGAGGCACGAACTTATAGTTATTATTATTGTAAAGGCAGAGAAAAGCAGATATAAGGTTTTTTAAAAAAATGGTGAATGAGCAATTTTTTATTTAAAAAAAATAAAAAGAAAAAAAAAGAAAAAATATTACAATGGAAAGAAACAGAAAAAAGGAAGAAAAGAAGAAAAGAAACTTGAACACTGTTGAACACAGCATGGAAAAAAAGAAAGAAAAATCGAACATTTTTAGGAAAATAGACAGTGCATAGATTGAAAAAAAAAAAGAAAAAAAAATCTGAACATTTGTGAACTTTGATTGTTAATATTGTTTTGACTTGTTGACTAGTTTGAAAATTTGTTAAAAAAAAGAAAGAGAGTTTGAGTTTAAAGGCGACAGTAGAAATTTTTTTCCTGTTTCATATTATGAAATTTGACGAAAACCATAAACAGGGGAATTTATATTAGGTTTACGAAGATTTAAAATTATATTGATTCTAATTTTTGGGGGAATATTGGGTTTTCGTGGAATAGGAAATATTTTTTGAGGTTTCTGTTTTTGAGCGAATCGTTGGCTGACGCGAGATTAGGACAGAGATCCATCCATGTTGCGTTACAGATTGTTTTAGGCATACGGTAAGAAGTAATTCTATAGAGGAATTCACCGTCCTATGGATTTGTTGAAGGCCTGTGGTGGCCAGTATTTTCAGATTGGAGTTCCAAGTTGATGGAATAAAGGAATGAAAGGCGTGGCCGGCTCCAATATTTTGTGGATGATGTCTGAGTCTTTCAGTCACGGTGATGTTTTGGATTCGTGCGTGATTTGGCAAAGCGAAACGAATCTGGAAAAGGCGAGGTGCGTATATCTTAATAGGCACGAGGGTTCCTGATTAAATTGAAAAGCAACCCGGTGAGGGTGTGATCAGGTAAAGCATGTTACTCAAGGGTTTACAAACCAGTAGGCACGGTAACAGAAAATTAATTATGAAAAAAATGAGTAACACATTGCTGATAAGTATTTTGCGTGGTCTATTTTAGGTGGTTTACTGCATACATGTGAAATTGTGATACATTCGGATGTATTGCTGCTTGATAGTTTTGTGATACATTGTTTTGGGCCATGATTTTTATGGGTTTATGTGGAATGTATTAGGCCTTGAAGATATTGTTACTTTTTTTGGTTGTGGAATTCTCTAGTTACTCCAGGTAGAAACCTGTTGAGCGAAGTACTGGAGTGTGGTCATGAGGAATCCAGGCGAAATGAATTGCTGGAATGACCAGGGTCACTAGGTTTGTGACCAGGATCTGGGACCAGAGTATGGTCCTTTTAGGGTTTTGAGATTCTTCAAGGAATTACAGAGGGCCCTGTTGTTTTGGGGGAATGAAAGATGCATCCGTATTGTACTTTGATGCACACATGTCAAGATAGCCAACCGCGCAAAGATAGTAAAACAAATTTAGATAATAGCCGGGCAAGTGTTACATAGCGTGAAGGTCGCCTTCAAATTAAGATTTTCTTTTTTCGCTGTGGTTCAGGTAATTTCTTTTTGTATTTTTTTCTGCTGTTGTTGTCCTGGGGAA
The DNA here is from genome assembly GCA_963585895.1 of Sepioteuthis lessoniana. Classification (NCBI taxonomy): domain Eukaryota; kingdom Metazoa; phylum Mollusca; class Cephalopoda; order Myopsida; family Loliginidae; genus Sepioteuthis; species Sepioteuthis lessoniana. Next base: position 69,516,795 of record OY757926.1, read on the forward strand.
GTATTTGTAAAATCTGTGTGTGAGGGGGATGGAGACGGACGCGAAGAAAAATTTCACATGTGAAATTTTGAAAAAAAATTATGGGATGATTGTAACATATTAACCTTCGACCCAGCCGTCAATCAAGAAACAGGTGCATCCAATCGAAGATATCGAGATATAACATTGACCGTGGATGGGTTGAATTCAGAGCAATTGCGACGCCCACGGGAAGCAGGTGGACGAAAACAATTATATAACCCGTTGCCACAGTTAGTTGGAGTCAGAGAGTTGGAATCAGTTTATTGGAATTCGAGTTGTAGTTCGAGGCAGTGAGAACCAGCTCGAGACAGAGGGCTTGGGCCCTCGGGACCTCGGTTGAGCAGCCTAGCAGAATGAGAAAGAAGTGCTGATGACCAGAGGAACTTGGTGTCAATATGTTGCAGTCTGTCAGTCTCAAACTCACCTCTCACACACAATTCTTTCACAACCCTTTCGCAACCCTTTCGAATAAAGGGTGAGAGGTATATTTTCTAAAGAAGAGTGTTCGTTCGTCAACATTGTTGATTATGTTTCCGCATTTATATGTTTCCGTGTATAGTTGTATATGTATTATGTGGCTATAGGACAATCTAAAACGTATAACTTTAGTCATGTGACCGTATTGAATTTTACTAAAATATTTTTGATAGGCTTTCTTTGGATCCAAAGGACCATATAAAATACTTGATCCGATATTTATAACAAGCTTTTATCTCGTAAATAATCATGTTCATTTGGATTTTTCTTGTCTATCCGCGGTAGTTTGCCGGAAAATAGGACAATAACTTCTGTAACGGATCTCGTATTTTATATTCTGATGAATTAAAACTCTTGCCTATTAAAGTGTTCATAGTTAATGAAGTAAACAAATTTGTTTTTTACAGCTTTCGTTAATCTGAATATTTTAAAAAACTTAATGAAGAATTAAAAAAAAATATGATTAATTAAAAGGGATGGTGTGCATATCTTGCCAGTTATAATCGCAGTAGATTATCTGCAATACGCTCGTTACAAGCAATGTAATATATTAGACGTTGGGAAGTCATTATGCAGTTTGCCGTACGCGCTTACAGCACATATAGCGACAATTGAAGCAGTATCACTATAGTTTAACAAGATTGCTAATGTGATAAAACGCCAAATTTATAATTTTTCCTCACCCTAGAAAACTGACTACGGGTGCCAATTCTAGTCACTTTGCTTCTTTGTTTTTCTGTTATTTTATTTTGGGGCATCAAGCACAAACTTGCTGGGGTGTTTCTCCTCCGTTAAAAGCTATTTTAAAATTAAACTATTTAAAAATGGTTTCATCTGACTTACCCAACAGAATCAGATGACAGTATCCTTTATCATTATTATTTTTTATAGGGGTCTTCGTGATTTAAAAGATAGGCTAGATAAAAAGTAGCCATAGATCCCATACTTTATCAATTTTATTCTTTGTTAATTTTTTACAGTCTTTCTAACTGGGAGCCTTTCACTGAATTCTGACGGACATCAAGCCTTCTCAGGTTTCCAGGACTCTTTTAAGTATCCTAGTTGAGTTTAGTACTACTATAGTCTAGATTTCATTAACTTTGCCTCTTATACAAGTATTTGGACTTCGTTAAAAGGACACAACTTCACTTGGTATCCCCTTCATAGTCTATAAGTACAATAGTAAGGATTTCCTTGACTTCACTTGGTATCACATTCATGTTTTATAAGTACAATAGTATGGATTTCCTTAACTCAGCCCCTTTTTCAGGCATTTGGTCCCCTTTGAAAGGATACAATTCAACTTTATATCACCTTCATATTCAATGAATACTATAGTAAGGATTTCCCTAATTAATCTTTTCAAGTGTGTGCGTAGTTGTTTTTGTTTCAAATTTTTTCTCGATTTTACAATTTCTGTTTTTCTTTTTGTTATTTTGCTGTTGCTGTCACTGAATGCTTTGTTTGATTTATAGTTGGTTCACCACATCTACACAATCCTAAATGGTTGCAAGTCAATTTCCTTCTTCCTTTCTTGTAACGTACATTGTCAAAATAATTTCTAGGGGGAACGGTTTTGTTAATTGTGATCAGTTTTAGGGTTCATATTTATGAGCCATTACCTCACCCATTTTAAAAAGGATCCATGCTTCCTTTTCAGGGACACAGCCCAGATTTTTATTCCTTTAATTAAATTCCTTTGGTTGAATTTGGTTTCCGGTTGTTGTCCTGTTTTAAAGTTATTCCTTGCTGGTGTCCTTCTCCAGTTCTGTTTGCGTTAAACCGTCTGCTTCTAATATTTGGTAATTATAGATTTTTCTTTCTCGTCCTGTTTTTTTTTTTTTTTTTTTTTAATTGGAAGTTGTATTTATTTTACTGTTCCTATTTGCCTTCATTGCGCATTTCTCAGTTCAAAATTCCTTTCCAATATGTTAGCTGAATATTTTATTTGTCTGAACAGTGTTTTCTAATTATACTTTTATAGCTGACAAAAATAATGACATCATCGCTATTCATAAGGGGTCTGAATTTGTAATCCTGTAAGTTTTAATTCACTTTTTGAAGATATAGTTCAACTTTACAGCTTTATTTCTCTTTTATAAAGTTGTGTATTATTCCTCTTATTCTTTAATTTTTTTCCCTACATAAATGTCTTAATGCGTTTTATAGATCGCATCTTTTTCCTACTGGGTAGATGTGCTATAATGGCGAAATCTTGAGTTGCTACATTTGTTATAAAAGGCAATTTTATTTTCGTGACAATCATTTTCATAGAGCAGGTTCTGTCTTTCTCATCTTTCAATATGCACCAACATATAACGTAGCTGACAGAACAAATATTAATATTTCCAAAATGCTTCCTTTTCATATATATATATATATATATATATATATATATATATGTGTGTGTGTGTGTGTGTATATATATTGAAAAAGAAACAGCCTGAGTTAAATTAACTAATGTTAGAATTTTTTCCTTCAGGCTGTCTGATGGAATTAAACAATAACATGAACGAATTTTTCTTTATTCCTTTTTAATATAAAGGTGCTTTAATACGTTTATAATATATCATTATATTCACGACGTCAGAGTTAGATGCTGGTGATCGAGCAGTAGAGGATGAATGATCTCTACAAGCAAGGTAAAGGAAAAACAAGATTGTGATCACTGTAACATATGACTGAGTTTATTATTAGTGCTGCAACGTCCCTCTAGACTAGTTGCCCAGTCTGCTGGGGCGGTAGAATACACTGACTGCACCTCTGCAGAGGGGTAAGACTCCCCAATGCGTGTACTGGATATGACACTAAACATTCTGATGGTGAGGTCCCAGTAATGCTGGGGCTTTGGGGAATGCGGAACACCCCTTCATTGCCATTGCTCCCAGGTTCCCTCTGGCCCGGCGTGCTAGCACCTGATAGGGCCATATCTATGGGTTAAATAGAACTAACGGAATACTTATGCTAAACTCAACTGTTTGATTAAACTGAAGAGCTTGAAATAGAAATGTTTTTGACAATTAAACCGTACTTACATTTAAACTGCGTGCTTATGCTAAACTGAATTATTTGAAATAGAACTGCTTTTTAACATTGAAACTGTATTTACACTGAACTGAATTGTTTAACATTGAACTGTTTTGACATTTAACTGTGTAAACAAAATCTGTCCTTTCCTAAACTATATTAGCTGAATTAGAACTGCTTGACTAAACCGAATAGTTAGAAATACAAATGTTTTTCACTATTAAACTGTACTCCCATTTAAAATGTGTGCTTATGCTAAACTGAATTGTTTGAAAGTTAACAGTTTTTGACATTGAAACTGTACTTACACTAAACTGAATTGTTATATATAACTGTTTGAATAAACTGAATAGTTTGAAATAGAAATGTATTTGGCGATTAAACTGTGTACTCATGCTAAACTGAATTGTTTATATAGAACTAATTATTTATATAAAAATGGATTTGGCGTTAAATAACCAATAACATAAAACCCAACCAACCAAACCATCTAGACTAGTCTCACAACGGGAAGACTTGAAGTGGTATTCACAACTCGGTGAAAGAAAGATCTGTTCTTCGATCAATCGGAGCCCACACCCAATTAGGATGTTTGCTTTTGGTAGATTTAGAATTTAGGCCATTATTTGCCGCTCGACCAGTAACTGACTAACTTCCCGACTCTTTTAAATATTTCCGAATTCCGTGTGTTCGTTTCTCGCTCCTACCGCGAGACCTCTTGTAATTGACCCAATGGTAACGGTCATAGAGCTGGGAACTAAGTCGGGGCGTTTAGAATACAGAAAGACGGAAAGGCAAAGGTAGACGCTTTTAACTGTTTTCATTAATTTGATCATAGTGATTAAGCAAGCGATTCTTTCTTAATTTCTGACCTGAGCAATTAAAACTAATTTTATTGGATTGATGTGTCTATCTTAGATTTCATAATCGCAACTGATTATTTTCATCAACCTCGGGATCTAGAGGGTAAATAGACCGTCATTGATTTGGTTGAAAACTTGGTCAATCCTTCACTGTTGAATATAGTAAAATTGATTTGCTTGGTTTGATTAAGTTTCTTTGCTTAGTGGCATAACAATCTTTGTGGGTTGATTAATGCCAAATCTATCCATGTAGAAGGTGGTACTATTGTAACATGATATGGTAGGTCAAAGTTATAAAGAAACGGGAGGCTAACTTCTGGGTAAAGAAAAAGAGAAGAAGAAAAACGGTCAACTGACCTCTGAGTAAGTCAGGCCCAAGCACTCGTTGTAGGTCAATCAGTCACGAGTGAATGACCACGGTAATTAGAAATGACTAAAAAACAAAGGTCTCAAATCTTCTGCACAGGTATGTAACCAGAGGAAACGGATATGTTCTCTTTGTACAAAGGCAGCAGTTAGGAGATGACTCGGGTTTGAAAGCTTGTTGATTGGAGACGTAACGAGGTAAAGACGAGAGTTGAACACCAGCCACGAAGTTGTAAAGAACGACGAAAATTACGGCTTCATACTAGACGCACAGATGTGGAGATGAAAATAGCGAACAAATACGTTAGAACTACAACAGAAATCATGAAAGAAAATGTCTGCCCTCTTTTTCTCTCATGATATATTTCTCTTTGTCCTGCTAATTCGGTTGACTCAGCTTTCATACTCTCCTTCTTTCTCCCGACGACTACTTAAAGTGTTGCAGCGGATAGACTTTTGTATTATTGAACAAAGACAGGATTTTGAGTGTTCTTTGCCTTTTTCCACGGGGAGGTTACAACAGGGACTGACTTCTTATTAAGCGCTTCACTTAAACCCGTTCGCCACGTGGTGTACACACGTCTTTTTAATAACATTATGTGAAACTATATAACGTATTGCGGGGGTCTATAACTTTTCTAAGGGTATTAGTCTGAAAGAAACCTAATAGCGTGAGTGGAGTACGAACTCGTCTACTACATTGTCATAGTCCTGCACGTTAGCCACAACACCAATGGGACTTTGCCCAGTTTCTTCTGTATCACTAGTTTTCATAGATCAACGACCCATGTCAGCTGCAATAAAATAGAATAAAAAGTAGAAAAAATTATAAAAAAATAAAAAACAGAAGCGAAACTTAATCATCGCTAATATATGTAAAAAAAGAAAATATTAATACTAATAGGGTAAAAAAAATAATTGCAACAATTATGACAGTTCATGTCTTATGAATTTAAATATTTTTAGGGGATTTGTCTAGATTTTGGTTCATGAAGTTGTTCCTTTCATTGAGTATGCTTTGTAAAATAAATAAAAAGATGCTACTCATACCGCTAGTGTAATGAAAAACACTAAATGTCAACAAGAGACATCGAAATTACAGTAAGGTCTGTGTTTAAAAACTTGATAATATCTATTGAAGACAAATCTTATTTTAGATGTAAGAACGGTGACTGCATTTAAGCGGGCTTTATTTCTCGCTTGAGAGTATGAGGACACTTCTTACCTAACGGCTATAACAAGAAATGAACTCTTCTACGCGAGTTCAAGTCTTGAACGAGGCTTTTTGTATTTCAATTAGCGTGAATACACTTGTGAAGGGTATTCATCAAAGTATTTTCTCTGTAGTTATGAGTAAATAGTACAATAGATTGGGCTCTTTTACACCTATACGACAACAGATCAAAGGTAAGAAATTTAAAACATTTGTACAGCTGGAGAGGGATGGCTTTGTCAGACTATTCTTGCCCAATCCGCTCTTCATGGGCACCGCATACATTAAATGACTAGTGTGAATGGTACTATTTACCAACCCCTCCGCTCGGGCAGGATATGACACAAGGTCAATTTTTAAGCGGAGTTTAACAGGTTTGAATTCAGAGTTTTCCTTCTCCTAGACTAGTTGCCTCACTAAGGCTGAAGAACCTAGTCCGTCCTACTATTTACCCATAGCTGGAGGGAGAATAAGGGGGTTCATACCTTTCCCAAGGGTATTTGCCCGAAAGTGAACGTAATAGCGCGACTGGAGTACGAACTCGCGTACTACGATTCCGCAGTTCATCGCTTTAACCATTACACCACGAGGACACCCCACTAGTGTGAATGGTAGCCCATCAAACGCTTACTTTTTTTTTCTCTAATGTAGTGAATCCAACTACCCTCTGTACACTGGTTATCCCACATTTCTAGGAGTATAATTTACTTTTGACAGGGCACAGTAAGTAACTGCTCGAGCAAAGCATACAAACCATGGATATCTAATAGAATGCAGTTTCAAGGGATTTGAGAAATGCAAATTCTAGAGCTGTTGACAACGGACCTTCGAAGTGAAAACTCAAGTGACTACGACCTGAGAAAATAGTGCGAATACCCTTGTGAAGGGTATTAATGTAAGTGTTTTAAGACTTAATCTAAGTAAGAAGACTTTTACAGCTCTCACATTGGTACAGCAAAGTCGTGTGCGAGAGAAGAAAGAAAGTGAAACATCAGGTAATAAACGTGAGTGGTTTTATGACCAACATGACTGTCGTTTTTTTTTTTTTTCGTTCATAAGAATCAAGTGGCAACGTTTAAGTCACCTGTAATCTAAACTTATTCGTTTTTTATTTTTTCTATTTTACGACAATATAGTTTCCCATTGATTATATTTATTTATTTCTAGAAACCGCTTCTCTTTCTTCATAAGTAGCATGATTTTGATATTAAAAGCTTGGTCTTTATTGAATGATTTGTTGGTTAGTTGCTTGGCTTTTATTGCATATCAAACTTTATTGGTTATTTAATGTCAAATCTATTTTTATACAAATAATCAGTTCTATTTCAAACAATTCAGTTTAGCATGAGTACACATTTTAATGGTCAAAAACATTTCTATTTCAAGCTATTCAATTTTAGTCAAACAGTTCTAATTCACCTAATTCAGTTTAACATAAGTACGCAGTTTAGTTCTATTTAACACATAGATATAGCCCTATCAGTTGCTACCACTCCGGGGCATAGTGGACCTGGGATCAATGTCAATGAAGGGGTACTCCGCATTCCCCAAAGCCCTACTTTATGTTATTGGGGATTTTCTCACGTTATTGGATGTTGAAGAAATATTTTTGTTTATAAGCAGAACTAAAAGTTAGGCATCGTTCATTGCACGTAATACAGGAGAAAAAGGTTTGGTGGCACAAAATTAGAGGCCATTCTTTACACAAAGTCAGGGTCCTAGTAGGTTTTACCACTCCAGAGTGGACCAGGTGGGGATAGCAATGAAGAGGTACCCCGCATTCCCCAAAGCCCCAGCATTACTGGAACCTCACCATCAGATTATTTAGTGTGGGTGAGGACTTAACCCTCCGCTTAGAAGCAGTTTGTGTATTCTACAGCCCAGCCGCTTCGGTAATTGATTGACTGAGTATTCATAGCAAAATTTGGTTTGTTTTCTGTTTGGTTTCTTTGTTTAATGGCATATCAACCTTTTTAGGTCATTTAATGCCAAAGCCATCCTTCAAGAAGAATAACAGTGGTATTATTTAACCCATAGCTGGGAGGATAAGGGGGTTCTTACTTTTCTTAAGGTTATTTGTCCGAATGTGAACATAATAGAGCGATTGTAATTCGAAATCGCTTACAACGATTCTGCAGTAAATCATTTTAACAATTATCCTATTTACCCAACCCCTCCGCTCTGGCAGGATTTGACACAAGGTCAATTTCTTAAGCGGAGTTTAACAGGTTTTAATTCAGATTTTTCCTTCTCCTAGACTAGTTGCCTTACCAAGGCTGAAGAACCCAGTCTGCCCTAATAGTTTTCCATAGCTGGAAGGAGAATAATTGGATTCATACCTTTCCCAAGGGTATTAGTGCTTTGTGAAATGCTATCACTCTCGTCCAGGATTTGAACTCGTGTCGCCGTGTCCATTTCCTACGACGATAACCATTACACCACGGGCACCTTTAATCACCATACCACGAGGACACCCCTGCAAAATTTGATAAGTGTACATTAAAATTTGATAATCCAAAGAGAACGGACAGTCAAAAATTTTCTACTTATTAATTTTAATGATTGATTTTTATCAAAAATAATGTATGGGAATTCAATCATTTACGAAACTTTTGTAAGTTTTTAAATACTTTTTAATATTCTTGATGCTTATATACTGAATGACTATCCGTGGAATAGAAATGGGTTGATGGAAACCCACGTCTTACTAAAAAGAGCACAATCATTTAACATGACAACACTGACTCTGATCAATGCTACTCAAATTGCCCAGTCGGTAGAATACACCGACTGCTTCTCTGCAGAGGGGTAAGACCCCTCCACCGCCAACGAGTGTCCTGGATATGGCACTAAACATTTTGATGGTGAGGTTCCAGCAGTGCTGGAGCTTTGGGGAATGCAGAGTACCCCTTCATTGCCATTGCTCCCATGTCCACTCTGGTCCGGCGTAGTAGCACCTGATAGGGCCCTATCTATGGGTTAAATAGAACTAACGGCATACTTATGCTAAACTGAATTGTTTGAGTAAAATTGTTTGAGTTTGAAATAGAAATGACTTTTACAATTAAACCGTACTTACATTTAAACTGCGTGCTCATGCTTAACTGAATTATTTGAAATAGATTTGTTTTTCGACATTAAAACTGTATTTACACTTAACCGAATTGTTACATACAACTGCTTGAATTGTTAGAAATGGAAATGTTTTTGACCATTAAACTGTGTGCTTATGCTAAACTGAATTGTTTTAGATAGAACAGATCATTTACATAAAAATGGTTTTGGCGTTAAATAACCTACAAAGGTTGATATGCCATAAAACCCAATAAACCAAACCAACCAAACCAACCAAATAGCAAATCAAGTAATGTTTTTTAATTACCTATCTATTTACCTATCATGATATTGAATATCACAATAGGTAAACTGCGTGGAAAAGGGTTGGATATGCCATGTGATTCCTATTGAGGTTGGTTATTGTGTTTTTCTAGGAGACTCAGTCATTTCGTTTCTGTCAAAAAAAAGAATCACTGGCCGCAGTTTGAAAATTGCCTCATATCGTCTTCAGACCAAGGCACAATATGCATCAAGTTGGATTTGGTCGAATGCGAGAAGTTTTCAGCATGAATGAAATACACGCGGAACCACCATTCCCGTGTGATTACGTTAGAAACGGTCACCGTAAACGGGTAATAAGATCAACGGTCGAAAGTAAACGCGTTTTTTAAAATCACAAATTGCACACTAAAAATGAAGATTAACGTCCAATGTTGTCTCTGCCCTTAATTGATCTGGCGTATATATATATATATATATATAATTCTTTTAAATATGCTGTCTGGTGGCAAAAGCTGATTGGTAGCGCCAAGAGTGACAGTACTGCCTTGAGCTACCGAAACTGAGTTATCACCCCCGGTGGGTGGTTTATGAGGGCAGGGTACTTTCAAACGTTGTATGATGAAAAAAAAATTACTTATTATACTCGGCTAATAAATGACTTTTGAAGAGCAAATTTCCAACTTAAAAATAAGGTGGTGTTTCTTTTACGAGATATATTCTTGAAACGTCAAACCTTAACATGTTTCTAAGTCTAACTTTCATGTGAGTTCGATCCAAAGTGTCCTGCATAAAAAAGAAAGAAAGGATAATAAAATAATATAATGTTTGCCTTATGTTGCTTACGATTTATAACACCTGCACACATAATATGTACAAATATCTTAAATAGTACATAATGTTGGGTAAAAAAAAATCATTATCTTACGTATTTACTAATTCCCATCCGCACAAGCTATAGGTGCAAGGGAAGGTCAGTTTTTACGCAGAATCTACCAGGTTTGAATTACAAATCTTCTTCCTCTAAGACAGGGTGTCACACCTAAGTTAAATCATCAGGTTTTTCTTTCCAGTTACCCATAGCTGGAGAGAGAATCGTTAGAAGTACTTTTCTCTAGGGTAAGGCACTATGTGAAAAACAAACAGCCTAACCAGGGATTTGAAATTGCGACGCCGCGTCCATTTGATACCACAATAAACATTACATCATACGTGTCTCCATTACATTATCTTCTACATTACCTTACCTTGTGTACATCAAGGTCTACGCAAGCTTGTTAACTTACGCTGTTGCATTGGTTTTGTCTTTATTACCATAGTTTTGAAAAGGTTTGAACATTTCCTCTTTGTGCTATTGGTTGGTTGTTGGTTGTTTGGATTTTATGGCATATCAACCTTTGAAGGTTATTTAACCCTAAATCCATTTTCTTCAAATAGAACTACTTAAAACTATTCAGTTTAACAGAAGTATACATTTCTATTTCAAGCTGTTCAGTTTATTCAAACAGTTCTAATTCAGCTAATTCAGTTTGCTATAAGTACACATTTTGTTTACACACAGTTAAATATCAAAACAGTTCTATATTAAACAATTCAGTTTGGTGTCGGTTGAGTTTCAATGTCAAACTCAGATTTCAAATAATTCAGTTGAGTTTAAATATAAGTACATTTTAATTGTAAAAAACATTTTTAGTTAAAGCTATTTAGTTTAGTCAAACAGTTCTAATTCAAACAATTCAGTTAAGTCTAAGAAGGCAGTTTAGTTCAATTTAACACATAGATATGGCCCAATCAGGTGCTACCACTTCGGGCCAGAGTGGACCTGGGATCAATGGCAATGAAGGGGTACTCCGTATTCCCCAAAGCCCTACTTCATGTTATTTGGGACTTTCTCACGTTACTGGATGTTGAAGAAATATTTTTGTTTATAAGCAGAACTAAAAGTTAGGCATTGCACGTAATACAGGAGAAAATGGTTTTGTGGCACCAAATTAGAGGCCATTCTTTACACAAAGTCATTTATTATTCAAGCAAATACAAAGTTTTTCAACATCTACAGAATTTTGCTAAAATTTTTAGCGTTCACCATTCGTAAAATCATATAACTATTTTATTATTTTTTATAGCGACATTGATTGGCTGAGTTCGATGTCAACAGCTGAAGAAAATTATTCAAAATTAAAGATGGCATAGACAAATACATATCTATCTCCTTATATATATATATATATATATATATATATATATGCGTTTATTGTGTGGTACTCTTTATCGTCACAGGAAATGTTCATAGGGACACAATTTCGAACCTTGACGCAGCTGTTTGTGTTTCATATAGCGCTAATAAACCTGAGAAAAACAAATCTGTTCATTCTCTCAAGCTATAGGTAAAAGCTTGGATGGCCTAAGTTCTTTAAACTTGTTATGTCAACCAGTCTAGGTGAAGAATAAACAGGATTAAGACCTGTTAAACTCTACTTAAACTCTACTTAAAAATTTGAGCGGAGAGCTTTGTAAATAGATATTTGTGTTTAGGTTGTGTATATATATATATATATATATATATATAAGCGTTTGTGTTGAAAGGGTTTATTAAACACATAGTTGTATTTTGATTGGGTATATACATGTATATACCCAATCAAAATACAACTATGTATCTAATAAACCCTTTCAAAACAAATGATTATATATATATATATATATATATATATATATATATATATATATATAAGTTTTGGGGTTGGAAACTTTTTTAAAATACTTACTTGTGTTTGGGATGGGTATATATATATATAAATATAGGTGTTTGGGTTGGAAGGGTTTGTTAAATACATACTTGTGTTTGTTGGCATAAGCATAAAGTGACAGGCATGCACACAGACAGACCCCAAACTAATAAATAAGCACGATTTTAAAATGATTTTTCAACTTCAAAATAACCCATTAAAACAACAATATATAAAGAAAATATTTGATTAGAGTTATTTTAGATATTACGAGCTATTTAATTTCAGATCTTCCTCACAATACTACTCTCCTCTATGCAATTACCGCATTTAATAACGTATTGAAATAACTAAATGGAAGGATACATACCTCCCCAACCTAACGGGTAGGAGAGGTAACATACATCTCATTGTCTCTTTCACTTTCACTTTCACTTTCTTTGTTCTCTTCTGCTCATTTTCTTGTGGATATTACCATTTTTTCTCAATCTGCCTCTTATTCGCAATCACTATGTCTTATTTTCTGTTTCAGTTTTCTCTTTCTTTTTTTCTAGTTCATATCCGCTGTCTTTCTATCTCATTCTGCATCTCTCCGAACTTTTCCCTTTCTTTCTTTCTTTCTTTCTTTCTGGCTCTCTCAATTTGAGATAATTTTAATTACTCTCTCTGTTTATCTCATATCACTCGTTCCTTTACATAAATTATTTGAGCAATCAGGGTAACGTAATATTAAACATTTCCCGTATTCAGACTTTAATAGGCACTTATTATGCAACTAAGCACAATTGATAGGACAAAACATCGCACCAAAATTTTGTCTCAGAAGATAATGAACCAGTAATTAACATTTAAAAGGATTTGGCTATCGGCCACCTTGGGTGTTCTCTTGTATGGTATCTTAAAAATAATGTCTTTCGAGTTGTTAGAGGCACATTTATCAGGTGTAAATCATACTAGGTAAAAATGCTTGGAAAACATTGTCTGGTATAAACAATGAAGTTTTGAAGTATATTTCAAGGATTTAGTGGTCATCTTGGACGATACAAGTCAAGTAAAGTTGGTGATCGTTATCGAGGTCGACCCAAAGGCTCCCATTTCAGTAGCTACTCCACTGTGATGTAGGGGAGGGCGCTACTCTTTTCCCTAGATCACTCCACTTTACCCTTGATACATACCTTATATTGCTGAGTGTTAAGAAAGGACGTATCAAGTAGCATTTTTAAAGTCTTTGGTATGACGCGACCTGGGATTGAACCCCAGGTCGCCCGGACCATTGGCGAACACTCTACCCACTTGGTCAATGAGCCGGTTTGGACGATATACTGAGAGTAAACTCTGTATGACACTCAGCTTCACTCGGTGGTGTGATTCCATTTCTGAATTCTTGGTTTGTTAGTAATTCTAGGTTCTCTCTGACCTGAAGTGGAAGTACATCTTAAAATTCTATCTATGTTTAAAATTCTCAGTATTAGAAAAGGATATTGAAACTGTATAGTTGCGTGCAAATTGTTATTAGATTATAATACTTAAATCATATAACTGGCTCATTGGCCTAGAGGGTAGAGTGTTCGCCAATGGTCCGGGAAGCCTGGGTTTTATCCCAGGTCGCGTCATACCAAAGACTTTAAAAATGGCAATTGATACCTCCTTGCTTAACACTCAGCAATATAAGGCACATATCAAGGGTAAAGTCGAGCAATCCAGAGAAAAGAGTAACGCCCTTCTCTACACCTCGGTGTAGTAGCTATTGAAAAGGGAGACTTCTGGTCGCCCCCGACTACGGTCGCCAACTTTACAACTTACTTAAATTATATTAGATTAGAATACTTAAAACCATTTAACTGTGCAAACTGTTTGTGTTTGGAATGATTAAAGATATCGCATACAAAGGATTATTATTAGTTCTTTGGAACCATAAAATTAATTGAAATAAATGAAACCATTTAACAGTATACAAATTATTAGTATTAGATAGGAATACCTGAAAATTTAAAACTGTGAGGAATCACATTTTATTGCTATTATAATAATATTTATTAGTAAACTCCTTTGAGAGTTTTTCGCACCAGCGTTATCTGATGGTCTTCCACTGGATTTGGAGTGACAACAAGTCTCCTCAAGTCTCCAGGACTCTTCTCAGTATTCACCATCACCTTCATGTTCCATAGTTTTTTTTTAGTTCACTTGCAAGGTCTAGGTACTTATCTCTCTTTACGATTTCTTTTATTTTGACTCTGCGGTCTGCCGAGACAGGAAAGTCAACTATTCAGCAGTTTCTCTTTTTTTTGTTGACTCTCACAAGATCTAATCGTCTGGCCGAGATTAGGAGATCTCAAAATCTCAGAGAAGTTTATACATCTCATTTTTCAGGACGGATTCTGTGTTGTGCAGAGAGCACTTGTTCGTATGGTCAAATTAGATTTCTTTGCCCAACTCCACGAAGATTACCTTCCCCACTCAGTCATGTCCGGTTTTATATTTTTGGCTATCTTCGCTTAGATTGTTTCGTCTCTATCACCACAAAACCTACATTTGCTATTTTGTTGTGTCATCTATTTTTGCTCAAACATACTTCGTCCTTTTGGCGTTGTTTTGTTTTGCTTGGTTTGGTTTCTTTGTTTAATGGCATATCAACCATTGTAGGTCATCTAATGACCAAAGCCATTCTCCTAGAAGAACAGCAGAGGTACTATTTAACCCATAGCTGGGAGAATAAGGGGGTTAATACTTTTCCCAAGGGTATTTGTCCGAAAGTGAACGTAATAGCGCGACCGGAGTACGAACTTGCTTACTAGGATTCCGCAGTCCGTCGCTTTAACCATTACACCACGAGGACCCCCTTGTTGTTTTGTGGTTCTGTTAGAAGCGATTATTATTATTATCATTATTGAGATGAGGGGAGGATCATTGAAAATTTTCTCTCAGAACTTGGATTGATGTTCTTGCTTTAAGTATCAAAACACCTTTATCTGTGCTGTAAGGGAAAATTTAACATGATGTCAATATATCAAATTGATGACAACTCTTTATTCTTAATAAAGAAAAAAATCATTAATAGATTTAAACCAAAATTAAACAGAGACTAACTAATGTATACACGCGTGTGTTCAACCAACGCACGTACAAACACAAACGCATACACACACAATCACACAAAAGCATGTATACGCACCGAGTAACTCAAAAACACATCTATGTTTAGAGGCAATTATATTCTCAGGCACAGTATTTCCACCCAAAGCCTTTGAAAATATATGCGAATTATACTTAAGGATGATAATTAATTACATTAGGTAATTATTTTATTTGTATTGGTAGATTGTAAGTTGGCAAAAATGAAGTCTTGGTGGCATTTGAAGGTCATATGGAGTGCTTTTCGCACGTGTCGGCAGATTATCAAGTTGACTGGTTGGTTTGGAAATCTCCAAGAACGGCATATTAGATATATGTTTTGAAATTGTTGTTGAGGGCCGGTAATATTCTGCCGCCTGACTTAAGATAAGATTAATTTAAATCAAATAAACTTAATGAAATCTGTTCTTATATGATTAGAGACTGGACTAATTAGGATATTATATAAGCAATGATACTTCAAAGTCAAAAGCAGAAAGTCGCAGCTGTGACTGCCCCCTTGGGCGAAGGGTCCGTTAGAAGTGAAGAAAGCGCAGTCTGTATTTTCTTTTGTCTGTCATACATATATCCGATAGTGTAACAACAGTATCTCTTTGATTCTATCGTTCTTTTGTGATCGTGGCGAATGCCGTTTGAAATCTTACAGTCAGAAATAAACTCATCGTGTTTGAAGTAATGGGTACGTCTTGTATTTGAGAAGTGTTACGCTTACGAGGTAACGTTGTACAGGTATATTTGGTAACGTAGCGTTACATACGTATGTGTGAGTGCATGTATACATAGGCATAGATACATATACACGTTTGCACGGCCATTCTCATACGTACACACATAGAATATATATATATATATATATATATATATATATATATATATATATTCCATAGGAGTTGCGCACTCTAGAGAAGGAATTTACGGCTGTCACTTGCATAATGCAAAGCTCTTCGAACGAATTGAGCACACTGGTATCCAGTAAGGTATAAAATGTAAACAAACGAAAGCTACTACTTAATGCCTTATAATTCCCGAGCTGACAAGGTTCGCTTGTTAGCTGAGGGGCGTGACACTAAGTCTAACGTAATGTTGAGGGGAGGGGTTCGATCCCTGCTTCAAGCGTGCAAAGCGTCTAGCCACACTGAAGAGTTGTGATACAAAGAAACAGTTTGTCTGTGGATGACAATATATATATATAAATATATAATTTTTTTCCTCTCCGCTTAAGACACTCCATTACAGTCATTGTTTTCTAATAAAACAGGATAGGCTTAAACACATCCCCTCTACCCCTTCCACTTTCTTTCGACTGTTTCTTTCAATTTTACCCCAATTAATTCCACTTCCACATGATCAAATCTCTAAATGAAACCTGAATCCATCACCATACTCACAGTCACAGTCAAAACCAAAATTCCCACCACCATCACTTAAACCCACATATTCCACCCTCTCCATTTCTCCCTTTATTTGCCTCTTCTCTTTAAACATTCTCCCTCTCTAATGTACCTTTATTTTCTCCGTTATCTATTTCCTCTTTTGCTTAAAAGTAGAAAAAAGTAAAAAAAGAAAAAATTATTCTGATGAAGTTCTTTGAATAAACAAGAATGAAATATCAATACTACTAAACATATGTAAGTGTTTGATTCATCCATCTTTCCACTTATTTATATCATAAATTTATATAGAATAAATATATATATATATATATATATATATATATATATATATATATATATATATATACAAGCCGATTAAAACAAATTGAACAAGAATTACCTCACATAA
The DNA here is from genome assembly GCA_963585895.1 of Sepioteuthis lessoniana. Classification (NCBI taxonomy): domain Eukaryota; kingdom Metazoa; phylum Mollusca; class Cephalopoda; order Myopsida; family Loliginidae; genus Sepioteuthis; species Sepioteuthis lessoniana. The sequence goes on from OY757926.1 coordinate 69,533,741, forward strand.
ATTATATCTCATTGGTTTGAGAGAGAACGTCAACAACTGAAAAAGAATTTTCCAAATCTTCACGAACAATTAATTCTAAAGAGACAATCACAGACTCAGAAACTTAAATTACACCCAGCTAAAGTTCAAAAGCCGCTTGAAAGACTGACGTGTGTTGAAATTTCCGAAATACGTGTAACATAAGTATACGAAATAATGACAATTCTAATTGCCAAATTTAAAACCATTTGCACAGAGATTTATATATATATATATATATATATATACATAGGTATGTATATACACAAGCGGATCTACATATCCTATTTACCAACCCCTCCGCTCGGGCAGGATATGACACAAGGTCAATTATTAAGCGGAGTTTAACAGGTTTTAATTCAGACTTTTCCTTCTCCTAGAGTAGTTGCCTAACCAAGGCTGAAGAACCTAGTCTGTCCTACTTATTACCCATAGCTGGAGGGAGAATAATTGGATTCATACCTTTCCCAAGGGTATTAGTGCTTTGTGAAATGCAATCAGTCTCGTCCAGGATTTGAACTCGTGTCGCCGTGTTCATTTCCTACGACGATAACAATTACACCATTTTTTCGCATCTACATATCTATACTCATATTTGAGAAAATACACACATATATATGTACGTATATCTTTACTCACGGAAATATTCATACAAACACCTTTTAATATTTGCCCAGTCGGCTAGAGTTATAGAATACACCGACTGCTACTCTGCAAAGGAGAAAGACTCCTCCAACGAGTGTCCTGGATATGACACTAAACAATCTGATGATGAGGTTTCAGCGATGCTAGAGCTTTGGGGAATACGGAGGACCCGTTCATTGCCATTGCTCTCTGGTCCACTCTGGCCTGGAGTGGTAGCACCTGATAGGGCCCTGTCTATGGGTTAAATAGAACAAACACCACTTTATGTTAAACTGAATTGTTTGAATTAGAACTGTTTGACTAAATTGAATTGCTTGAAATATAAATGTATTTGACATCTAAACTGTGTACTTATATTTAACCTGCGTGCTTATGCTAAACTGAATTATTTGAAATGAAACTGTTTTTTGACATTAAAACTGTACTTAGATTAAACTGAATTGTATAATATAGAACTGTTTTGACATTTAACTGTGTGAAAACAAAATCAGTACTTATACTAAACTGAATTAGCTGAATTAGACCTTCTTGACCAAACTAAATAGCTTGAAATAGAAATGTTTTTGCAATTCAATTGTACTTACATGTAAACTGCGTACTTATACTAAACTGATTGTTTTTAAATATAAACTATTTTCATAAAAAATGGATTTGGCGTTAAATAACTTGAAACCCTACCAACCAACCTTTTCATATGCATACAAAATAGCCGTCTCACCATGAAGTAGTTTTTTTATAGGTTAGTCTTGCCGACTACTCCAACAGATATGACGTTGGTTCTCACTCTGTGGTCCTGCGTTAGATTAAGTTAAGATGTGTAAATACTTATAGACCAACGGTTACCATACTCTCTTTGATCATTATTACTGAAATATATTAAATCCTCGTGATAAGGCTCATATTTTCGGCCTTGTGCCAGACTTAGTCATGGTTTTTATGTATCTATTTGGGAAGTTTTGCCATCGAGCAAACAGTTCTTTTTGGCTATGTACTGATTTCATTGACGTGGCTGCACAACGTCATGCCTCCCATCCACTCACATCTAATAGCGTCTTCGTGGCGGCATTTTTAGATCCGTGAGATCATTCTGGCGAACCAGGTACAGGACTGCTCCTGCATTTATTTTCCGTCATCCTCTCTTTTTTCTGTCATCTGCTTTTCTTCGATTTCTATATATCTTTCTCTTGCTTTCATTCTCATTCATTCTCTTTCATCCTGGCTTATATACTTGTTCTTCCTTTCCCTTTCATTCTTTACCAGTTTTCTTTCATTATCTGTTTCTCTTTCGTCTTATATTCCTCGTTCATTATCCTACAGTTCCTTTCATTTCCATTATCTTTCTCTCTCATCCATTCTCTCTTTCTCTCTTATTCCCTCTCTCTTTTATTCTCGTTCTGTTTCCGTTTCTATTTCTATTATCAACTATTTGCTCTCTCTTTCTCTCTCTCTGTCTCTCTCTCTCGGTCTGCTTCTCTTTCTCATACACAGACACACACTCTTACTTTCTTTTCATGTTCTCTCACTCATTCGCTTATTTTATCATTCTGTCCCCTATTGTCTCTTTCTTTCTTTCTTTCTTTCTTCCTTTCTTTCTTTCTTTCTTTCTTTCTATTTCCCATTTCTTCATTCAATCAATCTCCCCCCTCTCTCTCTCTCTGTATATATATATATATATATATATATATACATATATATATATACTTCTTTTTATCTACGTTTCTCTGTCATTGCTTCAGTTTCCTGAACTTCCTATCCCTTTCTCTTTCCGCCTATCTTTTTCTTTCTCTTTTCTCTCATTCTGTCTATCTCTTATCCTCATTTTCTTAATATTTCACAATATTTTCACTTTCATTTTCCCTCCTTTTTATGTGGATCTGTATCAATTTTAACTTCGGCACCAACATTACAAAATTATATTTCCGTCTAAAATATTCATTTCTTTTACTGCTGACTCTTTGAATATCAACATTTGCGATAATAAATACTTAGTAATTACGCAATAACTTGTAATAGAATTTATAATAGAAAGTTTGACTTTGTCTTTGTTCTTTCCTTCCTAGATTAATCCCCAAATGGTATGATTATTGATCCGAGCCGTGTGGACGGAAATAAGTACAGACATTTGTACATAAATTGCATAAAAATATAAATATTCGCATATTAATTGAGAAAATACGTCCTATTTCTTATCTAAAGAGTTTTAGGTTGTTTGTTTTATAATAAATGAGCTTTACTTAGGAAACAGAGACTAATGAAACAAGTATAGTTTTCCATATAAAGATAAAATAACACCTGTACCCTTTGCTTAGAAGTGAATCAACGCTAAAGAAGTAAAACAAAATAACAATTAATATTATGGTGTATATACAGTATTTTTGTTTCTTTGGAACAATTATGCCAAAAGTTATTCAGAGCACCGGCTCATTGGTCTAGTGGGTAGAGTGTTCGCCAATGGTCCGGGAGACCTGGGTTTTATCCCAGGTCGCGTCATACTTTAAAAATGGCATATGATACGTCCTTGCTTAACACTCAACAATATAAGGTACGTATCAAGGGTAAAGTCGAGCAATCCAGAGAAAGGAGTAACGCCCATCCCTACACCTCGGTGTAGTAGCAACTGAAAAGGGAGACTTCTGGTCGCCCCCGACTACGGTCGCCAACTTTGCAACTTACTTAAATTATATTAGATTAGAATACTTAAAACCATATAACTTTGCAAACTGTTTGTGTTCGAAATGATCAAATATATCAATCCCAGGTCGTGTCATACCAAAGACTTTAAAAATGGTACTAGATACCTCCTTGCTTAACACTCAGCAATATAAGGTACGTATCAAGGGTAAAGTAGAGCAATTCAGGGAAAGGAGCAGCGCCCTCTCTTACACCTCGCTGTAGTAGCTATTAAAATGGGAGCCTTCTGGTTGTGTAAAATACAGCTTGGCTCACAATATGAGACAAGGTAAAAAAAAATTCACACAGTGCCGTAAAAAAAGTGATGCACCGGAAGAGAGTGACCTATGAACTGCATGATAGTTATTTCCGCTCGATGACGATCACACTTGCCATTCCGAAGATAGCGGAAGTGACACATCCCAATGGTCAACAATCGAAAGAAATCGCGCAGGTGTGCTCGGCTGATAAATGGGACAAGGTGAAGGTCCCACTTCAGAGTGATGCACCGGAAGAGAATGACCTGTGAACTCCATGACAGTTATTTCCGCTCGATGACGATCACGCAGGCCATTCCAAAGATAGCGGAAGTGACACATCCCGATCGCCAGATATCGGAAGAAATTGCGCAGGCGTGGAGGTGTGTCCATATCTCCGCGTGGGAGTTTGAAGGTAATATAAGGCCGACGAATTGAACAGAAGCCAGTGAAAAGGATCACGCTGTTCACGAAGCTGACCTCGTCGTCACTTACAACGAAGAGTTCAAGCCTCATAGACGAACGATTGTAATTCCTCTCCTGACTGCTCCTACTTCACACAAGCGTCCGTCGAGAAAATAAATATATATTGTTATATATAAATTCCGTGTTGTCGTTTGTTTGACCAGAGAGCGGAACGTAACAGTTGCCCCCGACTATGGTCGCCAACTTTAGTTTACTTTACTACACATTTACAGTCAATCAGCACACGTGCCAGTAATAAAGAGAGCACTGGGTATAATGAATGAAGTGACAGATAAATACATTAACAAGATACCTAACAGTTCAACGTAATGTGAAATACAAGAAAATGCATTTTGCCTTTCTGCTCATCTTGAATTGACTGTTAAGTAATATCAAAAAGAGGCAAAAAAAAGCCCCATAATAATCACTACGCTCCCTCACCCCAGGGCTTTGGTACAGACACCGAGAAAGTTTCTTTGTTTAATGGCATATCAACCATCTGAGCTTATCTAATGCCAAATCCATCCGAATAGTAGTGGTACTGTTCAACCCATAGCTGGGAGGATACGGGGGTTCATACATTTGCCAAGGGTATTTGTACGTAATCATATTTAGCAACCCCTCTGCTCTGACAGGATATGATACAAGGTCGATTTTTAAGCGGAGTTTAACAGAGTTTTCCTTCTCCTAGACTAGTTGCCTCACCAAGGCTGAAGAACCTAGTCTGTCCTACTATTGAATTCGTGTCGCCGTGTCCATTTCCTATGACGATAGCCATTACACCACGGGCACCTGGGTATTTGTCCGTAATAGATCGACTAGAGTTTGAACTCGCTTACAACGAATCCGCAGCCCAGCGCTTTAACCATTATTCCGCGAGCATATCTCCGCGGCGAAGGATTGAAAGAAATCGAAAGTAAAACTGAAAATTAGATACTTAACAGAATAGCAAGTGTCGATAATGAGGGAAACGATATGAAATTGTTAATGACATAATAACAAAAATCAGTAAACAAATACTAAAAGAGAATAGGACTAGACATGACTAGGTTGGAAATGTGTTCTATTGATAATCCCGAAAAGAAATTAAAATTTGGCCATATTACCAAATGGTGTATGCTTATGCGAGAATCCGTCCAAGAGATTAAGTTGCATTAAATTTTCTAGGATTTTGAGATACCAATGGATTATCTAATCATAGCCAGTTAATAAAAACGACTGTCAATTAATGCCTCTCTGAATCATGGCCATAAGATCAGACATTTGATTTTTAACAAAAAAGAGAGGGCGTGTCATCTTGGGAATTTTAATATTCCAGTTAAACATGTGTAAAATTAAGAGAAAACGAAAAACTAGAAACAATCTTATACCTTTCGGGAGAACAAACAAAATGTGAAAGTTACTAATCAAAGAATAGACCATTGGAGTATCTCGGGCATCCCATAAAAGTGATTTGTAGAACTAGGTACTCGGAAAAGAAAAAAACTGAAACCGACCATTTCCCAGCAAAGTTAATAATATTGAGGCGAGCACTGTAGAAATGAAGAGACTTAGTGTCACTTAGACTTCAGTAAAAGCCGCTAGTTACTGCTGTTATCAAAACTTGTAAATTTTATTCAGCTAGTTTTTCGCTTTTCATTAATTTTGTACTTTGGAAATATTTAAGGAATTTCTTGCAAATATATTCCATGTATTTATGAGCCCATTAAAAAGATCATTAATCCTGATATTTCAACCAGATGCGTTGTCTACTCTTCACCACATCATGTATTAATTAATTTCAGTACGTAACACATATCAATAAACGGTCTTTGTTTTCATCATAAAATAGTGTGAAGTAATATCGTCGCCTATCTTGAAAATCTACTCTTTACCACGTAGTTCAGAGGATGTCCTGTAATCCTATAACATATAATGTATTTTTCTGGTTGATTAGTAAGATATATATCTCTACCTAACTATATATCTATCTCTCTCAACATCTAGGCATGTGTTTCTAATAAAAAAGGCACGCATTGATTATCCAATAAAAATTATTGCGTAAAAAAAGTAAAAGAAAATATCTTTATTAAGTTAAACCTGAAAGTGATGTCAACATATTCATAGCTAACAATTGAATTGCTATTAACTAGTTATCGAACAAATGTAAATCTTATCTCTCTGACTGAATAAAGAAAGAATACTTCAAAACTTTTGCTGTGTCAATACTACTGTATATTTGCACCATTCAGACTTTAACAAAACACTTTGAGAAAAAAGCTAAGTGGAAACCACTACTGCATGCTATTTTGAACAAATCTTGTGACCAGCACCTTACACAATAGCAGCTGAATACTATTTACTACCCATCTCGAAAAATATCCCAGAAAGGCAAGCGGAACATGCTGGGCCTGGCTTAGGAAGTAAGGACTTACTCATAAGCGACGTTAACACATGGAACTCCAACACATGGACACACCAGTGTTGGCCGACCAGCAAATATTTGCATTCAACTACTCAGTGTGGACACTAGGTGTTGCCTAGAGTAGAAAAACGATGAACGATAGGGACAGGTGACGAGAGAGTGAAATGAATCATTGTTCCTGGTGCGCCTTGATGATAATGATAATTTATTTTAACTTGTACCGTATATTTTAATGAATGAATTCATACCAATTGTTATTAACACGAGAAACATTTGCCTTTAAAAAGATGTACACGTACATTTGATACAGGTAATCCAATTTTCAGTAATATCTTTTCACGATAAAATAATATGAAACTTCCAAACGATGCATGGTGTGAACTTGAAGAAAGACTAAACTAAGATATACGCAGATCGTCCTCAATCTGCAGCAGATTATACTTGGGTTGAACCTTGCATACAATAGAGAAGCAAGATGAATAGCTTCTAAATGTGGATACCGAGCAACTTTCAATATTTCTCTCGAAGTACATTTTTGGTATTAAACATTCCCTTTCAGTTAAACCAATTATTTATTATCATAGTTTTTGAAATTTGATATGAAAATAAATAAGTCAATGATTCGAATAGAAATTAATTTACTAAAATGAACCAAAGGTTTTTAGCAATATTTTGGAACATGCTAGTTTCTAGCGCTTATATAACGTGAAGCTATCGATAGGCTCTCGAACATATGGAAATCAGACCTGACCGATAAAATGAAACGCAGTTTCTTCCAGGCAGCTGTTGTATCGATACTGCTATATGGATGAACAACATGGACGCTAACTAAACGGCTGGAGAAGAAACTAGACGGCAATTACACAAGAATGTTGAGAGCAATATTGAACAAGTCCTGGCGACAACACCCCACAAGACACCAACTATACGGCAACTTGCCTCCCATCACGAAAACTATCCAAGTTAGACGAACCAGACACGCAGGACACTGCTGGAGAAGCAAGGACGAGCTCATAGGTGATGTACTCCGATGGACCCCCACATATAGCCAAGCAAAAGCAGGACGACCAGCTCGAACTTACATAGAGCAGCTATGTGAGGACACAGGATGTAACCTTGAAGACCGCCAGAGGCGATGAATAATAGGAAGAAGTGGCGAGAGAGGGTCAGGGATATCCGGGCTGGCGGCACGACATGATGATGATGATGATGTAACGTAACCGAACCAGTTCAAGCCAATGCAGAGGCATAATATGGCGATTGTAACGTGGTACTTGAGGTGCCCGTGGTGTAATGGTTATCGTCGTAGGAAATAGACACGGCGACACGAGTTCAAATCCTGGACAAGATTGGTTGCATTTCACATAGCACTAATACTGTTGGGAAAGATATGAATCCAATTATTCTCCCTCCAGCTATGGGTAAATAGTAGGCCAGACTAGGTTCTTCAGCCTTGGTGAGGAAACTAGTCTTGGAGAAGGAAAACACTGAATTCAAACCCGTTAAACTCCGCTTAAAAAAATTGACCTTGTGTCATACCCTGCCCGAGCAGAGGGGTTGGGTAAATATGTAACGTGGTACTCGATGCGCTTACACGATGGACATCGCTTTACGCCCAGTGTGATTTAAAAACCGGACAGATGAACGTGCAACATCATTTGATTCGGCAATGTCTGCCTTACGTGTTTGAACTTAGCCATACCACTACTGAAACAACCCCAAAATTTATAACGAACAACAAGATAAAAATGATGACTGATAAGGATGGGTGATAAAAAAGTAAAAAAAAAATCCTTGTTTTCCTTAATGATAATGATAATTTTTTAAAAATTTTGCATCTTATACTTTAGTGAAATAATTTATTCCAACTTTTATTAACTCTTGAAACGTGTAAGCAGACATTCAACTTTAAATATCTGTACATTTAAAACAGTAGATGCCAGTACAATATCCAGATGGCTCAAGATTTTTACCCGAGTTATAGAACCGCAAAGATGAAGCATCGTCAGGTATACCTGAAACCGAAGGTTCTAAGACAGTACTTAAAACCATAGAGGTAAATCTGGCATGTAGAAGGCGAACTCAGTATCTCAGTTGCGCAGTCGAATGGGGCTGTAGAATACACCGGCTGCACCTCTACTGAGGGGTAAGACTGTTATATAGTCATCTACAGCATCACAACGACCCAATAATTAAGACAACGTAATGACAAAGACGCAGGAAGGAAGACGCAGGAAGACTTCTTTACAAATATATTTTACCTCTCACTTTATTTGTAAGGTTTCGAAAGGGTTGTTCAAGGGTTGCATGTGAGAGGGAGCTGGAGACCGAACATAAACAGTAATATCTTGACCGGAGGGTTATGACCGTCACGTTGTGTCTTTCTTGTTCTCCTGATGCTGGGGTCCACTCCATCGGGGTTCCCGAGAGCCCCCTCGGTCGGGTGTGGCTTTCCCTACTACATCTAGTCTCTAGCTGTCTGGAATTCTACTGGCAACTGCCAACTGCTCGTCGAACTCAACTCAATTATATAATCGTTCGACGCCCACTCGATCTTTGAAATCGAATACTTAATCGTCATCAAGTGGAAATAACTGTCATGCAGTTCAGAGGTCACTCTCTTCCGGTGCATCAGTCTGTATTGGAACAGTGGGACCTTCACCTTGTCCCATATTATAAGCCTTAATCTGCCCACGCGATCTCTTTCGATTACTGGCCATTGGAATGTGTCACTTCCTTCCAGTGCATCACCTTGGAATAGCATTTTTTTGGGCCGGGTCGAAGGTCAAAACATAAGAAGACTCCCTTAACGAGTGTCCTGGATATCAGACTAAACAATCTGATGGTGAGATTCCAGTGATGCTGTAGCTTTGGGGAATGTGGAGTACCCCTTCATTGCCATCACTCCCTGGTCCACTCTGCCTCGAAGTGATAAAATCTGACTGGGCCCTATCTATATGAGTTAAACATAACTAAACAGCGTACTTATGCGAAACTGAATTTTTTGAAATAGAACTGTTTTGACATTTAACTGTGTTAAGTGAAAATCTTTAATTATACTAAACAGAATTGTTTGAATTATAACTGTTTGACTAACCTGAATAGGTTGAAATAGAAATTTTTTTGACAATTAAACTGTGTACTCATGCAAAACTGAATTGTTTAAGATATAAGTGTTAATATTTATAAAAATGGATTTGGCATTAAATAACCTACAAAGATTGATATGCCATAAAACCCAAACAACAAAACTAACCAACCAAATCAATATCTAGGAGTCCAATGTAGTTCGTCACCTTTAGGACTACGGCGAAAGCTTCTGAAGCTGCAAAATTTTGTCTCACATTATAAAAATATTCCAAAACTCTTGACCCTCACTAATAATTCAGTTGTGTAAGCTTTTCAGATGTACTAAAATTCGTTTTGATATTTACGTTCTGAAGTTAATTGTAAATACAAGCAA
>OY757926.1:69548662-69626162 GCA_963585895.1 Sepioteuthis lessoniana
ATTATTACTGTATCATTACGTAAAGTTATTGGATAAAGTTAAAAAATCTATTTTAATATTAAATCTGTAGTTTAAGTCAAAATGTAATTAGAATTTAAAAAAAAAGATTAAATAAATTTACTACAATTCTAATAGAAATTAAAATAAAAAACGGAAGTGGGCTAAATGAGGAGATAACTCTTCACCCCTCTTTTATCCCCTCCCACCTTTTTCTGTGTCTATTCTGATTTGTTTTATCCATAGGATCTGAAGAAGTCCTGTTGAATTTTTTTCGTGTTTTTGAATTTTTCAAAAACGTGTAACAGGATGGAAATAAATTTATAATCCTAATGTGAACGGTTTGTTATTTTCTTAAAGTATATATATATATATGTGTGTGTGCGTGTGTGTGTGTGTGTGTGTGTGGTTGGGCTTCAGTCTTTTACATAAGCATGTTTGATTTAATAATAAAGACATTTTGTGTATATAATTTTATTAAGGGCCTTTCAAGTTTACTGATAAGTGTCTGAGTTTCAGGTTGGAATTGGCAGATAAATTTACTAAAATTTTCCCTAGCTCTTTCGGACCGTTCATAGGCCATCATCAGGCGTTGTTTACGTGTGTAGAGAATGTTTTTAAAGAGTTTTTTTTTTTAGATTTGTTTATAAAATTACTAAATTACGTTAACACAGAGTTGGGTAAAACTGAGATGCTTATGACCTCGAACAAATTTAAAAAACAGAACGCTGTAAATGGAAAGAGAATTTTAGTAAAAAAAATATAGAACATTGCATATAATTTTGTCAAATTTTCGGCATTTTAAATCACAAAATTGTATGCAATGTTCTATATTTCTTCTGAAAAGAAGAGAATATGTGAGAATTCTAAGCTTTTAGAAAAGATTCGAAACCATTTGCCGTGTACACTGACACATTTCACCAGACTCATATATTCAATTTGAATTTACGGTAAAAGTCTTTACATTTAAAACACATAGTTCAAGCAGCATTTTACAAAGAATAAAAGAACATACAGTTTTGTAAAATTTTCGGCATTTTAAATTAGTAAAAATTATACATTATACTAACCAGTATTGAAACTAATTTTCTGGTGGCACAAGCGAGTTCTTCATCCCTCCTGTTCTGCTTTATCCTAACCCCCAAACAAACCCCTCCCCAAGTAGTAGACCTTCCAAAATCATATTTAAATTCATTAGCAACTAAACACAAATGCCCAAAAACTAAAAAGGGCACAATATCAATTAGTCGACATATATCTAAAGGAACCGACAGAATACATATAAAATCAGATAGATAAGATTAGAGACTCACGGGAAGATAGGCAATCTAGGATAGCCTGGCAAACAATAAACAAAGTGAGTAAAAGGAAGAGCACAGCCAAAGCAAAATTGAAAGCTGCAAACCAACAGGAAAGAGTAACGCATGGACCAATCACCAGAATTATTAGAAAGCAATTGGACATTAAACTAGACCGTTCACTCAAGAAGAAAGCGGTTCTCAGAAAAATTAAAAATAGGAAAGCTGCAGGGCTGGACGAGATTCTCCAAGAAGTATAGAAGACCAGAATATTCGACAACATACTACTCCGACACTGCAACGCAGTCTATACTCAAAATCCGATAGACAGATGGATGAAGGGATGTACTCTCCTCTTCCCTAAAAAGGGTGACCTCGGGTTAGCCAAGAACTACCGTCGTATAACACTTCCATCCATAGCAGCCAAAATTTACAATGCCCAACTACGAAACCGCATAGAACCCAAAATCGAGAACATCCTTAGGAAAAAACAAAATGGCTTCCAAAGAAATAGATCCACGACCTCACAAATATTGACCATCCGTAGAATCTTTGAAGGCGTACGGGCAAAAATCCTACAGGCGATATTACTATTCGTTGACTTTACCAAGACCTTCGATTCCATTCACAGAGAGAAGATGGAATAAATCCTACTAGCATACGGCCTACCAAAAAAAACAAAAAACACTCGCAGCAATAACGATTCTCTTTAGAAACACCAAAGTGAAAGTACGATCACCAGATGGAGACACAAATATTTCGACATTTTAGCAGGGGTACTACGAGGAGACACGCTTGCCCCATACCTTTTTATTATCTGTCTACACTACGTGCTTAGAACGTCGATTGATAAAATCAGAGAGAACGGCTTCGAGCTGACAAAGAAAAGAAGAAGGCACCCCGCAAAAACAATTACCGACGCCGACTTTCGCCGATGACATAGCGATACTGGCAAATACACCCAACCAAGCCGAAACACTACTACATAGCTTGGAACGAGCCGCTGCAGGCATTGGTCTCCATGTCAATGCAATCTAAACGGAATATATGTGCTATAATCAAACAGGCGACATCTCCACACCAGACGGAACCTCACTGAAACTGGTAGATAAATTCACCTACCTAGGAAGCAGTGTCTCATCAACCGAAAAAGAAATCGACACACGGCTAATGAAGGCATGGACAGCTATCGATAGTCTATTGATCATGTGGAAATCAGACCTGACCTATAAAATGAAATGCAGTTTCTTCCAGGCAGCGGTCGTATCGATACTGCTGTATGGATGCACTACTTGGACGCTAAACAGCTAGAGAAGAAGCTAGACAGCAATTACACAATAATGTTGCGAGCAATATTGAACAAGTCTAGGTAGCAACACCCCACAAGGGACCAACTATACGACAACCTGCCTCCCATCACGAAAACTATGCAAGTTAGACGAACCAGACATGCAGTACACTGCTGGAAAAGCAGGAACGAGCTTGTAAGTGATGCACCTCTATGAACCCCCACATATGGCCGGGCAAAAGCAGGTTGACCAGCTCGAACATACATACAGCAGCTATGTGGGGATACGGGATGTATCCCTGAAGAACTGCCAGAGGCGATTAACGATAGGGAGAAGTGGCGAGAGAGGGTCAGGGATATCCGTGCCTGCAGCACGACTTGATGATGATGATGATGATAGAACATTAAAAAAAAAAAAAAAAATAGAGGCATTTCAAAACTTTATCGCTATTTTCAAAATTAATTCTATTGATTCAAGGAATTTTTTGTTATATGTAGGGCTTCTAGGGTTTTTAGTGGTAGCTTATTAATTTCGCATTATTTTATAGTAATGTTTTCGACTAGAATTTTTTGAACTTTTGCTATGGGAATAGAGTGGGTTTTAAAATGTAAGGCTATTGAGCTAGAATCTTTAAGTTGCATGATAAGCCATCTTGAAATGCTGTAGCGGTAAGACCAGCATATTCATTATTTTCTTTGGAGACAAACTTCCGAGAAACATTTGATCATATATATATATATATAGGGACAAGGTGAAGAAATGAAATATGGACTCATTTTTATAACGTTGTTTTAATTTTTATTCTGATAAGTCCTATTTATGAAAAAACCCTATAAATTATTATTCAAGCATTTTTTCATTAAAATCAAGCATAACATGAATGAGCAAGAAAAGAAACGACAAAGAATCTATGATTTGTTTAACGCCGAAAACAAGCAAAAAAATCCCGAAATAATTGCAGTTTCTTGATGGACTCCACTGAACCCAGACCTTAACTCCGTTGATTACGCTATATGGGTTACTTAAAAACAAAAACAAATGCAACTTCCCATCGAAGTATTGATTCACCCAAGACTATTATTGAGAAAAAATGGAATAAAATGTTTGTAGGATTTATTCTAAAGGCATACCAATCGTTTCGAAGGTATGTTCATATAATAATTGAAAAAAGATGACGGCTATACTCAGTAAATATACTGTTTTGTGTATCTTCTTATCTAGTCGTTTATTTTTGTTTAAATCAAAATTAATTATGTGTTATAATAGAGTCGTTTATCCTTATACTGGAATATTCCTTGTTTTGCTTTCGCACCTTTTATATGTATATATATATATATATATATATATATATATATATATATATATGCATGTCCTATGTTAGTTTCTATCATATGCTCGAGATCCTTTAATCGACTGATCTTTCGATGTTTTCATTAACTAGTATTTTAATTTCATCTTTCAAGTTAACAACCAAAAGGACAGTTATCCGATTTATATTAAAGCTCTATATAATAACAAATAAATATTGAGATATATAAAAATGTTACTTGTGAAAGGCTTGTTGCTTCGGGTTAGTATGTTCATCACTGGCTGGTATCCAGTAAATCAATATAAAATACTTTGGGCAACCCCATAATTTAACGACGTCACTATTTTAAGGACATTCTCAGAAACAATTCGGTAAATTGATGAGGTTGAAGTGTTATATTTTGACCCTCGCCCCGGCCTAAAAATACTATTCCAAGGTAATACACCGGAAGGAAGTGACACATTCCAACGGCCAGTAATCGAAAGAGATCGCGTGGGCGGATTAAGGCTTATGATATAGGAAAAGGTGAAGGTTCCATTCTGCCATTACAGTCATGCACCGGAAGGGAGTCAGCTCTGAACTGCATGACAGTTATTTCCGCTTGATGACGATTAAACATTCGATTTCAAAGATCCAGTAGGCGATCGTGTGGGCGTTGAGTTATTATGCAGTTGTCAGTAGAATTCCAGACAGTAGAGACCAGATGTGGTAGGGAAAGCCACACCCGACCGAGGGGGCACTCGGAAAACCCCCGAAGCAGTTGTCAGTAGAATTCCAGACAGTAGAGACCAGATGGAGTAAGGAAGGCCACACCCGACCGAGGGGGTTCTCGGAAACCCCCGATGCAGTTGCCAGCAGACTCCCAGAGGGTTAGAGACGAGATGTGGTAGGGAAGACCACACCAGACCGAGGGGCCCTCGGAAAGCCCCGATGGAGTAGACCCCAACATCAGGAGAACAATAATGACACAACGTGACGGTCATAACAGTGGGGTCAAAATATGAAGTTTATGTTCGGTCTCCAGCATCCTCTCACATGCTAACCTTTCGAACCCTTGCAATAAAGAGAGAGGTGAATATAATTGTAAAGAAGTCTTCTTGTGTCTTCCTTCCTGCATCTTAATTCTTCTTGCGTCTTCCTTCCTTCATGCGTCTTAATTATGGTGTCGTTGTGATGCTGAATGAACGTGTAAATAACTATATAACAGAAGCATCATTTTAGATAGAGCATGGTTTTGATTATGAAAGAATTACGACAAGAATAATCTGCTACAGCTAAAATTAACTGCTATTCCTAAAAGTAACTAAACATATTAGAACATGAAAGAGAGTACAAGTTAAAAAACGTTATAAATACAGCAAATAGGGATAAAACGATCATAAAAGCAGACAGAACTAGGTGGGAAAGGAACCCACTGGGAATTATGCAAGAGAGTAACGTTTGATCAGACTGACACATGTTATATTGAAAGACCAGAATCGTTGATAAAAAGCGATGCATAAAATTATTTGAGACTTAGAAATACAAGCGAATCACGCGTTGTAGGTCAGTATATCTTAACATCTGATATATTAAGGATTATTTAGAATTTTTGGATATGTTTATTGATGCTTCTTCGGATTCAACAGTGATTTGATAAGTTATCAAATGAGTGATATAAATTATATATGTATTGTTGCCACATATACACACACGCCCACTCACATACATAAATATATACATGAAATATCTGTAAATAGTTTCTTATCGTTTGATATGATAACTCGTTTATTTGCTCTAGTCGAAAACAGTAATGTTTTACAGAAGAATATGATCGATTATATCAGGTATATCTTATATTAGTAGTTGAAACTTCAGAATATATATATATATATATATACTGTGAAAACGATTACGGTATGCTTAATATCCTCGCTGAAATTTCATATATATATATATATAGAGAGAGAGAGAGAGAGACGGACAGACAGACAGAGACAGAGAGGAGAGAGGGAGAGAAAGAGAGAGAAAGGAAGAGGTAAATTGATTGACTTGCATGCACGCACACACACACACACACACATATATATATATATATATATATATATATATATTGGATGAAGTGAGACTAGGAAACCTTAAGGCAAAAATATTTCATCTTCGGAACATATCACTACACATCATCATCATCATCAACATGTCGTCCCGCCAGCACGGATATCCCTGACCCTCTCTCGCCACTTCTCCCTATCGTCTTGAAATGCTGTTTCCACAGTTTAATTCTTTCTTGCTGCTTTGTAGCTTTCAATTTAGCTTTGGTTGTGCTCTTCCATCTATTCACTTCGTTTATCGTTTGCCAGGCTATCCTAGATTGCATATCTTCCACTGAATCTCTATCATGTGATCTATTTCATTTATTTCCCCAGACACTTTCATTGAACACATTTTTTTCGCTAGAAATATGCCGTCTTTATACCTTAGGCAAATATCTATATCCACTTGACAAGCATTTCGGTCTATATTTTAAGTTGAAGTGGAGAAGTAATGATAACAACAATAATAATTGAAGTTGCCAAATTCAAGACTTTGCTGTTCCGGCTGACCACAGTTAGAAATTGAAATATAAGTACCTCGAACTTGCAAAGGAATTGAAAAAAAAAAAACTGTGGAACGTGAAAATGAAGGTGATACTAATCGTAATTGCTGCTCTTGATACAGTCACAAAAGGATTAGTACTGGGACTGGAGGACATGGAAATAAGAAGACGAGTGGAGACATCCAAACTACAGCATTATTACGATCGGCTAGATTACTGAGGACATCCTGAAGACTTGAGGAGGCTTTCTTTTACTCAAACTCGTTTGAGTAACTATCGTCTAACGCTGGTGTGAAAAATACGAAAAGGAATAATAATAATAATAATAATAATAATAAGAAGAAGAAGAAGAAGAAGAAGAAGAAGAAGAAGAAGAAGAAGAAGAAGAAGAGAAAAAAGAAGAGCAACTACAAAAAACAACAAACAGACCGTGGAAAGTCGAGACGATTGGAGGAATTTGAGATTACTGAAAGAATTGATTCCAATCAGACCAAAGCTAGAATACTCGAAAAGTTTCTTGGGGGCTTGAGGAGACTTGCCGTCACTGAGACTCCGGTGAAACACCACCAGTTAAAACTCGTGTGAAAAAACCCGCAAGGAGTAAGTTAATAATCAGGGCTAAATATAGAGAAGAATGAATTTATATTGGCGCACAAAACCAAATGATATTCATCAGATATTAGTTGGCAAACACAATAAAAAATTTGCATATCCAATATGAAGATTATGTGAACAACACGTTGAGTCTATTGACCATTTAGTATCTGGTTGTCCAATCCTGACACCAAAAGAAAGTAAAGATCAACATTTCTACATTGAACATTATATACATTGAAAAATATATCAATATAATTGTGCGCCACACGCTGAAAAATTGTATGAATATTAGCCTAAACTAAATATAGACGGCTAGGGGATGACTATTCTTTGGTTTTCTGCCATTCAAACTGACAGACATTATCAAAGCCTATAGAACAGACACAGTTATCAAGTACCATAAGCAAAACAAAATTCCTTCGGATAAATGAGGCACTGTCATTATATATATATATATATATATATATATATATATATATATATATGTATATATATATATATATATATATATATATATATAGTCCTGTTAATTTTCTTCCGTGTTTTTTTGATTTTGTCAAATAAACATTACAGAATGGAAATATATTTATAATCCTAATGTAACCGGTTTTGTTTTTTTCTTAAATATATATATATATATATATATATATATATATATATATATATATATATATATATATATATATCATCATCATATCGTGCTGGCAGCACGGATATCCCTGACCCTCTCTCGCCACTCCTCCCTATCGTTCATCGCCCTAGGTAGGTCTTCAGGACAACAACCTGTATCCTCACATAGCTGCTGAATGTACGTTCGTGCTGGTCGTCCTGCTTTTGCGCGGCCATGTGTGGGGATCCATAAGAGTACATCTCTTATGAGTTCATCTCTGCTTCTCCAGCAGTGTCCTGCATGTCTGGTTCGCCTAACTTGAATAGTTTTCGTGATAGGGGGCAGGTGGCCGTACAGTTGGTGTCTTGTGGGGTGTTGCTGCCAGGACTTGTTCAGGATTGCACGCAGCATTCTTGTGTAATTGCCATCTAGTTTCTTCTCCAGCCGTTTTGTTAGCGTCCATGTAGTGCATCCATATAGCAGTATCGATGTGACCGCTGCCTGGAAGAAACTGCGTTTCATTTTATCGGTTAGGTCTGATTTCCATATAGTCGATAGCCTATTGATAGCTGTCCATGCTTTCGTTAACCTCGTTTCGATGTCCTTTTCGGTTGATTCGACGCTGCTTCCTAGGTACGTGAATTTGTCTACTAGTTTAAGAGGGGTTCCTTCTAGAGTGGAGATGTCCCCCGTTTGGTTATAGCACATATATTCCGTTTTGTGTGCATTAACATGGAGGCCTATGCTTGCTGCTGCTCGTTCCAGGCTATGCAGAAGTGTTTCGGCTTGGTCAGGTGTATTTGCCAGTATCGCTATGTCATCGGCGTAGTCGGCGTCGGTAATTGTTGTTGCGGGGTATCTTCTGCTTCTTTTCTTCGTCAGTTCGAAGCCATTCTCTTTGATTTTGTCAATCGATGTTCTAAGTACATAGTCTAGACAAATGATAAAGAGATACGTAGCCAGCGTGTCCCCTTGTAGTACTCCTGCTACAATGTCGAAGTATTCTGTTTCTCCATCTGGTGATCGTACTTTTACTTTAGTGTTTCTATAGAGATATGTAAATATGTCAATATTGCATGATGTACGTTAAGGTATTTGAATAAACCTATGGACGACCAAACTCAATACCCAAATGGGTCCTGGACGTGAGTTTGACGACTTTTCGCTCAGGATCGACAGTTCGATCGGGGAACTACTGCTGCTCCTCTATAAGAGTGGCTTCTATAGAAGAGAATAAAACAGCCATCGAAAGATAACCATGATATATATATATATTCTTAAATAAATAAGTAAATATATATATATATATATATATATATTTATATATATATATATATATATATATATCAATAAACAGTAAATAAGTAAAGGTAATGATCTTAAAATTGAAATTGACAACGTGTGGCATCATTAAACTACTGTTATACGCATAACAACTTGAGGTTGAGCTATGGAAAAATAGGGCACAGATAAGTATATTAACAGGGTCCATTGCAATTCAATTTAAAGTATTTTTATTTTATCGAATAGAACTTCTCGTTTACTCAATAGTGTTCTTCAATTAAAAGAAATATCAAAAATATATACGTCCTGTATTACTTAACATGATAATTTGTGAAAACAATACATATATCAATACCTTTCCATGGCCCTAGGTCTCAAGTAATGACTTGCTAAGGGATTCTATTAAACAGAAAGCAAGGAATATCTCAGAAGAACACGACAACATGCAGAAAGCAACCCTTGCAGCAAAAATCTCACCAAAGAAGTAAAGACCAAGGCAGACTACTTGCAAAATAATCCTGACCTTTTGTAAAATGTACGAAGCAGGACTTAGACATCGGAACAGTAAAAAAAAAGAAAAAGAAATGGATGATGCACGTGATTTTATCACAGAAAGATAACTAAGTGATTCTCTATGAATCAATAAAATAAAAGGGTAGATAACTCACTAGTATTAAAGAGCATAAAACTGATAATTCAGAACAATTGAGATGTGTGTAGATGGAACATTTCAGAGACTCAAAAAATATACCTAAAAAAGAGTAAAAATAAAATGACAGAGACAGAGACAGGCAGAGACAGAGACACAGAGAGAGACAGAGAGAATAAAGTTATACAGCAGCCAGTAACTGCAATATAAATAGAAATAACACAAGCTATATGGAACAATAAAAGTTTCGAAGAAACACAAATAAAAAAAAATAACTGTATGGATATTTCAAGCAGAAAACTTAGGAAATTGCAAACGAGATCACATGCCCATGACTAAGAAGAGGAAGCCTTAAAAAAGAAACTAAATCTCTTTTAGTATAATCACAAAAATGCTCCAAGAACCAATTATATCAAAGCTAAAATCGACAATACGCAGAAGAATATCAAATGAATTTTTTTAACGCAAAAAGCGAATAGAGAAAACTAACATTGAAGGAAAATAATCCAAGGAACGACTCGATTAGAAAAGGAATCCACTGAAAATTGTGCAAGAGATTAAAATGTGAGTATGGAAACCAACAGTATCAGCATAAATCGAGAAAATGAAACGCATAAAATTCTCTGGGACTTTCAGATACCAACGGTACACCAAATCCCGAACAGAAAAAAAATTCTTATCTAGATGATTTTGCCGTCCAAGAGGACTATAGTTGAAAAAAAAAGGGAAGCGAAAAGATAGACAAATACTTAGATCTCACTAGAGAGGAGGAAAAACTTTGGAGAATAAGGACGGTGGTGATTCCAATTGTAGTTGATGCACTAGGAACAGTCCCCAAAAGCCCGGATAAGAAGTTGAGAACTGGTGATCAACATCATAACTAAAATCAGTAAGCATGCGCAGAATAGTCCTGTACAACTGAGTAGACTGGCTCTCACTCGGATTTCATTGAAAAACGACAAGTCCAAACTAGTATGAAACATTAGATTATAATATCTTCCGGCAAATAACAATGGTAATATAAAAGAAAGAGAACGGATAGGTAAATACTTAAACATTGCTTGAGAATTAAAATAAGATTTCGAAGGAGAGACTGACTGTTATACCAGTTGTATTGACGTGTGTCAAATGGTTTATAAGGTTTGTAAATTGGACTGGAAGAGTTGGACATCTGATGACCTCCAGATACAACATTCATGAGATCAGCCAGAATACTGAGACGAGTCCTGGGGATCTAAAGAAACTAGCTGTCACTTAGACATCAATGAAAGCAATGAAAGATTATCATCTATTACTCGTGTGAAAAATTTCTCAGGAATAATAATAATAATAATAATAATAATAATAATAATAATTGGAAAATTTACCAAAGAGGGAGAGAGAGAGAGAGAGAGAGAGAGAGAGAGAGAGAGAGAGAAAAGATTAAAAAAACAGCTTCTTTTTTGTGGTTCACAGAAAACTAACCTTCGACTTCAGTCTTTCGTGAGTGGCATTACATGAACAACCCCTGAGATGCCTCATCAAATGTGGTGATCTCGGAAAGTTTTAGTTAATCGATGTTTTCAATCGAGGATGCTAGATAAAGCACATCTTGTTGCACCTAGCCTTCCATAGATATATAGTTGGTGTAGACCGGCCAACAATGGCAGCAAATGGGTTAGTTGAAAATGCACACGTTACCTCTAGGTGGAGTTTAGAATAGGCTGTATATTTCTCCTCTAAAAGGGTGGGGGTCTTAGGCATAACACTAAAATAGATTTGGTGGGGAAGCTGCAGTTCTGGTTATCGTAGGAGTGTGGAAAATCCATTCATTGACATCCCTCCCGGGTCAACTCAAGCCGGGAATGGTAGTACCTATAAAGATCTAACTAGAGGTCAAACAGATCTTTTAGGAAATTATTTTTACTAAATAAGAATACACTGATATTATTTATATGAGTGTTTAAATTCATGCAATTCCATAGTCACAAGGCTTAAAATACCCACAAATGTGTAGTCATGCAATTAAAAATTAATGAATCACCCAATGGATCACCCAATCACAAAACAAACTACATAACTTGACTGTTAAAATCAATGAATCACCCAATGGATCACCCAATCACCCAACAAATAAGAGAACTTGAGTTTAACTTCCGGACGCAGTTTAATGTTTTATCTAGGACATGAGCTAATTGACACTTTCCTTATTTCATGGGTTGATAGTTGTACTGAACACGTCTTGTCAACTTGTCTTTAATATCGGTGTCACTCCTAGAATGCATTACACATAGACTCTGCTCTCATAGACATATTCAGTGACAAAATTCTACTTTCAGGTCGGACGACAGCTTGTCTCATTTTCAGATAAAAATGATGGCTTGTGAGCGGTAAGTCTACTACTATTCTAGCAAGAGCACACCTGATTTTTATGAGCCAGTATAAAATAGAAGGAATTGCTTTTGGAGCGATTCTTTTGCAAATATGACATGTTGTTTTTTACTCATCGCGGGAAAAATGTATTGCTAACGAAAAAATATATTGTTTCCTGGCTGAAATGTTTGTATATCCAACAGCTTATTATGCGGTCGTTTTCAGTTGTATTTTCAGTTGAAATAAATAGGTTTTATTTCAGAATATTCTTCGTCTTAACGAAACAGAGGAATGTCTATGAATGCAGAAAGTAGTACTGATACTCAGAATCTAGAAAGCAACTGGAGGTGCGAGTAGCATAAAGATATATCGTTGTAGAAAATTGACTCGGTAAGTGAAGGTCAAATTCTGAACGTGACTGAATACATTTTACTGAGCGCTAATGGCTTTGAGAAAAGCACGTTTTCATGTATTCTTACACTCGCCCATCTTGAGAAAAATATCAACATATACTAGGTGCTCTAGATTTGGCTTTTTGCAACCAGTCTGTGAGAAGTAAATATTTATATTAAAAACACTCCGAGCAGTGTCGCAAAGTAACCATTGCCAGTGACATGACAAACACATACCCACCCCCCCAAAAAAAACAACAAACAACCCACTCCCAAATCGTGAGCTTCTATGCGGAAGGTTATTCAGTATTAAGTATATGCTAGTTCTGGTGGTCCTGTTGGGTGGAGGTGCAGAATACACCGACTACATTACTGCAGAGAGGTACAACCACAAAAATAAATACCCTGGATATGACATTAAACAATCTGCTATTGGGGCTACAGTAATGCTTGATCTTTGGGGAATACGGAGTACCCGTTCATTGTCATCGCCGACGTGTCCAATGTGGCCCGGAGGGTAGCACCTCATACGGTTGTATCAATGGGTCAAAGAGAACTGTTGGACATTTAAACTCTGTGCCTATGCCAAACTGAGTTGTTTGAAATAGAACTGTTTTACATTTACCCGTGAGTAGAAAAATGATTGCTATTTGATTAAATTGCCAATGTTAAAGAGCATTACTTGAAAATATTTAACTGTATGCAAACAAATAATCACTGGTAAATAGAATTATTTGTATGATAAAGGAATACGTGAACCCATTTAACAATGAAAAAAAATGTGCTCTGGCTCGTTTAAAAATGTTATAAAAAAAAAAATGTTTAGAAATCATATTTCATATATATGTATAGAAAGGATTTGGCATTAAATAACCAACAAGGGTTGATATAAGCCATAAAAACCAACCAAACCAAACCATATATATTTTATATATATATATATATATATATATATATATATATATATATATATATATATATATATATATAAAGGATTTGGCATTAAATAACCTAACAGGGTTGATATATGCCATAAAAAACAACCAAACCAAGCCATATATATATATATATATATATATATATATATATATATATATATAAAAGATTCGGCAATAAACAACCTACAAGGGTTGATATGCCATAAAACCAAAACCAAACCAAATCAAACCTACAAGGGTTGATATGCCATAAAACCAAAACCAAACCAAATCAAACCATCTAGTTCTGGTTCTTTCCACAGCAACAAAACTCCGAGATGAATTGCACTTTGTGCTTCCTTCAGACAACATCGGTGTTGTGAAGAGAGGGAGAACTGTAGCATGGGCAACTGCAGTCTTTTGCCAATTGTTCAGCTGCCCATGTTTTCTAATCATCAACCAGTAAACTGAATCAATTGTAGGGTGAGCAGTTACTGAAAAAAAAAACCCTAAAAATTAGAGATATCTCAACAAAGTATTCAAATGGTACAAATACAACCACTTTTATCATGAAACAATTCCAAGCAAAAATACATATTCGTATTGCTAAAGAAAAAGGGAAAGAGTTGATCAATAGGGGAAAAGTCCAGAAAAAACATATTAGCTGTAACTACATCAAAAAATGAATAAAGAAAAGTATGTTGCTTGACGTCTGGTATTCCACAGCCACCCTCTCGATTCAGGTCGGCTACTTCATTCAGGAACTTGATGTAGAACTTTGAGTTTATTCTGAAGTCATGTGAGAAGATGAATGGAGGTATAACATTACCATAGTTAGTGACAACCTCAAACACCATGATAAGAACTGGATATTTGTTTTTGTTTGTAAATTTTATAGGAAAAAAGTAAGCCATCGTTTGTTTTGTGAGTTCACCATCTGATACTGGTTGAATTTTTCCCATCAGAGAAAAAAACAATGTACATTCGGTTAAAGGCAATGCTTGAGTTTGTGGGAAATCTTTGCAGTGCGGTCTTTTCTCTTCTTCATGATCTATGAAAAAAAATTATCCTATCTTTTATGATAAACACCGATCGTCTTCATGCACGAGCTGAGTTATAAGAATATTGGACACTATCATGTCATTGGATATGAACTTGAATATATCATTAAGATCATTGGAAATTATGACCTGCATCTCACCAACAAATTCGGGAGTCCTTTTCTTATCAGAACGATCAAAGTAGGGATTTCTTTTTTCCTACCTTCAACACTATCATCACCTGGAGAAGCAAAGACAAACTCTAAACGGACGTTTTCCTAAGGATCCCCAAACATGAACGTACTTGTATTAGCAGACCGACAAAGACTTACTTATGTCAGCCCTGTGCAGATAATCGATCTTCTTTGGGGGAGATGCCTGGAGCAGTCAATGATGGAACAGCTGACTGTGCTACATGATGATCAAGTCTTTTTGAATCCTTTCCTCTTTCTTCATACTGGCGCCCAGGCATTCCGAAACGGAACTTCTTTGGAAATGTCCAGCAGCACAACATGCAGTTTTCAAATTTCTGGACGAGTGAAATGTGTCATGGATCTGCTTTTCTCAGAGACGATGTCCAACTAAAAGAAACACTGAAACACAAATTACATATGTAAAATTAATGATTTAAAATAGCGAAGATTTACCCATCGCTTTTTGTATGTAGTTATTATGATATGACGGATAATGCCGCTCCAGATCGAGAGGGCTGCTACCGGAAGACCCTACGCCTGTAACAGGACTCTGAGTCATGCTACACAAGCAGGAGAGCAGTATTGGCTGTGGAAATATTTCTCTAACAACTTCACTCTTGACATCTGGTCTCCGAATATTCCAGATGACAATCGCATTAGCTTATCTGAGGAGAGGTTGAGCGCGATACTGGCTAACCTCCACACAATTCTAAATTTTATACTGTGATGTGTGTGTGCGTGTATGTGTGTGTGTGTCTATATTTTATTCATGTTTCTAATTTAGGTATTTACTTAACTCATCCAATCGTTCTTTGTCAAGACCCCTCTATGATATTCCTCTTACCTTTATCTCCTTTATTCACTCCCCCCCCAGCTCTCCAGTTCTCCTACATTTTCTCCGTTATCTTTTTATTAAGCCCTTCATTTTTAAGACTATGCATACACACTTTCTCTCTCTCTCTCTCTCTTTCTCTCTCTCTCTCTCTCTCTCTCTCTCTTACTTTATTTCTGTCTCTCTTTTTTCTCTTTTATTTTCTTAAATGCATCGAACAAAACCTGTGGAACTCAAACGATAAATAAGATAGCTGTTAGGTCGGCAAATTGTAACAAACGCTCATATATTTGTTTTGAATACACGTGTATATGACACTACTTCTTTTCTTTAGTTTATATTTTTATGAATTTTTAAAAGAAGGAGGAAAATTCTTACTATTAGAAGTGTAAGAAAAACATGGGTATTCATATTTCTAAAATGGCATATATAAATAGTTGATATATGAGTAAATGACTGAACAAAACACCAATCTATAAATTGATAAATAGTGTTTCTTTAAAATGAGTGAAAAATCTGTTGAAAAAAAGAAGTTACAAAATCTTTTGTTGTAAGAAAAGTTAATATATAAGTTCAAGTATATTCATTACAAGAGAGAAAGTTTTCTTATAATAGTATATTTTTTCCCCTGACTAGTTTCAATATTTCGTGTATGTAAAAGGTCTTTGTGTGAGTATGTCACTTGTTACTAGGTCGGAGAGAAAGTGTATTTATGCGCTGAAATGTAAGCGGTGCAGCTGTTGTATAATTTCATATATACAAATACAGGCGACTCAGGTGGTCTCAAATATACAGGTGACTCCGTTGTTCAGGTACGAACGCATTTATTAGTTTCTGACTTCGGTTCTTCGATACGAGGAGAGAGACAATACTTAAAATTCTTTCTTAATCACACTATGCTCACACCACCCCAACTTTTGGCATATCTCGTGGTGTTTTAGATCTCAATTCATCTTCGCTGGTCGTAACTCGAAAAACTTAACTGCCGCCGCAACGGTAGAAAAAACAACTCAATGGCTGAGAACTCAATTCTCTACCCCAATCGCAGAAACTCAATTGTCTGCCTGCATGGTCCATCTCAAATCCTCAACTGCATGGTCGGGCCGCAACTTCTCAACACCATGGTCGGATCTCAGCTGAATCTTTTTCAAAATCAGCCAAATTTTCTGCCCATCTCTTCTGGGCATGACGTCATCCACACTCCAGCCCGATTTCCTGTCTGGGTTTTATTATGACAATGGTGATTGTCATATCCTTTTGCGCACGAGCCTAAACTGCACTAATTGATTCCACACCTAAACTCTTAACTCGAACAGTTTAAAGCCCAACTAAACTGAATGATTAATAATTTTAATGAAAAAGGATTAAAATAAAAAATCATTCCTTAATTATATAACACAGCGAGAATTATAAAAGATGTACGAATAAATCCACGTAAATAATATTTTTATTTAATTTAGAAAAATTAAGAGATGCTAAAATTTTATAGCCACG
Organism: Sepioteuthis lessoniana; assembly: GCA_963585895.1. NCBI lineage: Eukaryota > Metazoa > Mollusca > Cephalopoda > Myopsida > Loliginidae > Sepioteuthis > Sepioteuthis lessoniana. Next base: position 69,565,492 of record OY757926.1, read on the forward strand.
TGAGGGAACAACATGTTATATGTGTTACTCAAACGGAAGAAAATCTGAAAGTTTGCGTAAGTTACTGAGGAGAAGATCCATGAATCCTACTGGCTAGTGTATTCTTTATATCACTTATTTATAAGACTGGGTTTAACCGGAAATTAGATTAAAACATGGATGGTTTATCTATTATCTAAACTGGTTTATAATGTATTCTTATCAGTATAGGAATGGGAAAAACTTCCCTCACTATTTTTGGATTTTGATCCTTCAAGTTTTTTTGCGGCAAGTCAAATATTGTTGTCTGCTAATCTGAAAGATATTTTAGAACGGACAAGTAAATGGCTATTGATCAATAAATGCAAAAGAATTGATACAAAAACTAATGCTTCTGGAGCCTACATTTTACACAAAAAATGATTATTTTTCGCATGGAAATCAGTTGAATATATATATATATATATATATATATATATATATATATGTGTGTGTGTGTGTGTGTGTGTGTGTGTGTGTGTGTGAATCCTTCAAAAATATCCAATTCTCAACAAGAAGAAGGGCCGTACCCGAAGATTTTGTAAAGTTATTTCATAAGATTTAATTTCACCCACGATCCTATCAAATAAGATTAATTTTTGAATAGATCTATTTAACCCATAAATGTGATCTTAACAGTTACTACGGATTCAGAACAGATCTTCAGAAACAGAGCCTCACCATCAGATCCTGTTAAGTGCCATACACAAGACACACTCTTTTCGGTGTAAAGGATACGTCATTATCCTCGGGTCATGCAGGTAGCTCGGAGATCCTTGAAACTCTCACCGGCCATCTCAATCGTCCATCGTACCTAAAGGTCCTCGAGACACTATGTAGACTACACAAAGTGTTGCATACATATATATACTGGATAAATACTGACACAATGATAAACGACGCATCAAGGACGCAATGACAAAGATGCAGGAAGGAAGACACAAAAAGACTTCTTTAGAAAAATATTCACCTCTCACTTTATTGCAAGGGTTCGAAAGGGTTGTTCAAGGTGTGCATGTGAGAGGATGCTGGAGACCGAACATAAACTTCATATTTTGACCCCACTGTTATGACCGTCACGTTGTGTCATTATTGTTCTCCTGATGTTGGGGTCCACTCCATCGGGGTTTTCCGAAGGCCCCCTCGGTCGGGTGTGGCCTTCCCTACAACATCTGGTCTCTAGCTGTCTGGAATTCTACTGGCAACTGCTTTGGCACCCAACTCAACTCAATTATATAATAATTCAACGCCCACACGATCGCCCACTGGATCTTTGAAATCGAATGTTTAATCGTCATCAAGCGGAAATAATTGTCATGCAGTTCAGAGGTTACTCTCTTCCGGTGCATCACTGTAGACCTTCACCTTGTCCCATATCATAAGCCTTAATCCGCCCACGCGATCTCTTTCGATTACTGTCCATTGAAATGTGTCACTCCCTTCCGGTGTATCACCTTGGAATAGCATTTTTGGGCCGGGTCGAAGGGTCAAAACATAACAAAAGAACTGATGTACATAAGCCTTTGCGGGTCGGCTAACACTGGTGAGTACATATATAGGAATCTACAGAAGAACATCGTTTATGAGATCCTCCTTTCTTCTCCAGTAGTAACCAGCATTTGTTCGTCTAACTTGGATGGCTTGTGCGTGGCTGCTTTTTTTGTGTGATGTTGCTTCCAGGATTTGTCAAAAGGGCACGGTCAGTTGGTTGTTTGGGTTTATGGCACATCAACCTTTGTTGATTATCTATTTTTATGCAAATAGTCAGTTCTATTTTTTTTTTAATCGATTTTAGCATGAGTACACGTTTTAATTGTCAAAACATATCGATTTCAAGATATTCAGTTTATTTAAACAGTTCTAATTCAGTTTAGTATAAGTATCGATTTTCTTTACACGCAGATAAAAGTCAAAACAGTTCTATTTTAAACAATTCAGTTTAGCGAAAGTACAGTTTCAATGTTAAAACATTTCCATTTCAAACAATTCAGTTTAACATAAGCATTCAGTTTAAATGTAAGTACAGTTTAATTGTGAAAAACACTTCTATTTCGAGCTATTCAGTTTAGTCAAACGGTTCTAATTCAAACAATTCAGTTTAACATAAGTATGCAGTTTAGTTCTATTTAACCCATGAATACGGCCCTATCAGGTGCTACCACTCCGGGTCAGAGAGGACCTGGGAGCAATGGCAATGAAGGGGTACTCTGCATTCCCCAAAGCTCAAGCAACACTGAAGCCTCACCATCAGATCGTTTAGTGTCATATCAATCACACTCATTGGGGGGTCTTACCCCTCTGCAGAGGTGCAGTCGGTGTATTCTACTCCCCCAGCCGACTGGGCAATCAAAACGGCACGTAGAGGGTATGTATACAAAAATGCTACCTGTTAAAGTAGGGAATATATTACGCGTATTAGAATACACGTAATATATTCCCTACTGACTGGGCGTTTGGTATCTGGGATCTCAAATTACCTGTGAGGACACTATTCTAGGTGATTGGTATCATTTATTTAGAAGAAAACTATTTCCGCAAGATAAATCGTGAACCTGTTCCCAGGAAAATGAGAATGATGAGGGTGAAATAAAATAGAAAGCCAGACATTTATTTTGATGGAACTTTACATCAGAGAGAGTAGAAGATAATATTTCAACTCTCAAGAATAATATTAGTCATAGAAGTTATCATATTTTGCGGGGGTGTCCTCGTGGTGTAATGGTTAAAGCGATGAACTGCGGAATCGTAGTACGCGAGTTCGTACTCCAGTCGCGCTATTACGTTCACTTTCGGGCAAATACCCTTGGGAAAGGTATGAACCCCCTTATTCTCCCTCCAGCTATGGATAAATAGTAGGACGGACTAGGTTCTTCAGCTTTGGTGAGGCAACTAGTCTAGGAGAAGGAAAACTCTGAATTCAAACCTGTTAAACTCCGCTTAAAATTTGACCTTGTGTCATATCCTGCCCGAGCGGAGGGGTTGGTAAATAGTACCATATCAGGAGGAGATATTGTATTTTTGTCATGTCAATAATGTAGACATGATCATATGAAATTCAATATGAGAGGTGCCCGTGGTGTAACGGTTATCGTCTTAGGAAATGGACACAGCGCCATGAGTTCAAATCCTAGACGAGACTGATTGCATTTCACAAACCACTAATACCCTTGGGAAAGGTATGAATCCAAGTATTCTCCCTCCAAATATGGGTAAATAGTAGGGCGGCAGACTGATTTCTTCAGCCTTGGTGAGGCAAATAGTCTTGAAGGAAAACTTTGAATTCAAATCTGTTAAACTCCGCTTAAAAATTGACCTTGTGTCATATCCTGTCCAAGCGGAAGGGTTGGTAAATAACCCCATGAGATTCAATATGAAAACAGGATGTAGACATTTAGCAAAATCTCAAAAGGAATGCAAAAATGTTGAAATTAGATCTATGCATATACAAAAAGAAATAGATCGCATATATATATATATATATATATATATATAATTTTCCTTAAAAACAACAACTATCGGTCACATTAGCATAATGAATATATTTCTTTCCTGTTAAAAAGCATTGATATATATCAATGTTCTAGAAATTTAACATGAATTCTTCAGATCAAACAAGAAAAACATTTGTAATGTTTTTAGAGAATTGATTTATACCAATTCTTTTTAACACGACGGAAATAAATTTATTATCTTAATGTGACCGATTGTTGTTCTTTTTTTAAGAAGTAATTTGCTCTGTAGATTTTATTTACATTGTGATCTTGACCGGGATTACTTTAATCTAATATTCTATTTTTGAATATTTTATTGGTCATGCTTGGATTTATTCCCACCTCAGGATTTACTGGATCAAATACTGTCTTGTATACCTGGGGCCTTCAATAAGTTTCCAGACTTTTTTTGCACCGGTATTTAAAATTGTTGTAGACTCTTGAAAATTCAGTATATTATTGCTATACATCTTATGAGATGACTGATCATGGTTTATGATTTCACGTTCAAATGAACAGCTACAGCAGCAATTGGAATACACCCTACTAAAGACTCATTGTCTCAGCTCGTGAATTTCAAAAATGCAATCTGACACTTTAGAAGAACGACTTGCAATAAAATTGTGTTTTAAACTTGGAAAAATGCCACAGAAACAAATGGAATGCTTCAGACTGCTTTTCGACCATCTTGCATGAATCGAGCTTCAGTTTTTGAGTGGCATAATAGATTCAAGGGAGTCTGTGAGGGATGATGAGAGGTGTGGGAGGTGTAAGGAAGTCAATACACTAGAGTTGATTGGCCAAAGGGTTAGGGTTACGGTTACTAGAATGAGGTTTTACAGGAGTTCAGGAAGAGATTCCTTGGGAAGATGCCAGCAGCCTTCAAATCGGGTCAGTGGCATTTCCACCATGACAATGCACCAGTCCACAACTCCATCACTGTCACAGACTATTTGAGCAAGATGGGCATCAAGAAAGTTCCACACGTTCCCTATAGTCCAGACCTTGCTCCCTAAGCTCGGAAGCTGTCGTTATGAGACAATTGAGGTGATGAAAGAGGCTGTGACGAAGGTCATTGACACGCTCACGCAACAGGACTTCCAAGGGGCCTTCCGGAGGTTGTTGGAACGGTAGAACAAGTGCATTGCATCTGGAGGAGATTTCTTCGAAGGGGATTAGAGTTTCATGTGTGTACAATCACTAAAAGTACCCCTACGAAAAAAGTCTGGAAACTTATTTAATGATCCTCGTATATATATATATATATATATATATGTTGTGCTACATGAACATGGCCAACACCCTGAAACTGAGCTGCAGCAAAGTGGCTAAGATCATCCAGCGTTTTAAAAGAGCAGGGTCCACTCAGAACAGGCCTCGAGTGGGTCGTCCAAAGAAGCTGAGCGTAGGAATGCTGTCAGCAATGCTGACAGCATTCCTACGCCGACCTTTCAAAGAAAGCATTTGGATGTAACGCTTAGCATGTGCGCTCAGCTTCTGATGATGGCTCAAGATGTGTCCGAACGTACTTGGGAATCAATTATTTACACATTATTTATAAGCCAATACCGGCCTGGTATCCTAACGTCCATACTGCAACTTGAAGGGATCAACACAAAAATATGTAGACAAAAAATGTCTATTCTGGTTAATCAACTATATATATATGTATATATAATAAGTAAATATATATTAGATGTTATGTATATGGAAACTTGTCTGTGCCCTCAGGTTTCATGTCGTTTTATAAACTATAATTATCAAGCAAATAATGAAAGATAAAAAAGAAATTGAAATATCGAAAAATACAGTCAAAAGATCGTTAGAATTTCGTACTGCGCTTTGTGTGTGGGTGTGTGAGTGTGAGCATGTGTGTATGTGCGTGTGTGTCTGTAGGTTATATTTGCGTACTATTGTGTATGGACGCAAGTTTAGTATATGTGTGTATAAAGATACATACGTGGCGCGATAGATTTGTGGTTGTCTCCTGGATGTATGAGACGAGATGTGAGGCCGGATTTGCAGCAGAATGACCGAGAAAAAAGGATTTGTTTCTTTATATATTGGTGTGTGTGTTTATGGTGGTAATTTTAAATGAGGTCACAGACAAGCTTCCTGGCTATTAAATATATATAAAATCTTATATATATTTACCTATTATTATTATGTAATAGCTCTATCACAGACATTGAATATTCTCCAAATTATATTGCATTTCGCTTGACACAAACTCACATAGTGAAATTTAAGACAAACAACACTGTTACAATATATATATATATATATATATATATATATATATATATATATATATATATATATATATATATATATATTAGGAGCCGCTAGTGCAGAAATTGTTATCGTCTCTGGAACCAGACACAGTTACGCGATTTCCATCCTGAACGAAGCTATTTCTATTTCACATGCCAAAAGTATCTTTAAAAGAGATATGCATCAAAGTATTTTTCCTGGGCTAATAGTAAATAGTAGGGCAGACTGTGCTTTTTAATTTTGGGATGCCAACCTGTGTAAAAGGAAAAATTTTCATTAAAAACTATTAAACTCCGCTTAAAATTTTAACCTTTTGTTGTCACTGTTACTTGTGCAGGTGATATATATATATATATATATAAAGAAAAAGTTTGAAGCAGAAGCAGAGGTTAAATACTCCAGTAATGAGGATTCTAGAAATAGTAAATTGTGCTTGGAGGAAAAACATCACATCATTAGTTTTCCAATTTCGAATTATTTGCTAAAGAATAGTTCCGATTGACTGCTAAATGCAGGCATGAAAATCAATATTACTTTGTATTTTGGCGCCACGTAAAGAGAAGAGATGTTTATGAACGTTCAATCTACAAGCATGTGGACAGAGGAAATTGGGTGGTTGTAGGTAGCAAAGGATATAATGTTAATGATTAAATATTTCTATCAGGTATATATTTTTTCATTTATAATAGATTGTCTAAAATTGGATATTACATTCTTTTGATCAGGATACACACACGTGCACATACACGTACTCACACACACATACTTATATATATATATATATATATGTGTGTGTGTGTGTGTGTGTGTGTGTTGTTGTTGTTGTTGTTGTTGTTGTTGTTGTCAATGTTTTGTCATATCTTTCTCCTCCTGCCAGTGATCCGTTATTAAAAGCTAGACTTTGACTTAATGAAGGAATATCTTTTAGTCGTTGATTTTGCCACTTGAAATAAAAAAATGTCGAATCATGTCTATCGAAGCTGAATTCCGGACAAGGTTGTTTGTAACTTTAACGGAAAACAGTCTTTTCTTTACTCTCATTCAATTTATGATACGGCTTATATTTTTCTGAAGCTCGAAATTTACTTGGCTTTCATATAAATTCAGTAGACATGAGGTTAACAAGTTAAAAATGGCCAAAATTATCAAAAATAAGTAAATTTACGCTTTTCATGTGGAAAAGTTATGTATAAAAAATCCCAGTTCCTAAAAGAGAGTTAATAAATTAAAAAAAGAAAAAGTATTTTTCTGGTCACCGTTTGGAAAATGTCCAGTGAAAAAAATAGTAAAGTTTTAGCTTTTCTATTGTGATATCTGAATTTTATTAAACAAATATCGAAATCAATATGAGATGTATTTCTAATAAGTTTCTGGTTTTTTTTTTTATGTATTATCTCTAAATTCTTAATCTTGATTACTTATAAAAACTGATGTATTTTATTTTCGTGAATGCATTGCCTTCTTTAATCTTGAATCTCAAGAAAATTATTTGATAAAAATTCACTCAATTCAACATTTAACTTGTTTTAAAATGCATTTGTGGAAAACGTATTAAATGAATACAATTGTGATAACAATTAATTTTTCTTGCTCAATGTTTTTTTCTTTTATCAATAGAAAATTATTTACATTTCAAAAGTGGAGACAAAACATTCATAGGGTTTCAAATTAAAACATAATTCATAAAAAGGCCTGGGAATTATTCACACACACACACACACACACACACACACACACACACACACACACACACACACACACACTTAAATACATACGTATACGCACAAATATACATACACACACCTACAAATATGTATACTTACGTACACAAGCAAGATCACGGGCACACACACACACACACACACACTTAAATACACACACACACACACAAACAAACTTAAATACACACACACACATACATACACACACACACAAACTTAAATACACACACACACATACACACACACACACACACACACACACACATATATATATATATATATATATATGGATTTACATATGGGAATAACACGTGTTGAACCTCTTATCTTTCATCATCATCATCATATCGTGCTGGCAGCACGGATATCCCTGACCCTCTTTCGCCACTCCTCCCTATCGTTCATCGCCCTAGGCAGGTCTTCAGGACAACAACCTGTATCCTCACATAGCTGCTGAATGTACGTTCGTGCTGGTCGTCCTGCTTTTGCGCGGCCGTGTGTGGGGATCCATAAGAGTACATCTCTTATGAGTTCATCTCTGCTTCTCCAGCAATGTCCTGCATGTCTGGTTTACCTAGCACCAAAATATGAAGTAAATATTTATTTTCATGGCTACATTTTGCTATTATGCCTATAAGCAAACTTTGTCTCATGTTAATATTGTAATAATGTACAACAAAGGGAAACTATTAGAGAAATTAAGACTGGTAAGTGATCGCAAATACAAAACATAAAAGACATCAAAAACATTGAATGACAGGCGAAAGAACTTAAGTCATTCCTCTAAGCTGGAAACAAAGATGAATTAAAACTTTTGTGAGAGAGCTGCATTCTGATTGGATGAGATATATCACTTATTAAGAAAGACAAAATCTAAAATTTAGTTGGATTCTCAAAGCGAAAAAGAATCTTGACTCGAAGCGAAGAAGTTGCATTTAAAAAAGTAACATTTGGTCCACTCCTCAGGAGCTTTAAGCTTATGGACAAGACTGGTTTCTTTTGTCATCAAGCTTCAAGGGTTTTCTTATGCCAAAGCTACGCTTTTAGAAGATCAGTAGGGGTTTATATTTCTGAGATGAGGTATTATGTACACTATTTATATTTTTCGGACTATTGTCCTCATGTTTGTCGCCATGTTTATCACAGAGTTTCAGCCATTATACGCACCAGCCTTCTTCAGGTGGTTGGAATGTCGAACTTAGCCTTTTATTTCACTCACCGAGGTAGACTGTTCCAGTTCCACGAGCCATATTTAATGGATGTCAGTTATTTGTTATATCCTGTTAATTTCCCCTCTGAAAGTTCTCCATTGCCTATAGCGGGTATTGATTTCACATTTTTGGGGTATGTCACTCGATCAAACCAACGCCTTTATTCACTGTGCCATGAGTCCTTGAGGACATCTGTGTATAAATTCCTGGGTATTATAAACCTAATGTCTTCGATAACCATTTTTACTAGTGCTCATATTGCAATTTCGCTGTTATCATTGCATTTTTTTACAATAGTCGTTGAGGACATTAGGTTTATAATACCCAGAATATTATAAAATCAATATGCCATACGAAAGGATCAACCAAAAAAGTATGTGGACAAAAAATATCAATTATGTTCAATGAAATATATATATATATATATATATATATATAGATGTGTGTGTGTGTGTGTGTGTGTGCTTGTGCTTTTGCTTGTGTATATAAGTATACATATTTGTAGATGCGTGTTTTATTTACGTTTGTGCATACGCGTATGTGTGAGCGTGTGTGTGTGTGTGTGTGTGAATAATTCCCAGGCCATTTTTTATGAAATGCGTTTTTATTTGATTGAACAAACTCTATGAAACTTTCGTCTCCACTTTTGAAATGTAAATAATTTTCTATTGATAAAAAAAAAAATTGAGCAAGAAAAATAAACTCGCTTATCACAATGTCGTAGTCCAGTACTTATGAACAGGTGGCTGTGCAAAACAGGTGATATCTTCCAAAATCTTTTTATTCTATATGACTTCAACGCTCGTATAAACGAGATAAGGGAAACTTTTCAAGCGTCGTTTGGGTTGGCTTGGTTTGGTTTTATGGCTTATCAACCATTGCCATTGTAGCTTATTTAATGCCAGATCTATTTTATACATAGAAAACAGTTTTATTTTAAACAACGCGCGTTGGGGTGGGGTTAGCATAGTATGGTTAACATAGAACTTTAAGAATTGTGTCTATTTCCTCGTGTCGCCCCAGACCGAAACCAGGAATTTATAAACCCGTTCGTATCCGAAACGAAAGAGTCTGCCTGTATTTGTATATGTATTTGTATTACTGTTGTGATTGATATGATTATGTCTGTACAACATATATATGTTTTTTTTTGCGTTTTGTGTGTGTATGTGCGTGTGTGTTTTCAGTTGTTTGGCTGTTTGGGTTTTTAGTTATATCAAACTTTTTTACTTATTTAATGCTAAATCTACTTCATACAAATAATTATTTCTATTTCAAACAATTCACTTAAACATAAATATACAGTTTAATTGTTAAAAACATTGCTATTTCAAGCTATTCCCTTTAGTCAAACAGTTCTAATTAAAACAGTTAATTTTAGCATGAGTACAGTTTCAATGTCAAAAACCGTTTTATTTCAAACAATTTAGTTTTACATAAATACGCAGGTTACATATCAAAACAGTTCTATTTTAAACAATTCTGTTTAGCATAAATACACAGTAATCTCTGGAAACCTCAGTTTCATTCTATTTGACCTATGGATATGATCCTGTCAGGTGCTAGCATTCTGGACAAGAGTGGACCTGGGAGAGATGGCAATGAAGGAGTTCTTCGTATTCACCAAAGCTCTAGCATTATTGGAACCTAACCATCAAATTATTTAGTGTCATATCAGGACATTCGTGAGTGCTGGGGGATTTAACTCGTCTGCAGAGGAGCAGTAGGTGTTTTCTACAGACCCAACCGATTCGACAGTGAAAGTGAGAGTGAGAGATAATGAATGAAAAATCAGACACTCACATTTTCTCTACTTTCTTCTGACTTCTCTTCTTATTTTACATAATTCTTATCAAATTCCACATATATTCGTTAGCATGGAAATCAAATGTGTCCTCGTGTTTCAACCAAAAATTATAATTCTCTAACTGCCCATTACTGGAAGACATAATCAACCCACTATCATCAACATCATATTCATCCGCTATTTTTTTTTTGTTATGTTTATCACGTATTAGTTCATTCTAATGATTACGTGAGCCCGCCCCATAGTGTGGTGGTTTAAGTATCGAAGTGAGACATCTTAGAAAGCGTTTTTTTAACTTCACACGCGCTAATACGTTCACTTTCCGACTAATAGTCTCGTTATGAACCACCTTAATGTCTTATCCATATTTACCCCAACCCCTCCGTCAGGCAGGATATGACACAAGGTCTATTTTTAAGCGGAGTTTAACAGGTTTATATTCAGAGTTTTCCTTCTAGACTAGTTGCCTCACCAAGGCTGAAGGACCTAGTCTGCCCTACTATTTACCCATAGCTGGAGGGAGAATAATTGGATTGATACCTTTCCCAAGTGTATTAGTTCTATGTGAAATGCAATCAGTCTCGTCCAGGATTTGAACTCGAGTTGCCGTGTCCATTTCCTATGACGATAACCATTACACCACGGGCACCTTAATCTCTTATCTGTAGGTTAGATAATACCACTTGTATTCTTCTACAGGGAATGCTTTGGCATTAAGTAACCCACGAAGAATGATGTGCGATTAAAACAAAGAAACCAAACAAAACCATTTCATCATGTTATTTCTTGCTTTTTTGTATTGGATTGTTATCATGATTCCAGACATCTTTCTTCTTTGTATATACTAGAATTTGTGTAGTCTGTTCCATAGACGCCAGGCCTCTTCCTGGACCTGCTTTGTCTAAGTGTTTACCCACTTAATTAGTGACGGAGATTATTGCTGCCTTAGGCCTGTGGTGTAAAACGTGAAAATCATCATTTAAGATCCGACTAAACTGTCACAACCAATCGCAAATTTTGTCTTCTCACTAAAAGCCGTAGCTTCTTAATGGTTGGAAGTGTATTTATTTAATTTACATTTTTAGGGGGTTTTGCAAGCGAAAGAGAAGTCACTTTTTTTTAATCAGAAAGTTGGACTTTTGAACAGATTTTTTTTTTTATATTTGCCTCTTAGACATTTGACGTTAAACATCATTCTTTTCTTTTGTATTTGTGGGCCTGAATTTGCGACACAGACTACCTTGCTGACATTACTGTTGGTATACTTATTAATAGATGCAACATCTTTTATGACTGTAAGTCACACAACTCTTTCTTCGTGTTCATTATATTCTACATTTCTTATCTTCCAGTTGTCGTCTTCTCTCTATCACTCGACCTCTCACTCATTTTATCATTGTTTTTCTCCTTATCATCACTCGACCTGTATCACTCGACCTCTCACTCAATCTATCATGTTTTTCGCCTTATCATCACTCGACCTGTATCACTCGACCTGTATGACTCCGTATTTTCCGTTTATTGCTATAATCGCCGTCTTTGTATTACTTCTTCATTATGGCTGCTCTATTTTTTTTACTACTCTTCAATAATCTGCTTTTCAATAATCTGCTCTATTTTTTTTTTACTGCTCTTCAATAATCTGCTCTATTTTTTTTTACTACTCCTCAATAATCTGCTCTATTTTTTTTTACTACTCTTCAATAATCTGCTTTCAATAATCTGCTCTATTTTTTTTTACTACTCTTCAATAATCTGCTTTCAATAATCTGCTCAATTTTTTTTACTGCTCTTCAATAATCTGCTCTTCAATAATATACTCTATTTCTTTTTTACTGCTCTTCAATAATCTGCTCTTCAATAATCTGCTTTATTTTTTTTTACTACTCTTCAATAATCTGATTTTCAATAATCTGCTTCTTTTCTATCTTTTTCTTCCCTGGTTTGGTTTGGTTTCTTTGTTTAATGGTATAAAAACCTTTGTAGGTTATTCAATGCAAAAGCTGTTATCCTAGAAGAACAGTAGTGGTACTATTTAACCCATAGCTGGGAGGATAAGGAGGTTCCTACCTTTCCCAAGGGTATTTGCTGGAAAGTGAACGTAATAGCGCAACTGGAGTTCGAACTCGCTTACTACGATTCCGCAGTCCATCCCTTTAACCATTACACCCTAACGACACCCCCTTCGCTAGGGACTCGTCTGACACTTAATAACGCGGAAAAAACCTCGTGGATATGAATCTATACTGCATGTGCTGATTGGGTTCCAGTTTTGCTGAGTGCTGAATACTCCTTCATTGCCATTACTCACTGGTCTAAACTGACTCAGAATTATAGAACTTTTTAGGTTCCTGCCTATAGCTCAAATAGATCTGTTTTAAAATTTGATAAAACTGCTTTAGTTTAAATTCTATACGTAAAAGGAAATGAGCATGAATAGCATACTGCATAGCAATTAAAGATTGAACAGTTTGAAAAAAAGTTTCAAAAGCAAAAATACAGTAGGTACCTGCCCAACTGATTATCCTAACTAAACAAGTCTGTGATAAAATAGAAAGAAATTAGATAGATAGAACTACTATTGTCACTTGCCTGAAATCGTATATATCATACTGGTGACAATTGAAAATGTGGGAGGTATTTCTGCTGTATCATATATCCAAATATACGATGGGTAAATTGTTGCAATTTCATATAACTAATTCAGTGAATACGCTTTTTTGTTTTATGTTTGGTCTACTAGAGCAAACTAGAGTAAGTAAGACACTGTCTGAAGAAAGCAGCATTATGGTGCCATTGACTCCTCCATAATTTTGAAAACGGCATTTAGTATAGATGGCATTCAAGACCCAAGCGCCAATGCAAAGAATTCAAAGAATTTGTGGGTCAATCAGAGGACAGGTTCGTATTCATATTGATGAAAACCAAATATTCAGTCTACTTCATTGTCTTTGTGGTAGTCACTTGTGATGGTGACGCTATGTCACTATTCATCTTCCTACATTGCCTCAGACACAACACAAAGGATTACATCAAGTCGCTAGAGGAAATAGTGTTTACCTAGATTGAGAGGGTGGTTGCTGGAAGACCCTACGTCTGGCAAGAGGAACCTGCTCCATGCTATAGAAGCAGCTGAATCCAGTGAGAGCAATGAAAAAATTCCTCGACCACACCATCTCTAAAATCTGGCTGCCTTGATTATTATATATGAGTTGATCTTGAGCCAGAAATCAACAAAAGTCCGTACAACGTCAATGTTTGAGGGCTTTGGTTGAAGCCAATTGTGAGTTCTTTCAATAAATCTAAACGTTAGAATGTCAACATATTTTCAAAATATTTTGATAAATATATCTGATACAGCAAGATGCCATTTCTATTTTCATGTTGTTTAGACTAAAGTTTACACTACACATTATCTATCGCTCTATCTCTTTAACTATCCATCTATCTGTTATATACTCATCTACAGCATCATTACGACCCCATAAATAAACAGACGCAATGATAAAGACGCAGGAAGACTTCTTAGAAAAATATTTACCTCTCGCCAATTTCCGCCCACGCGATTTCCTCTCATAACTGCCATTAAAATGTGTCATTTCCTTCCGGTGCATCACCTTAAATGTCATTTTTGGCTGGGTCAAAAGGTCAAAACATAACAATCATCCATTAATTATTTTTCAAAATTCCACGTGTGATTTTCTTCGTGTTCGTCTCCATCACCCTCACATATTTTACAGAATGATTTACAAGGACAATAAATGGCTGAAATCACAAAAAGAATCACTTGAACCACAGCAAACAAAATCTTATTTAGAAGGCCACCTTCTCTCTATGTAACACTTGCCCGGCTAATTATTATCTAAATTTTGTTGGCCATCTTGACATGTGTGCATCAAGGTACAATACGGATGCATCTTTTATCCTCTCAACACAACGGGCCCTCCATAATTCCTTGAAGAAATTTCAAAACCCTAAAAGGATCATAATCTGGTCCCATATCCTGGTCACGGCACCAAATCGGGGTTTGTTATATACTCATCTACAGCATCATTACGACATCATGAATAAACAGACGCGATGATAAAGATGCAGGAAGACCTCTTAAAAAATATTTACCTCCCACTTTATTGCAAGGGTTCGAAAAGGGTTACTCAAGGTTTGCATGTGAGAGGGGGCTAGAGACCGAACATAACTGAATATTTTGACCCCAAACTTATGGCCGTCAGCGTTGTGTCTTTCTCGTTCTCTAGATGCTCAACCGGAGGCCCAGAGGCCACTCTGCTGGGTGATGGCTTTCTTTACGGCATCTTATCAGCATCTTCTCCGGACCTAAACTCATCAGGGCCCAAAGGTCCCTTCAGCCTGATGTGGCTTTCCCTACCACACTTATCTCCACTGGAACTCGAACTCCTTGGCTTCTGTCTTGACTGAGCTATATAATAGTTCAACGCCGACTTGATCGCCCACGCGATTTTAAAATCGAATGTTTAATCGTCATCAAGCGGAAATAACTGTCATGCAGTTCAGAGGTCACTCTTTTCCGGTGCGTGGGATTTTTTTTTACCTCGTCCCATTTCATCAGCCAATTTCCGCCCACGCGATTTCCTCTCATATCTGCCATTAGAATATGTCATATGTCATATCTGCCATTAGAATATGTCAATTCCTACTGGTGCATCACCTTGAATGGCATTTTGGCCTGGTCAAAAGGTCAAAACATAACATATAAATCTCAATGTACAGACCTTAGAAATGACCTGATGATCTGTTTAATGAAACTTTGGTAGATATTTCTTGACTTTGCAGGAATATATATATATATATATATATTGTTAAAGATTTATTATTACACATATATTTATATGTACATATATTTATAGATGCATACATATGTATACATATATATATAGGTACACATGTATACAGATATACATATATGTACACACACACACATATATATATATATATACATATACATTTCTATATAGATACACACACAAATATATATATATATATACATATATATATATATATATATACGCTTCCCTCCCAGAGGTTGAGTACTCTGATGAAGAATTAAAGGCTATAACTTGCGTAAGACAAAGCTCTTCAAATGAATTGAACACTTCGGTATTCGATAGCGTAAAATGTAAACGAATGAAAGTTGATACGAAATGTGTTATAGGTCGGCTGACCGGCAAGTTATTGGTCTAACGTAAAATAAGGTGGGTTTCGATTCCACCCTGAAGAGTCCACTGAGGAGTTGCGATATAACGAAAGTCTGTCTGTGGATGAAAAAATATATATATATATATATATATATATGCATGCATGCATATATATGTATACATGAAATTGAACATCAGAAATATATTTTATTCTTTTTGGGAGAGGCTACATTGTGTTCTCTTTAATTTCTCTCTCTCTTTCTCTCTCGCTCTTTCTCTCTCTCTCTTTCTATCTATCTATATATAGATGTGTGTGTGTGTGTGTGTTTGTTCGTCTGCATGTAAGAGCGTGTGAATCACTATCCTTATATCATTCCTCTCAAACAGTCTGAGAGGTATGTACAGTATAATGTTGTATTTACAGTATTAGATATTATTTGTTTTAAATGCCACGTCATTTTAAAACTATATATATAAATATATATATATAATCGACAACATCCTAAGGAAAAACCTAAATGGCTTGCGAAGAAATAGATCCACGACCTCACAAATATTGTTCATCCGTAGAATCCTTGAAGGCGTACGAGCAAAAAACCTACAGGATACATTAGTATTTATCGACTTTACCAAGGCCTTCGATTCCATTCACAGGGGGAAGATGGAACAAATCCTACTAGCGTACGGCCAACTAAAAGAAACCGTAGCAACAATAACGATTCTCTATAGAAACACCAAAGTGAAAGTACGTTCACCGGATGGAGACACAGAATACTTCGACATTGTAGCAGGAGTACTACAAGGGGACACGCTAGTCCCATACCTCTTTATCATCTGCCAAGACAACGTGCTTAGAACATCGATCGATAAAATCAGAGAAAACGGCTTCGAGATGACAAAGAAAAGAAGTAAAAGGTATCCCGCAAACACAATTACCGACGCCGATTACGCCGATGACATAGCGATACTGGCAAATACGCCCAACCAAGCCGAAACACTACTGCATAGCTTGGAACGAGCCGCCGCAGGCAATGGCCTCCATGTCAATGCACACAAAACTGAATATATGTGTTTTAATCAAGCAGGCGACATTTCCACACGAGACGGAACCTCTCTGAAACTGGTGAACAAGTTCACCTACCTAGGAAGCAGTGTCTCATCAACCGAAAAAGACATCGACACACAGCTAATCAAGGCACGGACAGCTATCGATAAGCTATCGATCATACGGAAATAAAACCTGAGCGATAAAATGAAACGCAGTTTCTTCCAGGCAGCTGTCGTATCGACACTGCTGTATGGAAGCACCACTTAGACGTTAACAAAACGGCAGGAGAAGAAGCTAGACGGCAATTACGCTTGAATGTTGTGACCAATATTGAATAGGTCCTGGCGGCAACACCCCACAAGGCACCAACTATACGGCCACCTGCCTCCCATCACGAAAACTATCCAAGTTAGACGAACCAGACACGCAGGACACTGCTGGAAAAGCAGAGACGAGCTCATAAGTGATGTACTCCTATGTACCCCCACATATCGCTGATTAAAAGCAGGACGACCAGCTAGAACATACAAACAGCAGCTATGTGAGGATACGGGATGTAGCCCTGAGGACCTGCCAGAGGCAATGAACGATAGGGAAAAGTGGCGAGAGAAGGTCAGAGATGTTCGTGCTAGCGACATGACATCATGATGATGACGATGATATATATACATATATATATATATATATATATATATATATATATATATATATATATATATTCCAATATATGGGTTGAAAAGAACGGTTTGACATTTACACTGTGTGTAATCAAATGACTTATGTTAAATTGAATTGTTAGTAATAGAACTGCAAACAAATGAATAATGTTAGATGCATATGCTTGTGTTACGTAGCAATATTTTAAATCATGTAACTGTGTTCAAACGAATACTTAATTGTAAATAGAATTATTCCTGTTAAAAATATGTGAAACCATTTAAAGAATGAGCTCGTGTTCTTTTGAAAATGTGATTTACAAAATATATTTCCGAATCATACATATTTAATATATATATATATATATATATATATATATATATATATATATATATATATATATATATATATGCATAAAGCAGATTTGGCATTAAATAACCTACAAAGGTTAATATGACAAAAGAAAAACCCAACCAACCAACCAACCAACCAACCAACTAATCAAACAACCAGCCACCTCTTCGTTATTCATGATCTCTTCAATTCTTTTCCCTTTTTGTTCACTTTCGTTGGTTTTTTAGATTGTGTTTTATTGCATACCAACCACTGAAGGTTATTTAATTCCAAATTCTGTTTATGCATAAATGTATATGATTTGTAAATAATTAGTTTGTAATTAAGAATTTTAAATCAGCCAGCTTCGTTGTTTGCACACAGTTAAATGGTTTCAATTATTGCCATGTAGCATGATCACTTTTACTTAATATCTGTCATTTTTGCACACTGTTAAATGATTACAAATATGATTCGTAAGAGAATAGTTTGTAGTTAAACTTATTTTTTTAAAATAGCGCTAATTTGTTTCTAAGCATCAAAGTACTGCTAACACCAATAATTTTCTCTAATATTAATCATTTGTTTACTCATAGACAAGTGGTTTCAAGTATAGTTCGCCAATACAAATAATTAAATTTCAGCACACAGTTAAAGAGTTTCACTGCCCAAACGTCAGGGGCTGTAGAATATACCAACTGCATCTCTGCAGAGGGGTCAGACCTCCTCAACAAGTGCCCTTCATATGACAGGAAGCAATCTGATGGTGATGTTCCAGTAATGCTGGGGCTTTGGGTAATGCGGAGTACCCCTTCATTGCTATCTCTCCAAGGCCCACTCTGGCCTGGTGTGGTAGCACCTGATAGGGTTATATCTATGGGTTAAATAAACTAAACTGTGGTTTGAGTTTACTGATTTTGGCATTTAAACTGTGTATTTATGCTAAATTGGATAGTTTAAAATATAACTGTTTTGACATTTAAACTGCGTACTTACGATGAACAGAATTGCACGAAATAGAATTGTTTTGAACTCTAAACTATGTACCTATGCTAAACTGAATTATCTGAAATAAAACTGTTTTGATATTGACTATGAATATTGCCAAGTCGACTGGGGCTGTAGAATACACCGACTGCTTCTCTGCAGATGGGTAAGACCCTCCAGCGAGTGTCCTTGATATGACGCATAATAATCTAATGGTAAGGTTCCAGTGATGCTGGGATTTTGGGAAATGCGGAGTACCCCTTCATTACCATTGTTCTCCGGTCCATTCTGGCCCGGAATGGTAACATCTGATAGGGCCCTATCTATGGTTTAAAGAGAACTAAATTCCATCCTTGTCACAGACTATTTGACGAAGATGGGCATCAAGACAGTTCCTCACCCCACCTATAGTCCAGACCTTGCTCCCAGTGAGTTTTGTTTATTCCCTAAGCTCAGAGGCTGCCGTTATGAGACATTTGAGGAGGTGAAAGGGGCTATGACGAAGGGCATTGACACGCTCACACAAGAGGACTTCGATGCGGCCTCCCAGGAGTTGTTTGGACGGTACAACAAGTGCATTGCAGTTGGAGGAGATTACTTCGAAGAGGACTAGAGTTTCATGTGTGTACTATCAATAAAATTGCCCATACGAAACTTATTTAATGATCCCCGTATTTCTGTTTAACACTTATAATTGTGATAAGTAAAAAAGTTGGCGACCATAGTCGAGGGTAACCCGATGGCTCCCTTTTCGATAGCTACTACACCAAGGTGTAGGGGAGGGTGCTACTCCTTCCCTGGATTGCTCTACTTTACCCTTGATCTGTACCTTATAATGCTGAGTGTTAAGCAAGGAGGCATCAAGTACCATTTTTTGAGTCTTTGGTATGACACGACCTAGGATTGAACCCAGGTCTCCCGGGCCATTGGCGAACACTCTAACCCCTAGGCCAATGTCCATAATTGTAATAGTCATTACTTATTCATTTGCTCTCATTCAAATGACTTCAAGGGATAATCCTTCGTAGTATTACAAACTTTTTTTCAACTTGAACCCCACATTGTCATCTTTTCATTAGTGTTCTTCTTTTCTCACCCTCTCTCTCCCACCTTTTCTCCCTCTCTTTATATATATATACCAAACACCTACGCCCGAATTGGATGTAACACAAGTCAACAGATAAGCAGACTTCCTCAGGTTTAAATACGGTTTTCTTTCTAATAGGACGATTGACATACCAAGGTTAAACAGCTTAGTCTGTCCGAATATTTGCCCAAAGTTGGATGGAGAATAACTGGGTTCATACGTTTCTCAAGAGTGTTCTCACTATCAGAAACATCCACAGTTTTGACCAGGATTTGAACTCGGGTAAACAAATTCTTTTCTTACGATGGTAACCATTAGGCCAAGATCACCTTTTGATTTTTGGGGATTTTTCTGTATCAATATCGATCTATTTGTCTTTTATCTTCTTCATATGATCTCTTTGTCCACTCGCTCTCTTCTATTCTTCTTTTTCTTATTTTCCTCTTTAATTCTCTTTTTTCATTCGTTCTCTTAACCAATTCTCTTCCTGTTTTTCTTTCTTTTTACGTTTTCCTTTCTATTCAGCGTTCACCTCAATCTGCCATAGGTTATTACTGTTACACCCAATGACCACATCTGCTATTTTTTTTCTGTTTCACTGATGTCTGGGTTGTATGAAAGACGCTTCACTGTCTAGTCGTTAGAACTTCACAGAATGAATATATTATCTTTTATAGATTTTTCATTTGATTTAGATTCCCAGAATTAGACGTCTCTTATAATAATAATAATAATAATAATAATAATAATAAAGTGACGAATGTACCAATTGTGATTGGTGCTTCTGGCACAATATTAAAAGGCCTGGAAGACTTGGAAGTTGGCGGATGGGTAGGACTATCCAAATGACAGCATTACTGAGAACGGCCAGAATCCTGAGAAGAGTCCTGGAGATTTGAGGAGACTTACTGTCATTCAGACTCCAGTGGGGAACCATCAGCTAATACTGATGTAAAAAATGGGACTTTAACATACAAACAGATCACCTAATCCCGGCCAGAAGACCAGACCTCATTATCAACAAAAAAAGAAAGAGAATCTGCAAAATTGTCGACTTTGCTGTCCCGGCGGACCACAGAATAGATCTGAAGGAAAGTGAAAAGGATAGGTACTTCGACCTTGCTAGAGAATTGAAAAAGCTGTGGAACATGACAGTAACGATTGTGCAAATTGTGATTGGTGCTTTAGGCACAATAACTAAAGGATTATTAAAAGGCCTGGAAGACTTGGAAGTTGGCGGACGGGTAGAGACTCTCCAAATGACAGCATTACTGAGAACGGCCAGAATACTGAGAAGAGTTCTGGAAACTTGAGGAGACTTACTGTCACTCAGACTCCAGTGAGGAACCATAAGCTAATACTGATGTGAAAACTCTATAAGAGACGAAACAACAACAACAACAACAATAATAATAATAATATTCCCTTGGATTTTAAAATATAAACTGTTCCCCAAATCCATGCCAGAAGAGAAGATCTATTGTTAACTTAAAAAAATGAAGAAAAAAACCAGAAAAGTTCTATCAATCTAGCAGACCACAGAGTAAAATTAAAAGAAAGCGAAAAGAGAGATGAATATCAAGACCTTTCTAGACAACTAAAAATACTACAGAACATGAAAACGATGGTGATACCTATTGTATTTGGAGTACTTGGAAAAATCCTCTAAAGGATTGATAGTTGACTTAGAAATCAGAAGACAAGTAGAGACCATCCCCACTACACCATTATCAAGATCAACCAAAATATTGAGAAGGGTCCTTGAGACTTGAGGAGACCCACTATCACTCCAGTGAGATACCATCAGCTGACGCTGGTATGAAAAATTGTATAATAATAATAATAATAATTTGAACATACAACCAAATGGTACGTGCACAAACCAGAATAAGACCTAGAGAATGAAAGGCATACAATTTCCCTGGGATTTTGAAATAGAGCCGAATCCCCTAATCCTGTCCTGACGACCAGACCTGGTGTTGATTTGCAAGAAAAAAAAACTTGTCATCTAGTTGATTTATGTGTTCCGGCTGGTCACAGAATGAAAATAAAAGAAAAAGAAATCATAATGCCGAATACAATTGGTATGCATGAAACATCTTTCAAGGTCTTGGAGAGGGGTGAAGAAAGTGGAAATCGGTGGAAGAATTAAGACCATCCAGACTGCAGCATTGCAGAGATCACCCGAAATACATTGAAGAGTCCTACAAAACTGGTGACTTGCTGTCACTCAGACTCCAGTGATAGACACCCAACTTACGTTGGTGTGAAAAGCTCGCTAGGAGGAAAATAATAAAAGTAAGGGGATTGCAGGTGAGATGTCCTCATCATGACTGCGAAGAGAAAACTTTAAAAGAGATGCTAGCCCTCCGTTAATCATATTTACCAACCCCTCCGCTCGGGCAGGATATGACACAAGGTCAATTTTTAAGCAGAGTGTTCTTAGACTAGTTGCCTCATCAAGGCTGAAGAACCCAGTCTACCCTACTATTTACCCATAGCTGGAGGGAGAATTATTGGACTCATACCTTTCCCAAGGGTATTAGCGCTATGTGAAAGGCAATTAGTCTCGTCCAGGTTTTGAACTCGTGTCGTCGTGTTCATTTCCTAGGACGATAACCATTACACCACGGGCACCTCTGTTAATAGCTGCACAAAATAAAGCATAAGAATACTAAGTATATGATATATGGTAGAGAGATGAAACATTTAATCCCTTAATAAGAAAAGGAAAAAAAGTGGCAGAAAATGAATGAAAGAACTGAAATTTAAACATTTGAAAAAATAATTTAGGAACCAATCAGAATTTCTCCCAAATGATAAAAAAAATGAAATACTCTTTTATATACAAATCGATCACCCATTCACGCTCAGAAAACAAGACGTAGTTTTAATAGATAAAAAAGATGTGATCTAGTTGATTTTGTCATTCGAGCTGATCATAGAGTGAACAATAAAAGAAAGTGAAGTGAGAGAAAATACCTCGAACGAGCTCAGGCAGACTGACTGGGAAATATTATAAACTAATGTTTTGTGCAAGCATTGACATTTGATCCTATGAACAAAAGAAAATCTGTCCAAGAAAATAAAAATCATAAAACTATGTGTGCTTCTGCTATATAAAAAGGTTGGTTGGTTGGTTGGTTGTTTTGTTTTAAGGTGTATCAACACTCTTCGGGTCATTTAACACCGAAATAAATCATTTTGATAAAAGTTTCAAACAATTCAGATTGGAATAGGTACACTGTTTAAATGTCAAAAACAGTTCTATTTCAAACAATTAAGTTTAACAAAAGTACAGTTTTTTTCTTTACACACAGTTAAATGTCTAAACAGTTCTATTTCAAACGATTCATTTTAGCCTAAGCACGTGGTTTTAATGACAAAACAAGTTCATTTTAAACAATTCAGTTTCACATAAGTACACTGTTTAGTTTTATTTGAACCAAAGATAGGACCCTATCAAGTGCTACCACTCTGAGCCGGAGTGGACCTGGTAGGGATAGCAAGAAATTGGTACTCCACATTCCCCAAAGCTCCAGCATTACTAGATCCTTACCATTGGACTGCTTAGTGTCATATCGAAAACACTCATTTGGGGAGTCTTACACCTCTGCAGAGATGCAGTTGGTGTATTCTGCAGCCCATAATGAATGGACCAGCTATATAAAGATATCACCCAATGTAGACCAGGAAACAAGAGCTAACTTTAATTTGGAAGAAAAGAAATAATCATAAAATCGATTTTTTCATGGTAGCATACCGAAATGACAGTGAAGGTAGACGAAAAACCGGATATGTACCTGGGTATTCAGAAATGACAGTGAAGGTAGACGAAAAACCGGATATGTACCTGGGTTTTATCTCAGAACTGGAAAATTTGTGGAACATGAAGGTGATGCAAATGGGACTTGTAGTCTTTGGGACAATTCCCAAAAATCTAGGAAGGAGACTAAGTAAACTGAGAAGCAGAGAAACAACCGTGACTGTCTAAACCACAGCACTGCTAAAATCGGCTATGATACTTTAAAAAATATGGAAGATCTGAGTGTTATATAATTACGGAATGATTTTTTAAAATCATTTTCGTTAATTATATTTTATCAATCGGTTTGGTCGGACTTTGAACTATTCGGCTTAGTGCACGTGCAGGTGCACACATTGAGTACAGTTCACGCTCGTGCGTAGATGATATGACAATCACAAATGTCATAAGAAAAAACCCAAATAGGAAATGAGACTGGGGTGTGAATGACGTCATGACCGGAAGCGATGGGCTGGGGAATTTGGTGATTTCAAAAAAGACGTTAGTTGAGATTTTGACTCTGTGCCGGGCAGTCCAGCTGGGGACTACGGGATGCACAACGTGTTTCTTAGGTCAGTTAGTTGAGATTTGATTCTGGGCCGGGCAATCTAGCTGGGGAGGGTGTCTGACTGGGGACGATGTAGGAACAGTCAGCATAGTAAAAATTGTGTGTGTCTCTCTCTCTCTCTCTCTCTCTCTCCTCGTGTCGAAAGACTAAAACTCAAGAAGTGAATAAACGTTTCGTACCTGAACAACGAAGAGTCGTCAGTGTTTCGTATTTCCCTGCGTTTGTATATTTGTATAGTTGTATCATGGCTATACAACATTAGGGGACTAGATCATTCGAAATTAAGGGAGAGTTTCCGTGCAATGCTTGCAAGAAAGTGAATTATAATAAAGAAAAATAGTATATCAGAATTTGGTATTGTTTAATATTGGCAAAGTAAAGTAGAAATCAGGACTAGTTGTCGAATTTTATTTTCCTAAGAATAAAATCCTGAAGATGCTGAAAAGGGATAAGACACAAGGAATATCTAGGAACATTGGCAGAGTTATTAAAAAGAGAAATGCAGGATGTGTATTGATGTTGTATAGCCATAATACATATACAACTATACACATATACATGCGGAAACAAAATCAACAATAATGGTTTGGTTTGGTTTCTTTGTTTAATGGCATATCAACCTTTGTAGGTCATTTAATGTCAAAGCCATTCTCCTAGAAGAACAGTAGTGGTACTATTTAACCCATAGCTGGGAGGATAGGGAGTTCATACCTTTCACAAGGGTATTTGCCCGAAATTGAAAGTAATAGCGCGACTGGAGTACGAACTCGCTTGCTACGATTCCGTAGTCCAACGCATTAACGATTAACCCACGAGGACACCCCCCCCAACAATAATGACGAACAAACACACTTCTTTAGAAAAATATACCTCTCACACTTTATTTGAAAGTGTTGCGAAATGGTGGTGTGTGAGAGGTGAGTTGGAGACTGAACAGACTGCAACATATTCTTTCTCATTCTGCTGGGCTGCTCAACCGGGGTTCCTGAGGGCCCAGCCCTCTGCTGGAATCTAGTTCTCACTGCCTCGAACTGCAACTCGAACTTAACTAACTCCAACTAACTAAAATCTCCGTGGCACCGGGTTATATCCTTATTTGACATCCACCTGCTTCCTCTGAGCGTCGCATTTACACCGAATTCAACCCGTCCACGGTCAAGGTTATATCTTGATATCTTCGACCGGATGCAGCTATTCTTCGATTGACGGCTGGGTCGAAGGTCAATATGTTACAATGATAAGCTATCTTAAAAGTAGAAGGAGTATTCAGGGTGGGGAAACATTTTTCAGTCTGAGTAATATATAAGAACATTTACTTTCTTTAAATAAAAACGAAGAAAAGTGCAAATTTTGAATCTAACATAAAGAAAAATAGTTTGCGATGGTTTGTTCCTTTGAATACATATCAGCCCTTGTGCTATTTTATCCCAGGCTCATTTTCCCCCGCTTTTTGTAATTATATGGTTTCAAGTTAAAATTCTTATTTGATAATGAATATTAATATTCATATTATTATATGATTTCTTATGTTTATACAAATAACCGTAAAATATATGACCGATAGGTATGACCTAAACTTCTGGACGGAGGAGATTTGGATGTAATTGTAACGTTGTGTTGATTTCATCGTTACTCTCAAATACCCAGGGCTTCATCAACGGATGAAAGCCAGCATCATAGTCAGGAAACATATTTTTAGTGAGTAATATCCCTCTATATATAATGCAGTCGACGTATTCTAGGCCCCCACCAAATTTCAAGAATGAAAATAGCCGAGTCAATTTGTTGTCTTTTATAGCATATCAGCAGTTGGACGTTTCTTCATGCTAAATCCTGTTTACACACACACACACACACACACACACATACATATATATGTCACATATTGAACCGTTGGACAAACAACAATGACTCGTTGATACATAAAAATATATTTTATTTTCTTTATTCTTTGACGGCGACGATTGTGTGTAGTAGAAATACAGTCAAAGAGAGTTCACACATATATTTCTTTTGTGGCAGGGGCACATTTTGTGAAGTAATGCAACGGCCGGAGAAAACACACGAGGAGCTGACAGGTCTGCTTGAGTGACCAGTGGGTTTTTGCTTCAGTCCCAAATCACACACCTTATATAGTCTTTTTAAGTCCCATGCAGATATATGAATATCCTCTTCACTGACGTATTTTTCTGTTTATGGCAGGTTATCGGAACTTACATACTTCTTTTTTCCAGTAATTTGTTGATCCTATATCTACGAACGGAAATAAATCATATTCCTGCCATCATATTTTATTTTTCCCTTTTCTGTGAAACCACTTTGTTGATGTTATTTTGCGACTGCATTGAATCTGCTAAGTGCATTATCACCAATTAAGCTAGTATATTACATATTTATATATTAAGTTAAGTTGGTGACCGTAGTCGAGGGCGAGCTGAAGGATCCCTTTTCAATAGCTACAACACCGAGGTGTAGAGGAGGGCGCTACTCCTTTCCCTGGATTGACCCACATTACCCTTGATACATACCTTATAACGCTGAGTGTTAGGTGAGTAGAAATCAAGTGCTATTTGTAAGGTCTTTGGTATGACCCGACCTGGGATTGAACACAGGTCTCCCAGACCATCGGGAAACACTCTATCCACTAGGCCAATGAGCCAGTATATATATATATATATATATATATGGAGAGAGAGAGAGAGAGAGAGAAAGAAAGAAAGAAAGAAAGAGAGAGAAATAAAGAAAGAGAGAAAGCGAGAGATATGATTGTTAAGGTATAATTTGCATTTTAACCAAACCAGAGTTCATCTGTTTTCAAGCAGTTGAATGGTTTAAGGTATCGCTATTTATCGTTTGCACCGAGTTAAATAGTTTCAGGCATTGCTACGTAATACACATAATTGAATTTCTTATTTCATTATCATTTGTTTGCAGACAGTTAAATAGTTTCAAGTATTGAAAATGATTAAATAGTTCTATTTGATCCATAGATGGGACTCTAACAGGTACTACCACTTCGAACGAGAGTAGATCTGGGAGTAATGGGAATGAAAAAGTACGCCATATCATTCAAAGCTCCTTGAGACGAGCCTCACCATCAGATGGTTTAATGTCACATCAAGCACATTCATTGAGGTGGGGCCTTATCCTTTTGCAGAGATGCAGTCGGTGTTATACATGGCCCTGACTGACTTGGCCGAGATTGCCAAATGTAACGTCTTAAACTTTATTGATGATTTTGATCAACTAGAAAATCAGGGTAACAAAATAAGAACTGCATAATTTTTTATGAATATGAAAAATAATTTTAAATTTTATTAAAATTAACTCCCGTAAGTAATACATTCGATTAAATTCTTCAGAAACAACAACAAATGTCGAAAACAAAATAATACTGTTTTATACAGCAAATTTACTAGTCCAAAACAGTATTATTCCACCAATTCAAATTGTTTCATTTGATATTTAGGCTATTCATAAGCAAGAGATTGCATGCTTGTAAAATCCGAGCCCGTTTAACCCAGTAAAGTCCAAAGTGAAGTGATAAAGGTTAAATGACTACTTTGACTGCCGGGTCACTGACTGCTCAGTGACAAGGATTCAGTCTTCAAGGTTGATTCGTTAGGAGGGGCTTAACCTTCTGCAAGGGTGCAATCGGCCTATTTTACAGCCTCAGCTGATTGGGCCGTATCTCTTCAGATCATCGTTAACCTGGGAGCAATGTCAAAATAATATATGGTATTACTGGATCATTTTCAACCACAACTGAAAATTGTTTTGAAATGTTAAAAAATATATTAATGCTGCTATTCTATTGCTCATCCATAAACGTGTCGTGGCATTATGGGAATGTGAGATATTCTTTTACAAAAACCATCTTTAAAAATAATTTGAAAACTCTAGAAGACGGTGATAAATACGTTGTAAAATTTATAATTCTGATAGAAGTTGAGGTGTGTCTTTTAAAACCGTAATTTTAGTAGGTGGAATCCATTAATTACAAGCATTTCTCCCATCCTGGTTTCACTTTGGACAAAAATTATACACTTGCATGTAAAAACCGAGGGCAGAGGCACGAACGTAATTATATACTCTAAGAGAAAACTCTCCCTTTCTCTCAAACTTGTCCATTCAGAAACCAATCAGATCATTTTCCGTTCAGGTTAAGAATTTCCGGTTTTTTTTCTCCCATTATGTGAACAATGCACTGAAACAATTCTCTTGTAGCATTCCTTTTCATTCTGGGCCTGGGGAAACTAAGTTTGTTTATAAGTCATCGCCTTGCTCAGCTGCCAGCAATAAACGAAACATTTTCACCCTTCACAGGACACAAACAAGTAATGTATATAAGGCAACAGAGAGAGAGAGAGAGAGAGAGAGAGAGAGAGAGATTGGTAATAATGGAAAGAATGGGATATATAAAAAGGGTTGGATAGATAGATAGATAGATAGATACAGAGAAGGAGAGAGAGAGAGAGAGAGAGAGAGAGAGAGAGAGAGAGAGAGAGAGAGAGATAGGTAGACTCTTACTGAGTCAGATACCTTGATTGATTGAACGCAAGAATGAGAAAATGAAATATGGTTATTGATATGAATTTTTAATGTTTTATTTGTCTAATTATATTTACCCAACCCCTCCGCTCGGGCAGGATATAACACAAGATCAATGATTTTAAGCGGAGTTTAACAGGTTTAAATTCAGAGTTTTCCTTCTCCTAGACTTGTTGCCTCACTAAGGCTGAAGAACCAAGTCTGTCCTACTATTTACCCATAGCTGGAGGGAGAATAATTGGATTCATACCTTTCCCAAGGGTATTAGTGCTATGTGAAATGCAATCAGTCTCGTCCAGGATTTGAACTCGTGTCGCCGTGTCCATTCCCCGCGACGATAACCATTTTATTTGTCTAATAGGAATTAGTTACTAATACTCTTTATCTTGCTTTATTTATGAACTAATCGGCCGTACATTGTTCATAAGAAGTTCATGAGTCGGTGGGCTTTTCAAACAATAATTCCTATGCCTGCATCAAACTTATAACTAAACTCAGCATATCTCGCAGTCGTCTATTACTAATTAAAACTCAAGAAGAACTAGATTCTCTTCAGAAAATAAAATGCATATTCTAATTCAAGAATTATTCGTGATAGATGGATGGCAGGGAAAGCATGAGAAAAAGAAAGAGAGAGACAGACAGACAAACAGAGAGATTGAGAGAGAGAGAGAGAGAGAGAGAGAGAGAGGAGAATGTTGAGTACGTTATTTCCTTCTGTCTTTCTTCTCTCGCTCTTTCTATCCCTCTCTCTCTCTATATATATATATACATTTATATATATAAAAGAATTTCACATAACTAGCAAAATCTTTCTTCCCATCGTGGCGCTGGGACAATCAAAGAAAAAGCATCATTGGAACTCAACGAGAATGCACCAGCTGTCTCTTGCAATGACAGCAGACTTTCTTGATTTTCCTTCCCATAGTGAGAATATCAGACCAAAATGAGGCCCGTTCGTATCATACTTGGTTGTATTCACAGGTTTCCAGCAACGAAGCGTTAATTAAATGATGTATGATTTGAATTATCTGACTCGATGACACGTCAATACACTGAAATAGAAGAGACTGAGATAGATAGATAGATAGATATATTGAAAGATGAAGACAGACAAAAGGAAAGAGAGAGAGAGAATGAGAGAGAGAGAGAGAATGAGAGATCACAGAAAATATGAAGCTCATTAAAAGACGTAAGATGGTGCAGATTTGCGCTATCTCAAACGAGGTGCTTCAGATGTGCATCAAACTGTGGAAAACCTTTAAAATGTGGTAAATACCGAGGGGACTGATATAAAAAAATTATTGATTTTTATATCTGTCCTAGTTTATACAGCTTCTGCCTCGATACTTTTTAAAACACCTTCTTGATTTATAAACTAGCAGGTGCACCGGATATTGCAAGGAATTAAAGCCATTCGAGATAACATTAAAAGAAACTCACTGATTATATTCACGCAAACAAAAACTCATTGTGTATATACTCAACGAACATCAATATTGTTGTTGCGTTCTGGTTAGTGAACGCTTATAAAATTAAATAAAGGACAAACCACGATATGAGAGGAAATAGAGATATATTCTCAGGAAAAAGTATATACAATAGAGAGACTATTAGTAGACAAGAACATAGGATTAGTGAATACAGAATAAAGATATAGTCCAACGATTGTATTGGTTTCCGTTATTACGGTTGCAAGTAAGGTGATCTAGTGCGATCTCCTGTCTCCAACGCTCTAACACTATCCAATAAGAAGCTGCTCTTCATCTTCTAGGCTGCCCTGGTATTAGTAGCTACTGCTATATATGGCAGATGGACTAGTTCATTGTGTGGAAAAAGGTGGGTGATACCGAACAATTGTGAAAGCAGTTTTTAAACACTTTTGAACGAAAAGTGTTATTAAGACATCCAATGACCTCTACTGGCTTTGCCGACCTACGAGTTAGTATTATGTCCGTCCAACCATTTATGAAATCAAAATATGTTGTATAACATAAAAAAAATATTTTGAATTAACGACGTCTAGAAATGTTTTTTTTGAAACCTGATGACCAACAATGATCCGAAATGATTTCCGCAATAAATATAACATTGACTATGTTAGATTCTGAGGTCAACTTAGTACACTTGACAAGAATCAAGTCTTTATGAAACTAACATAAAAACAGACGCTCACAACCGAATAAACTTCCTCAGAGTAATATATAGATCATATGTTTCAAATATTTAAGAGAAGTGCTTATAGTTAGATAAATAGATCCGTTGACTGATTGAGAGAGAAAGAGAGAGAGAGAAAGAGGGAGGGAGAGAGAGTGTGAGAGAGTGAGTGTGTGTATGTGTATGTGAGAGAGAGACAGAAAGAGAGAGATAGAGAGACAGAGATGGAGAGAGAGATACAGAGAGAGAGAGAGAGAGAGAGAATGAATGTAGCCCAAGGCTTTGTGTCTCCGTCTCAATAGCATACCAGCTGAACATTAATTATATCAGTGGCAAGAATAATTTATCTCTTCTAAAATGAAGACGAATGCAAATTCTAGAATACTTTTATTAATTTGTTCTGTAAACAAGAATAGCATAAACGCAGGCGCCGCGAGCTAAACTTTCTAAATAACTTTGATCGACAAATATATGCGAAATATTATTTTATTTATTTCAACTCGACAATCGCTCAACTTAAAAAAAAGGGATTAAGCAAACCAAATATTAGAAATATTTAATCTAATGTTTCTTCTTTGCATTTTAATGCTAATCAAATGAAATTTTTATTCAAAATATTTATTAATTTTTAGGGTATTTCGAGAGTATCTAATATCTTTGAACAAATTCGAAGCCATCTCCCGTACACCACCTTCGGCTTCAATATGGTCGTGGACTGTTGTAAATGCATGATAAAAACAAATAAAACGTCATCTAAATTGGAATAATCGTTCTAAAATTAATTGTAAAGGAAGTCTAAGTTCTGTAATTTTCATAGTAGTTATTTTACAACCGCTCTATAACTTTCTTAAGTATTACTAGTTTGATCATTTTAAAAAGAAATAATTATCCTGAATTTTGATATAAAGGACTCAAAGTTCTTTATTTTTAATAATGCCCATCTAAAAAGCCGTATGCAATATAGGGACTTACGACTAGTTTAATCAATGAAAATTACATTTCATGAAGATAAGATGTTTCGGTAGTAAGCAATTGTTTTTTGATCTATATCTGTTTCTTCCTTATTTCCAACAAAGTAAAAACATAGGTCATGGAAGATCCTCTAAATCTGATAACAGGATCATATTTGCCATTAGTTGCGTAAACTACTTGCTTATGTAGCTTCTAACACCATGGAAGTAGTCAAGATTGGATCACATCTGGTTTCATTTATAACTACAAAAGTCAATTAAACACCATATACATACAACAGTAATAATTTTTTTTAGTGATATAAAAGTTAACTAATACAAATAAATATGAATCAATAAAATACCATAATAATACTAAATAATGCAAATAAAAGGAATATAATAGACATGAATAATAATAACAGCTAAAACGTATGTGAAAAACTTCCAAGAAGAAAAAAAAAGCTACAAAAATTCATATGATATGAGCCCGCAAAGCTGGATGATAAACTGCTTCAAAGTGTACAAAATATCACATGAAGTCATAATCTTTATCGAGGAAACCATGAAAACCTGGAAGTGGAATTGGCAGCAGGAGGTAGAAGCTTAGCTGAAGCGAAAGTCCAAAGAGGTATATTTCAAGGAGATGCACTATCACCGTTACTATTCATAATTGCCATGGTGCCACTTAATCATGTACTCAGAAAATGCACAGCCGGACACAAACTTTGTAGATCGCAAGAAAAGATCAATCACCTAATGAATATGGACGACATCAAATTGTTTGCAAAAAATGAACAAGAACTTGGAACTCTAATACACGAGTTAGAATATACAGTAAAAATATAGGGATGAAATTTGGCATAGAAAAATGTGTCATGCTTGTAATGAAAAGCAGCAAACGACACCTGGCGGAAGAAATGGAACAGCCAAATCAAGACAAGATTAGAACGCTTGGAGAAAAGGAAACCTACAAAGACTTGGGCATCTTGGAGGCAGACTCCATTAAACATGTGGAGATGAAAGGAAAAATCAGGAAAGAATATCTCAGGAGAACCAGAAAAATACTCGAGACAAAACTATGCAGCAGAAACCTTATCTAGGCTGTATTCCTCGTAAGATATTTGGGACACTTTCTGAAGTAGACCCAAGAAGAACTTAAGCAAACAGACCAAAGAACAAGAAAACTAATGAACATGCATAAGGCATTACATCCCAGACAGAACGTTGACAGACTACACGTATCAAGAAAGGAGCGGGGATGAGGAATTGTCAACATTGAAGACAGCGTTGACACATTGATAAAAAGACTCGAAGACTGCATAGAAAATCATGAAGGAGGACTGATTTCACCCACAAGAAACAATACTGACAACACGAAGACCAACAGAATGACAGTTACTAGAAAATAAAAACGGGAAGAAAAACAACTCTATGGGCGTTTTAAAAGACTAATAAGCAACTTCTCACATGACAAAACCTAGACCTGGCTAAAAAAAGGATGCATTAAAAGAGAGATAGAATCTTTCCTAATAGCAGTATAAAAAAACGTCTTAAAAATCAATCATATCAAGGCGAGATTAGATAAAACGCAACCAAATAGCAAATGTAGATTATGTGGTGATAGAGACGAAACCATCAATCCCATGAAAAGCGAATGCAGCAAATTAGCACAGAAGGAGTATAAAACTAGACACAACTGGGTGGGTATGGTGATCTACAGGGAGATGAACCAGAAATTTAGAATTAACCATACGAACAGATGGTATATGCACAACCCAACATATGTCCCAGAGAATTACACACATAAATTCCAATGGGACTTTGATATACAAACGTATCACCTAATCACGATCAGAAGACCTGACCCTATCATAACCAATAAAAAAAGAGAACTTGCAAAATTGTGGACTTTACTGTCCCGGCTGACCACACGAAAGTGAAAAGAAGGATAAGTACCTGGAACTTGAAGGGAATCGAAAACACTATGGAACAAGAAGCTAATAATTATACCTACCTTAAATGGTGCTTTTGGTACAGTCACCAAATGAGGACTTGGAAGTAGGAGGACGAGTGGAGAATATCCAAACTACAACATAATTGAAAATGGCCAGAATACTGAGAAGAGTCCTGGAGACTTGAGGAGACTTGGTTTCACTCAAACTCCAGTGAAAGACAATCAGCCAAAACTGGCATGAACATCTCTGACGAAGTTCCTCATAGCAGGAGATGACTACAAGAAGGCATATGATATGGTTCTGCATAGCTGGATAATAAACAGCCTCAAAATGTACAAAATATCAGACGAAGTCATAAACCTCACCGACAAAACTATGAAAAACTGGAGTGTCGAACTGACAGTAGGAGGAAGAAGATTAGCTGAAGCAACGATCCAAAGAGGTATTTTCCAAGGAGATGCTCTATCACCCTTACTATTCATAATTGCCATGATGCCACTAAACCACATACTCAGAAAATGCACAGCCGAATACAAACTCAGTAGATCACAGGAAAAAGTTAATCAATTAATGTACATGGACGACATCAAACTTTTTGCAAAAAATGAAAAAGAACTGGAAACCATAATACACACATTTAGAACATACAGCAAGGACATATGAATAGAATTTGGCATAGAAAAGTGTGCAATGCTTGTAATGAAAAGTGGCAAACGGCAGCTAACTGAGGGAATGGAACTACCAAACAAGGATTAGATAAAAACGCTCACAGAAAACGAAACCTACAAATACTTGGGCATCAAACAAGCGGAAATGAAACAAAAAATTCAGAAAGAATATCTCAGGAGAACTAGAAAACTACTCGAGACAAAACTCAATAGCAGAGATCTTATCAAAGGAATAAATACCTGAGCTGTATCTCTGGTTAGATATTCCGGACACTTTCTCAAATGGACCAGAGACGAACTTAAACAAATGGACCAAAGAACAAGAAAACTAATGACAATGCATAAGGCATTAGATCCCAGAGATGACGTTGACAGACTATATGTTTCAAGAAAAGAGGGAGGAAGAGGACTTGCCAGCATTGAAGACAGCGTTGACGCATCTATACAACGACTCAAAGACTATATACAAAAACACGAAGGACGACTCATTACAGCCACCAGAAATGAAACTGAGAACACGATGAACAACAGAATGACAATAACTAGGAAACAAAAATGGGAAGGAAAACAACTTTATGGGCACTTTAAACGACTAATAAACAATATCTCACACGACAAAACTTAGATCTGGCTAAGAAAAGGAAACTTTAAGAGAGAAACAGAATCTCTCCTGAGAGCAGCACAAGACAGCGCCATAAGAACCAATCATATCAAAGCGAGAATAGATAAGACTCAACAAAATAGCAAATGCAGGTTATGTGGTGAGAGGGATGAAACCATCAATCATATAATAAGCAAATGCAGCAGATTAGCACAGAGGGAGTATAAGGCGAGAAACGATTGAGTCGGCAAGGTGATTCATTGGGAAATGTGTAAGAAATTTAAATTCGAACAGGGTAACAAATAGTGTATGCACAACCCAGCACCTGTCCTAGAAAATACCGCGTATAAACTCCTATGGGACTTTAACATCAAACGGATCACTTAATCCCAGCCAGAAGACCAGACATAATAATAATCAACAAAAAAAAAAAAGAGAACTCGGAAAATAGTCGACTTTGCTCTCCCGGCTGACCACAAACGAAAACTGAAAGAATGTGAAAAGAGGAATAAGTACCTCCACCTTGCTAGGGAATTGAAAAAAATGTGGAACATGCAGGTGACAATTATACCAATTGTAATTAGTGGGTTTGGAACAGTAACTAAAGGATTGCTAAAGGGACTAGAGGACTTGGAAGTTGGTTGACGAGTGGAGACCATCCAAACGATAGCATTGTTGATAAAGGCCAGAATACTAAGTAGAGTCCTGGAGACTTGAGGAGACTTGCTGTCACGCAAACTCCAGTGAAAAACCATCGGCTAACGCTGATGTGAAAAGCTCTAATGAGTGATTAATAATAATAATAATAATATTAAAACTAAAACTAAAGTATTACTAAAGGGACTGGAGGACTTGGAAGTTGGTTGACGAGTGGAGACCATCCAAACGACAGCATTATTGAAAACGGTCAGAATACTGAGCAGAGTCGAGGAGACTTCTGGAGACTTTCTGTCAGTAAAATTCCAGTGGAAGACCATCATCGTTAGCTGATGTGAAAAAAAAATTCTCTGGGATTTTGAGATATATACTGCTCACCTACTCTCGGCCAGACGACAAGACCTAGTGATAGTCATCAACAACAAAAAAAGAACTTCTTGGATTGTAGACTTTGCTTTCCCGGCAGATATCAGAGAAAATTGAAAAAAATCTAAAAGAAAGAAAAGTACCTCGACATTGCTAGGGAACTAAGAAAACTGGAACATGAAATGTACGGTGGTACCTATTGTAATTTGAGCTCTTGATACAATCACTAAATAAGTGGTACAGGGACTGGAGGACTTGAAAATAAGAGGACGAGTAGAGACCGTCCAAATTACGGCATTGTTGGGATTGGCCAGAATACTGAGAAGAGTCGTGGAGACTTGAGGAGACTTGCTATCATTCAAACTCTGTTAATCTTGGCGTGAAAATCTCTCAAAGCAGAAATATTATAAACAATAAAACTACTAATACAAACTAAAAATACAAATAATTATAATGCGAATAGTAAATAATAAAAATCAATATAAATATATAAGAATGTAAAAAGAAATAAACCATACAAATATTTTTGTAAAAGTTAAATCTAAATCACGGGAAAGTTATTTATTTGTTATATTTCTCATATCGTACACAGCTAATATTTTGCATAACACTCCTTTGAAAAATGAAAACCTTTGCTTAGTTTTTAACTGCATATCAACCAAATCTTTTTCTAATTATTAATATATGCTTGGGAAGTGAGTCTATCATGATAATCATTATTACCGATACTTGATCTTGATACATGATTAAATCAATTTGAGCAAATCATATAATGTTTTAGAATTACTAGCAGATATGGTTGTCTTCTTTTTACAAACGAAAAAAAAAATCCAGAAATATTTCATGCAGGGAAAATAATCGAAAACAGCTGAAAAGTATTGACATACTTTGCTAAGAAATTTATTATAATTCATCTTTCTGCCAAGGAATCTTTTTAAAATTGATGTCCCGTGGTCTACCTCTGAGAAGAGAGAAATAAGGAATTTCTACTATCTCTCCATAGGGGTAAAGAATATCAGTTTTGAAGATGAGGTCGCCGTGAGAGGACGCGGAATCTCGGGCCAAGACTCCGGGTGAAGAAAGCGGAAATAATCTTGGACAAGAAGGACCTATGCCTTCAAGCCAGAGCATTATGAATATATAAGATTCCGTCAGCCCGTAATTAGAAAATACTCTCCGAAGGAACCTGCCGAAAAGATAAGTAAACACTAAGACTGTTTCTCCCTACACCTTTCTTAAGCATTGCAATTACTCTCTCTCTCTCTCTCTCTTTCCCTCTTTCTCTCTCGAAAGAAAAGAAGAATATGAAGAAAGACATTTATAGTTATGTATTATCTGCTGATAATATAGCCGACACGTTGAATATGTGTATCCGCGTGTATATTAAAAAGATTGTTATATTTTAATGTCCCCCACGCGTTTGTTCATTGTGTCGTCCGCTGTTAAGTTGCTTTTTTCATGTTTCTTTTTCAGCTTCTTTCGCCTCATGTTATTCTCGCCTAAATTGTCCTATTCTTTCCTTAAAAAATAGTTGTCGACTAATAATTAATATTATTATATCTAAACCTAGAGGTCCATATCTTCCATTGTTCTAGGGGTAGGAATGGCCAGTTGCCTAGTGGGTGGGTGTGTGTGTTAGCGTGAAGTTTGGAAGCCCCTTGCCAGCGGCGGTCAGTCTAGCTCTAAATTAACCCCCACATAATATGCCAGTTTCTATATGCCCGAGAAAGGACTCTGAACAAGGACTTTTTCTTCGAGGGATCAAGTGCCAGACCGCCCCGTCTTCACACGTGCGAAAAATAAACTCCCCGTTTGGTGATAACAATATTTAAATGCACCAGTTCCCATACACTTTTAAATCGTTGCTCATCCGGGGATCTTTTTATTTTAATTTGCCGTCACATTGAATAGATGATTAAATTTGAGGTAAGCAATTCTTGAACTCATCATTAAATATTTTAATTGTTTAAGTAAAAACTATATTTTTAAAACTAACACACACACACACACACACACACACACACACACACACACACACACACACACACACACACACACACACACACACACACACACGTTCCGAGCATATTGAATGATTCAAAAACGTTTAACATGGCATTCATAATTCTATGTTAGTGTGTCGTTAAAAGGTCTTTTAGGTACAAAGGAATGAAATAGCACCTTTACTTGAAGCCATTTTATTGTTGATGTAAGATAAAACATTTGAGTAATAAATGATTTTAATATTTACGGAAAGAAAAATAAATGCTTGTATTTGAAAATTACTTCCTGTCATCACTTCAGATAAATAAAAGACAATTCATTTCTGATTGTGAGAATAGACACTATACATCAAAGAAAAAAGTAATTAAATATAAAGAGAAATAAAGAAAGAAAGGAAAAGAGATAGAGAAACGAAGAGAGAGAGAGAGAGAGAGAGAGAGAGAGAGAGAGAGAGAGAGAAAATAAACGAAAGGAAAGATTAGTGAAAGAAAGTAATAAAGAGAGGAAGTGCGAAGGTTATACATCAGACACTTATTGTCTGCTTTGATGTAATGAGGGAAGAAAAAGTGGAGGAAAGGGCATGGATGATAAGAAGATTAAAGAAAGAGGACAAAAAAGAGAGAAAGAGATAAATTTCTGCAGGAAAGGAAAAAAACAAAAGGAATACTGAAAAGGAAATAGAAAAAAAACAAAACTAAAAAAAAAAAACAAAAAGGGAGGAATAACGCTATGTATCAGACACTTTTTGTCTGCTTTGATGTAATGAGGGAAGAAAAAGTGGAGGAAAGGTCATGGATGATAAGAAGATCAAAGAAAGAGGACAAAAAAGAGAGAAAGAGATAAATTTCTGCAGGAAAGGAAAAAAGCAAAAGGAATACTGAAAAGGAAATAGAAAAAAAAAAACAAAAAACAAAACAAAAACAAAGAGGAAGGAATAATGCTATGTATCAGACACATATTGTCTGCTTTGATGTAATGAGGGAAGAAAAAGTGGAGGAAAGGGCATGGATGATAAGAAGATTACAGAAAGAGGACAAAAAAGAGAGAAAGAGATAAATTTCTGCAGGAAAGGAAAAAAGCAAAAGGAATACTGAAAAGGAAATAGAAAAAACAAAACAAAACAAAACAAAAAAACAAAGAGGAAGGAATAACGCTATGTATCAGACACTTATTGTCTGCTTTGATGTAATGAGGGAAGAAAAAGTGGAGGAAAGGGCATGGATGATAAGAAGATTAAAGAAAGAGGACAAAAAAGAGAGAAAGAGATAAATTTCTGCAAGAAAGGAAAAAAGCAAAAGGAATACTGAAAAGGAAATAGAAAAAAAAAACAAAAAAAAGAGGAAGGAATATCGCTATGCATCAGACACTTATCGTTTGCTTTCCTGGAGAAGAAGGGGAAAAGGAAAGAGGGAAGGAAGGAATAATGTGAATAAAGAAAATGAATGGACCAGAGAGAAAGAAACAGATGATTGATAAAGATATATGATTAAAAGAAATAGATAAAGCTAATTTAAAAAAAAATTATCTTTGACGCTGACCTTGAAACAGTATCCCCAATATATGCCTTAAATAGAACTATTTAATTATTCATTCAAGGTGAAAACAACTGTGTGCAAACAAATGATAATGTTAAATTGAACAATGAGCATTTCGAAGCAATGCTTTAGACTATCTAACTGCGTGCAAATAAATAAAAAATGTTGGGTGTAGGTGGATGTTTGGGTTTTGGAGCATATCAACATTTGTAGGCTATTTAATGAAAAATCCATTTTTATACAAATAATCAGTTGTATTTCAAACAAATCAGTTTAGCATGAGTACACAGTTTAATTTAAAAAAAAAACATTTCTATTTCAAGCTATTCTGTTTATTCAAAAAGTTCTGACTCAACCAATTCAGTTTAATATAAAAGTATAGATTTGGTTTACACACTGTTATTTTTCAAAACCCTTCTATTTCAAACAATTCTATTTTGCTTAAGTACGCAGTTTAAATGAC
Organism: Sepioteuthis lessoniana; assembly: GCA_963585895.1. Lineage (NCBI taxonomy): Eukaryota > Metazoa > Mollusca > Cephalopoda > Myopsida > Loliginidae > Sepioteuthis > Sepioteuthis lessoniana. Next base: position 69,605,580 of record OY757926.1, read on the forward strand.
AAAACAGTTCTATTTCAAGCAATTCAGTTTAGCAAAAGTACGCCTTTTATTTCTATTTGACCCATACGTAGGACCCTATCAGGTGCTACCACTCCAGTCCAAAGTGGATCTAGGAGCTACGAAAATGAAGGGGTACTCTGCATTACGCCAAAGCTTCAGCATGCCTGGAACCTCACAATCGGATTGTTTAGTGTCATATCCCGGACGAACGTTGGGGCTGATTCTTAACTCTTCTGCAGAGAAGCAGTCGGTGTATTCTACAGCCGCAGCCAACTGAACAAAAATGATCTTGGATAGGAACACTTGAAACCATTGAGTGTGCTGGGTATGCTATTAAACTGCATCTAGTCCTGGAGTTTGCGGAATGTGGAGTATTCCTTTCATTACCATTACTCTTTGGTTCACTCTGACCCCGTATGATACTACTTCTTAGGTTCCACTTATGTGTCAAATAAAGATATTAAATCTTTTAAAATACTTGAAACCGTTTAACCGTGTGCCAACAAATGATTAACATTAAATAGAATTATTAATGGTAAATAGCCATGCTTGAAACGAATTCAACTGAGTGCAAACAATGTGATTAGTTTCCTTTAAACATGTTGCCTACAAACTATTTGTTTAAAACATCATGAATATATATATATATATATATATATATATATATATATATATATATAAATACGTGTGTGTTTTTCTGTGTGAGTTTTTTGTGTGTCTATGAAGAGGTTTAGGCATTAGATTACCTTCAAGGTTTGGATTGCTGTATAATAAGACGAAATGATCTATAGGTAAAAAGATCTGTTCATTCATTTACTATGCCAACAAGCATTTAGCTGTCTGCAAAAAAATGGTTAGTACTATATTGAATTATGACTATTAAATAATAATGCTTGAAGCCATTTAGCGGTATGCAAATAGATTTAGTGGTTTTGGATAACAATAGTTGAAACCATTTAACTGTGCGCAACCAATAAATAGAAATACTTGAAATCCTTTAACTGTGTACAAACGAATTGAAAATGTTGAATAGAATTATTAGTGCTGAATATAAACACTTAAACTACTAGGTGCATACGATAAGCTTCCAGATTTTTTCCATATGGGCACTTTTATTGATAGTACACACATGACACTCTAGTCCCCTTCGAAGTAATCTCCTCCGGCTGCAAAGCACTTGTTGTACTGTACCAACAACCTCCAGAAGGCCCTATGGAAGTCCTCTTGTGTGAGCGTGTCAATGACCTTCATCACAGCCCCTTTCATCTCCTCAATTGTCTCATAACAACAGCCTCTGAGCTTAGGGAATAACCAAAAGTCACAGGGAGCAAGGTCTGGACTATAGGGAGGGTGAGAAACTGCCTTGATGCTCATCTTGGTCAAATAGTCTGTGACAAGGATGGAGTTGTGAATTGGTGCATTGTCCTGGTGGAAATGCCACTGACCCGATTTGAAGAGTGCTGGCCTCTTCCGACTGAATCTCTTCCTGAACTCCCTTAAAACCTCAACATAGTAACCCTAACCCAAACCCTTTGGCCAATCAACTCTGTTCTATTGACTTGCTTACTCCTTCCAAACCTCTCATAATCCCTCACAGACTCCTTGCCTTCCTTGAATGTCTTATGCCACTCAAAAACTGATGCTCGATTCATGCAAGATGGTCGAAAAGCAGTCTGAAGCATTCCATACGTTTCTGTGGCATTTTTTCCAAGTTTAAAACACAATTTTATTGCATATCGTTCTTCAAAAGTGTCCTCACGTCCAGATTGCATTTTTGAAATTCACGAGCTGTGACAATCAGGCTTTAGTAGGGTGTATTCCAATTGCTGCTGTAGCTGTTCATTTGAACGTGAAATCATAAAAATTGGTCAGTCATCTCATAAATTGTATAGCAAGAACATAGTGAATTTTCAAGAGTCTACGCCAGTTTTAAATGCCCATACTAAAAAAGTCTGGAAACTTATCGTATGTGCCTCGTAATTAACAGTGTGAAAATAAATGAAGTTTATCTCATTATGAATGTTACAGATAAAATGATTTTTTATTGAATAACCTGTGAAGGTTGATATGCAATAAAACACCACCAAACAGCTAACTAGATTTAAACAAAGACATGAAATTATATTTTATGGATTATGATTTGATCTTCTGAAAGTCAACAAATCAATTAAATTTAATTTAAAGAATCTATACATATGAATTAAAATATCATTCATCTTCTTATGAATAAAACTCAACTTTTCATGTGTTTTTTATATTGGTTTGGTTTGGTTTGCTTTGGTTATATGTCATGGCAACCATGATAGGATATTTAAGGCCACATCTATTTTCTATACATATAAACATTTCTATTTTAAACAATTAATTTCAGCATAGGTCCAGTTTTTTTGTTTATACACAGTTAAATGTCAAAATAGTAATATTTCAGACTATTTAGTTTAGCATAAGTGCAGATTTTGTTCGATTTAATCCATAGATAGGACCGTATCAGGTGCTACTACTCCGGACCAGAGTGGACCAGGGAGCGATGGCAGTAAAAGGGTAGTCCGCATTCCCCAAAGCTCCTGCATTCCTTGAGTCCCACCACCAGATTGTTCAGTCTCATATCCAAGACACTTGTTGGGAGAGTCTCACCCCTCAGCAGAGATGCAGTCGGTGTATTCTGCAACCCCAGCCGACTGGGCAAGCTTTTTAATATTATCATCATGAGATTGACGGATAGAGCAAAGGATAATTTATGTCCAACATTAAAGACACTTGGAACTTTTGGTTACAGGTATTAGAACACATTTCTCTTTTGTTTATTATACAGCTCTACTTACTGCTGTATAAGTAAAATTAGTGTTATCCCTAGGGTTTGTACATAATTATTATCATTTACACCTTTAGAGTTTTCCCATCAGCTGGCGCTGATGGTTTTTGACTGGAGTTTGAGTGACAGCATGTCTCTGCAAGTCTCCAGGATTCTTCTTAGTATTATGGCCGTTCTCAATAATGCTGTCCTTGGATAGTCTCCACTCGTCCGCCAACTTCAAAGTCCTCAAGGCCCTTTAATAATTCTTGAGTTACTTTGCTACACTATCATAATTGGTATAATTGTCACCTTTATGTTCAATTAGTTTTTTCTATTCTCTAGCAAGGTTGAGGTACTTATCCTTCTTTTCACATTCTTTCAGTTATATTCTATGGTCAGCCGGGACAGCAAAATCGACAATTTTGCATATTCTCTTTCTTTTTGTTGATTATTATAAGGTCCGGTCTTCTGGCCGAGACTAGGTGATCCGTGTGTATGTCAAAGTCCCAGAGGAGTTTATGTGTGTCATTTTCTAGGACAGGTGCTGGGTTGTGCATATATCATTTGTTGCATATTTTCCAGTGGATCACCTTGCCCACCCAGTCGTGTCTAGTCTCTTACTCTATGTGTGCTAATTTGTTGCATTCGCTGATTATATGAGTGATCGTTTCATCTCTGTCACTGCATAGCCAACATTTGCTATTTTGTTGAGTCTTATCTATTCTCGCTTTGATATGATTGGTTCTTATGGCGTTGTTTTGAACTGCTAAGCGGAGAGATTCTGTTTCTTTCTTAAGGTTTTCTTTTTTTAGCCACGTCCAGGTTTTGTCGTGTGAGATGTTGTTTATTATCATTAATTTTTTCTTTTAAGTAAAATGTTGGAATCTTTTAATAAGGGATTAGAATAAGAACCAAAATGTTGCCACGAAGGTAAACATTTATTTAATGATTTGACACCATATCATATTACGTGACAAAATATCACATAATTTGAACCCCTTAAAAGACAACGATAGCAGTATATATTAAAAAGAAAAACTTTAAATAATTCACAAGACTTCAGACATGCACGAATGTATTCAGGTGAAGATCGATTGCGTTAATGACCAAATCGTGAGTGGTTATAATTCATGTATCGTCAAAATAGTTTTATTATTGGAATATAATGATATTTTCTCTGTACCTTCGTATTTAGAGGACTGTAATAGGTTGGACGAATTTACAAATGTTTCAGAAGTCTATTACATTCGATTTTATATTGTTTGCTATGTTTTATCATACATATATTTTATCTAGCATGGGTGGTATACTTTAAATGGTAAAGTTTGTTTTTCAAATTTCTTTTATTTATTATAGGTGTTTGGAGAGTAATGGTTACCGTCGTAGGTAATATGTACGGTGACACGAGTTCAAATCCTGACCGAGACTGTTTGCCTTTCACATAGCATGAATAAACTTGAGGAAGATATGAATCTTCTTATTCTCCGTCTATGGGTAAATAGTAGGTTAGGCAGGACTCTTCAAACTTGGCATTGTAATAAGTCTAGTAGAAGAAAGACTGAATTCAAACGTCCGCTTAAAATTGACTTGTAGCGCATCTGTTTTTTGCGAATGAGTATATATATATATATATATATATATATAGTCATCCACAGACAGACTGTTTCGTTCTATCAGAACTCTTCAGTGTGGCTTGACACGTAGGACGCTCGAAGCCGGGATCGAAACCCATCCAACTTTACGTTAGACTAAGTCTCAGACCACTCGGCCAACAAGAGTAGCACGTTAGCTAAGGGAATTTTTAAGGTATTATATATGTGTGTGTGTGTGTGTATGTATGTGTAATTGTATGTGTGTGTGTTTTCTGATTGGTCTTAAAAGGTAAACATATACAAGTATTTTCCACATAACTTACAGGTTTTTCTGTTGCTTACGAAATTGATGCTGGGGATTCTACTTCTCACATATCACTGTTTACGTTAATCCTCGGATTTTCAATTGTTTTGCGTTTCTCGTACTGATCAGCGGTTCGGAAACCAAATTTGGCCGGTAGATCTTGTGCCACAACATCTTCCTGTCGACAGCCTCGACTGTCAACGCCTGGTAGTGCATTGTACAGATGAGAATCTTTTTTTTATAAGGATTCCTTGAATCTCATCAGTGAAGCCTCTTATCCATCGGCCACGAAATAGTTATCCGGATGTGAGAGTCTTCCATCTTTCTTCTACCCTACGCGAGTGGATGCAAATTTGTCTTATATATATATATATATATATATATATATAGGGAAGTGTGGAAAGAAGGCGAATATATATAGGGAAGTGTGGAAAGAAGGCGAATTAGAAAATTAAATTGATATGTTTCGATACGAGATTAGCTTCAGAAATTAAATTTATTTACCAAAAATGATGTCTTTTTTGAAAATTTTATTTCTGATTTTTGCTAACCTGCATCTAATCAGCTTTAAATCTCATCATAGGAGATAACTTCTTTCATTTTTTTGTTGTTGTTGTTGTTGTTGTTTATCTCTTATTAGCTCATATGAGAGAAAAAAAAACTTATAACATCCAATTTCATTTTCCCGAAACACGTCCACATTTACCTCATGTCTGCCACAAATGAACTCAGAGACAAGAAACTTGAAACCTTTAAAAGGCAAACACCCACACATGCATCTCTCTCTCTCACCTCTCTCTCTCTCTCTCTCTCTCTCACACACACACACATACACACACACACACACACACACACATATAAACGTGTTTGTGTATGTATATAGATTCCCCCAACTACTCCATGTGACAAAAGTAAAGCTGATCTGAGTTCAGAGTCTTTCCTAACCAAGTTTAAATAACCCAGTCTATTCAACTATTGATGCGTAAGTCGGGGTCTGGGAGACATGGATGCATTCCATTTCCAGAGATGTTTGCATGAAATGTAACGCCAATCTTCTCAGCCAGGGTTTGAACTACTGTCGCCCACTCCAATACCAATATCGATAACCGTTACGCTAAGCGTATGCTTGCATGTGCACAAATTTTGTTTCTTTGTTTAATAGCATATCAACTTTGACGACCTATTCAATGCCAAATACCTTCTTCTAAACAAACACTTATTACACTATTCAAACGTTAACTGGGGGAAAAGCGGGGTTTATATTTTCCCAGGTGTCTTAGTTCGAACTTCAATGTAATAGAGCAAACTAGAGTGTCGACTCACTTAATAAGTCATGATAATCCAGTATGTTAGCCACTAGGTGATTGAGGAACTTATAGTGCAACGGTTATCATCAGAGAAAATGGACACGACGATTAGAGTTCGAAACCTGGACGTAGCTGTTTGTACATTACATAGCGTTAATACCCTTGGAAAAGGTATAAATCCAGTTATCTCCCTCCAACAGTGGTTTAATAGAAAAGCGCTCTTTAAGCACAATATGTCAACCGATCTAGGAGAAGGAAAACTATGAGTTCAAACTTATTAGACCGCACTTAAACATTTATTTTGCGTCGAATCCCGCTCAGAGCGGGGTTGTTGGATATAAATATTTACAAACATCGACTCACACACACACACACACACACACACACACATATATATATATATATATATATATATATATATACATTTGAAGTGTGTTAATAAAGAATCGAGATGGAAGCTGTGTTTTACCAGGATATAATTTAAACGTTAATTTTCTTTAAAATAGTCTCCTTCTCATTCAACTCCCTCATTCCAGAAACTTTTTAATTGGTTGAAGTACCTTTAAAACTTTTCTTTTGCCATTGGTAAAGCTGCGAAATTGTCTTTCATCTTTGTGCATCCTTCGTTTGCAGGATGTGATACAAGGTTAATTTTTCCGTAGAGTACTTAAGGCTTGGATTTAGTTTACTTATTGATTGTTTTAGCAATGTTACGGTGCATGGCACATCGCTATCAAGGAGGTGGTTTGACTCTTCTAGAATCATGCCGGGGTTGCTGTTCGAGTCGATATGATGCGAAACCCGAAATCGGCGAGGAAAACAGTGCATCACTGATGACCTTCCTTGATGCATCTAGGATGTATGACTTAAATAGAAAAAATAGGAGGAGGATTAAATTTAAATAAACAGTACCCTCCTAGTATATTCTAATAATCCCCTTCCTAGTATTTCCGTACCTAAGCTGAAAGTTTTGACCTATTATATATAATTAGTTGGATATATATATATATATATATATATATATATATATTTCCTAATAACATTTAAACAAACTTATATGCAAACAACTTCGTCGAGAATTTGAACTCGGTTCGTTGATCACGTTTCTTGATTTGTTTTTGTTTAAAGGGATATCATCCTTCTTGGGTTATTTAATACCAAATTTATTCTTTTAGAAGAACAGTCGTGGTACTATTTAACCTATAGCTTGGAGGATAAGGGGGTTCATAACTTTCTTAAGTGTATTCGTCCGAAAGTGAATGTAATTCCGCAACTGGAGTTCGAACTCGCTTACTAAGATTCTTTAGTCCACTGCTTTAACCATCACACCACGAGGACACCCCTATCACTTTTCCTAAAACGATGCTCGTTACACCATTCCCTTACGAATGAATGATGAATGAAATGGGGACTCTAAGCAAAAATATCTGGACATTTGCCAATAAAAAAGTATTTGTAATATCACCTAGTTTCCATAATCTCCTTCGAAATTGCTTTTTGGTTATGTATACATGGACCATACAGTAGTCTGCTATAAATGTGAAGAGAATAAGTACGTCAAATAATCCCTTTGGTTTCAGTTGGCATTATTCAAAATTTTGGTTAACATACCGCAGTTATTGTGTTTGTGTTTGTGTGTATACCTACATACAGAAACATAGGTAAACAGATAGATTTTCTAGTAAATATAAAAGTTTCTCCTAAATCTTCATCATTTTAAAAGCAATATTAGTCAAGGGAAGCCGGACGTCTGCTAAAGATGTAGAGAATATGAAGGAGCGGGTTATAATCAACTCAGCCGGCCAGACTCCCACCGCTCAATCTGCCAGAACATATTGCTCGTACGTCTGGGAAGCGATTTTAAGACTTACACATGTCCAATGTCTGTCGTCTTCTCTTATGAGATTTCATTTTAAAAGAATTGCAGATTACGGGCGTGGTATCTTTCTTAGCTCTAATTCCCAGCGGTCAGATGTTGTTTGAATGCGCAAAGCCGTCAGGAACGTGAGTTAAAATCCAGCCGGGTCTGTCCAAAGTCCGTTAGAGTTTATATTTGTGGAGTAAAATGAGTGTTTGTTTCTTTCCTTTGTCGATTTTTTTCTTTCGTCATTTTTGGCGAATAGTTTTACTTTATATTTTCAGATTGGGATTGTTTCTCGATGAACTATTGTGTATGAATACCATTAAAGAATAAGTTGACGTTATATTCCAGTGATTTTACAGTTATATTGTACTTATGAAATAACAAAAAACCCCAACTTTTTGTCACTAGTTTTGCAATATTTTGTACATGCAAATTTACAGTGCGTATATCACGCGACTGAAGCAGTTAAAACCATGAGAAATAACCGCTGTGGTTGATAATATACTGGTAGTTAGTGCGCTGACACTGGAAATTTACTATGCTTTTGCTTAGATGTGGCACAAGGCCATATGAAAGGGGCACCCAATGAGACTCGAACTCACTCGTGTAGGTTTGCTAGTCGAGCTTGCTGACCATTACACCACCAGAGGATGTGCGCTGACACTGTGAATTGCTTCAATCTGTATGTTATTTGAAAAACGTACAGATGAACGTTTAACGCAGCCCAATTTCGGAACTTTATGAGTTTGAACTTCGCCATAAAACTGCGGAAGCAACCAAAAACATTTGTTGAGGGAAAGATGAAAGCACAGTTGATCACGGTACAGTCACCAGATTGTTTTAGACATTTCATTCGGCTTGCAAGTACCTCAATGAAAGGTCAGTTAGGCCAAAATTGTGGATTCCGAGTCCGTGCTATGGAGGCATATCCTACGAGCAGCATTCGGGGTTAAAGAGGTGAGCTCGGCTTTGTGGTTTTTCACTTTCAGGACCTCGGTAAAAAGTATTCGGTGCTGCTAAATTGTGCTGTGACAAAAATATACCAAATCATTTGACTTAAACCTATCGCATTAAATATTCAGGCTGAGATTGTTAATACAAATTAACGCTAGATTTAGGTAATATATATATATATATATATATATATATATATATATATATATAGCCAAACACATCAACACAAAATAAACCAATATTTATACCAAATTCAGGTTTTCAGTCGTTTTGTTACCAATTTTCAGATATCATGCCCAATAATTTTTTTATATTATCTACACCAGCATAATTTATGGATTTTGAAAAATTGGTGCATGTAATCAAGAATTTCAACGCACACCCGTTATTGGTTGGTTGGTTGGTTGATGGGTTTTATGGCATATCAACCTTTGTAGGTTATTTAACGCCAAATCCATTTTTGTGTAAATAATCAGTTCTATTTCAAACAATTCAGTTTAGCATGAGTACACAGTTCAATTGTCAAAAACATTTCTATTTCAAACTATTCAGTGTATTCAAACAGTTCTAATTAAGCAAAAAACAGTTCTATTTAAAATAATTCAGTTTAGCATAAACACACAGTTTAAATGTAAGTACGTTTTAATTGTGAAAACATTTCTATTTCAAGCTATTCAGTTTAGTCAAACAGTTAAGTATGCCAGTTCTATTTAACCCATAGATAGGACCCTATCGGGTGCAAACACGCCGGGCCAGAGTTGATCTGGGAGCAATGGCTATGAAGGGGTGCTCTGTATTCCCCAAAGCCCGATCATTACAGGACTCTCACCATTAGATTGTTAAGGGTCATATCAAGGACACTCATTGGGGGATCTTACCCCTCTTCAGAGGTGCAGTTAGTGCATTCTACAGCCCCAGCCGAATGAGCAATTGCACCTTGTTCTTTTAATGTTTACAACCCAAGTTTTTACTGGTGGTTGTTAGTGGTTTGTAAACATGCATAAGATTGAATATGCATTTACCCAAGCACTCCCCTACATGTAGTAAGTGTCACAAGTTCAATTTTTCAGTGGAATAAAGCTGGTTTGAATACAAAGTTTTTTTTTTTCTTTTCGAGACTAGTTGCTTTATGAAGGTCTCTATGGCCTTGAGAAGGCATCTATTCTGTCCAACTACTTACCCAGAGATAGAGGATAATTGAAAAATTCATGCCTTTCCCATGGGCATTTCCACGAAGTGAAACGTAACCAGTTAGGATTCGAATCCAGGTCATCGATTCCTTATCCTACAACGATAACCGGTGCTCTGATCACGCCTAAGTTGCGTTTTACTTCATAAACGTTCAGAATATCAAATATTGTTTGATAATATAGGATTTTCAGTTACAATTAAATATTGAATATGCTGATTAAAGTGACAAGTTCGATATTGTCAAACATCGATCTATTTGTATTATTCAAATCGTTTCTTCCTATACTTATTACATATGGATTTCCAAGGTGAAGGGCCAATATTGATAAAATATGACGTGAAAATCTCTTTTCAGGGATGTTTAAGTCAGAATCTTCTTTTCATTTCTAGAGGTGCCCGACAAATCTATCTAAAATCTGACCAAGAGGGTCTAATTCAGATACACTGACTTGCTGATCGCCAGGAATTTCTTGGAAAAAAATTAATCACAGGACTCATTCGTGCAGAAAGTAAATAGAATTAATTTTTATTGAACAAATCTATTTGAGTACATAATTTTTTTTTTATCATGGGAAATGCCGGGTTTAGTGGAGTATCTATGGCGTAAAGGCTTAAGAATTGGTCTGTGGCCTCGAAGTAAGTGAGTGTGATCGACAGTCGCCTTAGGGAAACGTACGAACCCCCTTATTCCCCCAGTTATGGATTAAATAGGATGACTGTTGTTCTACAAAGATGGCTTTGACATTAAAGAACCAAAAAATGGTTGATATGCCATTAAACAAAGCAACCTAGCCAAACCAAGCACGGAGGTTATTTGTTAGAATGTCTAGGTTCTTGCAATGAACATGCTACAAAAACAAAAACAAAAATCAATTAGAGATAATTTTCTCGATTTAGATTAATTCGTTGCGTTAATCAAATGGCGTGGTAGCACGTGATAGAGCCCTATCTATGGGTTAAATAGAACTAAAAGTACACTTATGATAAACTGAACTGTTTGACTAAACTAAATAGCTTGAAATAGAACATTTTTTGACAATTAAACTGTACTTAAATTTAAACTGCATGCTTATGCTAAACTGAATTATTTTAAATAGAACAGTTTTTTGATATTGAAACTGTATTTACACAAAAGTTAATTGTTTAACACAGAACTATTTTGACATTTAACTGAGTGTAAATAAAAACTGTTCTTATACTAAACTGAATTAGCTGAATTAGAACTGCTTGACTAAACTGAATAGCTAGAAATAGAAATGTTTTTCACAATTAAACTAAAAATTCAAATAATTTGTTTCGTAGCTTCAAGTAAATATTTTTGATATTTGTAATTTAAACCCAGTTTTATGGTTTCAAGTGACTATCCATGTTTGAAAATAATCATTCATTTGCCCACCGTTATATGGTTTCTCTTTTTCGATATGTTACGAATAATTTGTTTTAATTGTATGTTTTCAGGCATTCCAATGAATTACTAATAATTATCAAAAATATCTAATTGATTTATTAAAGGGATACTAAAAGCTACTAACACTACAGGTAACCTGGGAGTAATGGCAACAAATGATTAGACCATATTTATCCAAACTCCAGAACTTGCGCTGTATCCACAATATCATACCCAGGGCCCAAGTGTATCTGCATAAACATCGGGGAGTCTTCAGTTGCGTTGGAGCTAATTTACTAGACTGTAAAATCGTAGGGAGCGAGTTTGAACACAAGACTTGTAATTAGCTTAACTTTGACACAAATAACTTTGTGAAAAGTCTGAAACTCCTTAAACTCTCAAATGTTGGTTAGATAGGACTAATAATGTCCATATACAAGAATGGATTTGGCAAAAAATAACCCAAGATAGTTGATATGCCATAAAATAAATAAAAGTAACCAAACAATATATAGATGTGCGCGTGGGTTTTTATGATTGTGTGCGTGTGTGTATGTGGGAAATGCTCTTTTGGATTCAGTGATTTCTGCGTTCTTTTAATGGAACTGACTTTTCAACTGCAAAGCTATTTAATCAACGGCAATAATCACAATGCCAAATATTTCTACCACAGCATGGCAGACGGTCCTCCAACCAAATCTATGGAATTGGCAGCAGCAAATAATTATTTGATGTCTTTTAATCCCACTTGATCCGATTTAAACCATTTAGACAAAGTCTGGAAAAGAGCCAGTTAAACTCTTGTGTATCTTAAGTTCGGGCATCTTCTCCAAATATCCCTATCTCCCGATGTGATAAGTCGTGTTTGGAACTGAATTTCTGTCCACATTGCTGATGGTCCATGCAACTTTAAATTCGCAGACAAAAGAAATATTGAACGAACGGCTGAAGTACATTCTTACAAGAAATTTTAGATGTAAATGTGTTAGCATCAAAATGTATCCTGTCTGAATCTTTGTATTTTTCTAATTTAAAAAATTAGACTTCCAGTTTTAAATGAATACATTTGCTCAACTGAGGAACAATAGCAAAAAATATAAACAAACGAAGACTAATACAAATCCGTTATAATTCTTGAATTGACGTATGTTGCCGAAATGGCTGAGCGGTTAGATAACAAATCTAGCGCAAAGTTAGGCAAATTTCGATCCCAGCTGAAAGCGCCCTGCTTGTCTAGCTACACCGAAGAGTTATGATACGACGAAATAGTCTGTCTGCGGATGGCTAAATATATATATAATTGTCCTAAGCTGTGTAGATGTCTTCATTTAAAATTGAAATTCTATTTTTTTTTAAATCAGAAAGACTCACCGATTTACATATGGATAGAACTGCTTGTATTTCACATAGCGCTAATACACATTGTAATAGTATCCACCAACAATTTTCCCTCCAGTTATTCGTAAATAGAAAGGCACTCTTTGTTATGTTACATTAATATGGCGACGGTACAAGGAGAAAAAAACACTGAATTCAAACCAGTTAATATCTGCTTGAGGATTGTAGTCGAGCCCCACCCAAGGCTCCCTGTTCAATTGCTACTACGCTGCAGTGTAAGGGATGGTGCTACTTCATTCCCCAGATTGCTCTATTTCACCATTGATTCGTACCTTATAAAGCTGGGTGTTAAGCAAGGAGGTATCAAGTACCATTTTTGAGTCTTTGGTATGACTCGCACTGGGATTGAACCCCGGTTTCTCTAGCGGTTGGCGAACACTCTACCCATCAGATATATAAACACACGCAAGGAAAAAATGTGATACAGGGTAAATTTTCGGTAAATCCATCAAGTTGGTCTATTGACAAAGCTATAGAGAAGACAACCCTTCTAGAAGCTAACGCCAAAATCAAAACTGTTGAAGGAAGGTCCATTGTCGAATATCAGATAATTTGTAGGTACTATTTACCAACCCCTCCGCTCGGGCAGGATATGACACAAGGTCAATTTTTAAGCGGAGTTTAACAGGTTTTGAATTCAGAGTTTTCCTTCTCCTAGACTAGTTGCCTCACCAAGGCTGAAGAACCTAGTCCGTCCTACTATTTACCCATAGCTGGAGGGAGAATAAGGGGGTTCATACCTTTCCCAAGGGTATTTGCCCGAAAGTGAACGTAATAGCGTGACTGGAGTACGAACTTGCGTACTACGATTCCGCAGTTCATCGCTTTAACCATTACACCACGAGGACACCCCATTCTGGTCAGATAATTTGTAGGTATGCTTCGACGGGAAATGTCTAAAAAAGATGTTAATCTAATATAAAAGCTTCCTTTTGCATTGTCACCAGTTATCTTATAATGTTTGTCTCTGAGCCGTGGCTATGTACACCCTAAGAGTGGCATAAATATCGTCCAAGCACATTTCCCTATTATCCAATGAAGTACAAATTCTTTGCTATCAAATCATCAGACACATCTTCTATATTTTCCATTAGATAAATTAGTTATTAACTCTGACAGTTGAGTTGTATTTTTGATGGTAAATATAGCTATCATTGGTCAAAATGTAGCAATCGCCATCATATACATATGTACATATATATATATATATATATATATTTCTTTAAGGAAGTGGGTAAATGGGAAGGAAACTCTTCACCCCTCTTCTAAACCCTCCCAACCTTTCCTCCTGTGTCTATTCTGACAATAATTATTTTATCCATTAGATCTGAAGAAGTCCTATTATTTTTGGTGTTATTGATTTATATCAATACCCATACCAGGATGGAAATAAATTTATAATCCTAATGTGACAAGTTTTTGTTTTTTCTTAAAGAAATTATTGCTCTGTGATGTCAGTTACATTGAGCTCTTTACCAGGAAAATTTAAATGTTCATAGTTGGATGATTTTTTGGCCTGACGGAACTATTCCCGACTGCAGTTTAACTGGACTGAATAATACACACACACACACATATATATGTGTGTGTGTGTGTGTGTGTGTGTGTGTGTGTGTTTTTCAAAAAGGAAAACAGTCCAACTGTGCTGCATCCATCAGCTGAGCAAATATCATCCTCATAGTGTGGTCGCATATATGTTTCTTTGTATCAAAGTGGCGATAAAAAAATACGAAAATGTTGACCCCTATCTAAACTAGTTGGAATCGCGCTTCGTGTATTGGTTATCATATTAGGAGATAAATTCGGTGACACGAGATCTGATTCTGGTTATTTGCCTTTTACATTGTGCTAATGCCTTTTGGAAAGACACGAATCTAAATCTTTAACCCTATCTATGGGTAGATAGTAGGGCAGACTATGTTCTTTATCCTTGGTTTAGCAACCAATCTAGGAGAAGTAAAACTCTGCAGAGAAAAACAACTTTTCACCTTTTAAAAAGGATTTTGTGAAACGTGCTGCTCGTTGTAAAGGAGATTAGTCAATAGATAAATGAAAATTGTTCTTATCATTTTCTTTCTCTTTTTTTCTAATCAGTGTTAAGACTGATTATACTATCCGTTTACCTCACACAATAACACACATTCATACACAAACACAAAAATAAACTCTCTTTACCCCCTCTCTCCCTCTCTCTCTCTATATATATATATATAAATGTGTGTGTTTGTGTGTTGGTATGTTTGTGTGTGTGAGTGTGTTTGTATATATATATATATATATATATATATATTTCTTGAAGATAAAACCAAAAACAGTCACATTAGGATTATAAATTTATTTCCATCCTGTAATGGGTTTTTGTTATAAATCAGGACTTCTTCAGATCTTATGGATAAAATAATCCAGAATAGACACAGGAAAGAAGGGTGAGAGGGGATAGAAGATGGGTGAAGAGTTTTCTCCTCATTTAGCTCACTTTATATATATATATATATATATATATATATATATATAAAGCTTGTTTCAAAATATTATATGATTTAAGATATACAGTGTTTGAAAAATATATCATTTTGTTATCCACTAACTCAATAAATTCTCGTCCCAACTATCTCAAATTTTAACAAAATTCCTCGAAAAAACGCAAAATCCCATTTAAAGTTTTAAGTGCTTTTTCTTTTTTCCGGTAAATTAAAGATTGAGTGAGCTTACT
Organism: Sepioteuthis lessoniana; assembly: GCA_963585895.1. NCBI lineage: Eukaryota > Metazoa > Mollusca > Cephalopoda > Myopsida > Loliginidae > Sepioteuthis > Sepioteuthis lessoniana. The sequence goes on from OY757926.1 coordinate 69,621,084, forward strand.
GATTTCACTTATATATATATCGGTATATTTAGTTATATGCTATATTTAGTGAATTATTTCAAATATGACATTGCTGGAAAACCGTGAATACCATAAAAGACTTTTCGAATTGTCTGTATGATGATCTGGCATTCCCTAGATGCGACAGAAAACCAAGAAAGGCAGGTGATATTGTAAGATAATGCACTGATTTGGTAGTAATGATGCTTTGGTTCCGAAACCTTTGTCTTCATCAATGAAAAGTTTTTATCTATTTTTCGGTGGGTATATTGATAATATAAATTCTAGCCTCACCTTTGGATTGCCGAATCACCTCATTAAAATAAAATGACCAAATTTCTGAATAGTCTGAAAATCTCACCGAAGATTGGCTATAAAGATACGATGTATTTTTAAAACAATTGATTTGTCTCTATGTCAATTGTTTATACGTCAAACAACTTGTTTCGTAATATCAGGGGATCGGTTCGAATTAAAATACGTCAAAATAAACATTATTTCCGTTAGACTGCAATACAATGACAATAATCACGAAAACCAACTTTGAAAAGTAATTCGAAGCAAATTACCCTGTTTGCAGGTGTCTGAAGGTCGGGCCAGCAGAGAGTTAGAGGAAGAATCGGGTCGACTTAATTTCTTCCCTAATTTAGCTTACTGTGATTGGTTGGACATAATCGGCTTAATTGGAGTCGTTTGCCGTTGATGAGTCTGAAAGCGCCACCTGGTAGTTGATTGGACAGATGTGGTTTAATGGGAAATGTGTGAAACCTGTTTAGTTGAAACGGATATAAAATACGCAAGTTTAAAGATAATAATAATCTAAGACTCGAAATGTTTATCATTTGTATTACTTTCATTCATTGAGTTGTTTAATTCTTTCTTCCTTCCAGTTTCACATGCACGCCATCATTACTTCATCCTTTCTTTTATATTTCAGTGTCGAATATTTTGCAATTACCACACTTTCAAAGCGTGCTTAGCGTACCGGTTATCGTAGTTAGAAAATGGAGTCGCTGACCAAATTCTTGACAAAACTATTTGCGTTTCAATTCGTGCTAATGCCCTTGATAAAAAAAAGGTATTGATCATTTTGTTCATCGTCAAATTAGCTGTAACTCGCATGAAAATTGACCTTAAGTCAATCTACCAGATGTGATGAGATTGGGAAATAAACTCATTTCTTTTAATATTCATTTGTATATTGATTTTTACCCTGATTTCTTTAATATTTTTACATAGATCACTTTCCACACAAGTCCTTAAATTCTTTTAGGTGAGGTCTCTTTCGTGTATTTTTTAATTATTTCTTTTGATTGTATTTATTTTTCTTCCTTTCTTCCTTTCTTTCGTCCTTTTTTTAAGATTCCAACGTTTTCTTTTCTTTCTTTCCTTTTTTTTTATTATCTTTTAGTGGCAACGTGTCTGCTTTTCTTTCTTTCTTTCTTTCTTTCTTTCTTTCTTTCTTTCTTTCAGTTCAATTTTCTATCGAACTTTAATTTATTTTTCTTACATCTTCCTTTCTTTCATTTTTTGATTTCAGAGATTTCGTTGTTTTTGAAATTGTTCCTTCCTTTTTATTTTCTTTCTTACCTGTCACCTCAAGATTATGTTTCGTAATTATTTTTCGTTTATTTTGCTCGTCTTCAAACTATTTTTCTTTCTCTCTCTTTTATTCCAATCTGACTCATATTTGTCTTTTTCGGTTCCTTTCTTTCTTTCTTACTTTCTTTCTTTCTTTCTTTCTTTCTTTCTTTGTATGATTTCTGTTATTTTCGACCGTTTAAATTCTATTCATTTCTCTTTTCTTTCTTTCTCAGTCTCATTTGCAGCCTCAAGATTATTTTTCCTTAACCGTTCCTTCATTCATTCTTTGATTTCTTTCATCTTTTTCGTATGTTTTTCTTTGCTTTTATGAATTCCTCTCTGAATTAATGCTTATTCTTTCTTTGTTTCTTTCTTTGTTTCTTTCTTTCTTCTTATTCTTAATTTTCTTTTCTTCTATCTCATTTATCACAGGATTCCTCTTCAGCTGAATACCTATTCTTTCTTTCTTTCTTTCTTTCTTGTTAATTTTCTTTTCTTCCCTTCTACCTTATTTATCTCTGGGCCTTATCAGCTAGAACCCTTTTGTTTTTCTTTCTTTCTTTCTTTCTTTCTTTCTTTCTTTTCTTCCCTTCAACCTTATTTATCTCTGGGCCTTATCAGCTAGAACCTTTTTATTTTTCTTTCTTTCTTTCTTTCTTTCTTTCTTTCTTTCTTTCTTTCTTTCTATTTTTCTTTCTTTTCTTCCCTTCAACCTTATTTATCTCTGGGCCTTATCAGCTAGAACCTTTTTGTTTTTCTTTCTTTCTTTCTTTCTTTCTTTCTTTCTTTCTTTTCTTCCCTTCAACCTTATTTATCTCTGGGCCTTATCAGCTAGAACCTTTTTATTTTTCTTTCTTTCTTTCTTTCTTTCTTTTTTTCTTTCTTTTCTTCCCTTCAACCTTATTTATCTCTGGGCCTTATCAGCTAGAACCTTTTTGTTTTTCTTTCTTTCTTTCTTTCTTTCTTTCTTTCTTTCTTTCTTTCTTTCTTTTTGGTCGTATTTTTCCTTCTATCTCATTTATATCCGGAGAATTCTCAATGTGGAACTTATATTTTGTTTTTATATTTGTTTTTACTTTCACCTGTCTTTTTCCCAGCTTTTTTAAATTCTCGTTTTCCTACAGCTTGTAAAACGTAGTCATGATGTGACAATAGAAAACAACATTACATGCTATCTTAATTCGTCTGGAACGAGTACTTTTTTCTTTTTTTATCATGCATCTCATTTTTGGGATGCCATACATTGATTCATAAAACGTACTGTCATCAAAATCAAACAATAACAATAGCAACATACCGTTGAAAGTAATTCAACATGGCCTCCACGTTTAAGGTGGCTAAACATGGAACCGAGGCAGACACATTAAATTTTCTTACATTGCTTGTCGCATACTTGAGATACCAAAAACTCGTTGTTCAGCATTCAACTCAGTTGGCCATTACGCTTCTGCATGCAGAATTTGGCAATAACAAAAACAGATTTTTTTTTCTCCTCTCGTGTCTATCCAGGAGTCGTCGGTAGCTTCATTTCATGATTAAATACAACGAAAGGGAATAAACAGGAGCGAGAATTTTCTGGGGTTAACAGAGAAGTAGTACTCATAGGTGTAGGGGGGGCGCTGCTCCTTCCCTGGATTGCTCTACTTTACCCTTGATCCGTACCTTATAATGCTGAGTGTTAAGCAAGGAGGCATCAAGTACCATTTTTTGAGTCTTTGGTATGACTCGACCTGGGATTGAACCCAGGTCTCCCGGGCCATTGGCGAACAGTAAGGATCCAGCCCTTTAACTGTTTTAAACACGAAGCACAAATGACTGGGCAACCGGATTTTCAGCCGTGGATCTTTTGTTTCTCCAACGCCGTTACTCATAAAATGCTGCAAATTTATTATTTTTAAAATCCATTTTAAATTGTCTATAGAATGTTGTAACCATTAAAGTTGTTAAGTAATTGATTGTATTTTCTATTTCGGGCTATTTTTCAATCTAGGAGCCCAAGGTATGAGGCTCACGGTTTTTAGTGTAAAATATACTTAAATGCAACACATTATGAAAAGTAGTTTTTACTAGAATACTATGTGCCATTTCTGTCGTCATTTGAAAAAAGCCGAGACAGGAAATTCTAAATCCAGTCACAATTTATGATTTGTGTGCTCTGCTTGGGATAAAAATGTCGTTCTTTTTCATTTCCTAGTAGAATCAGCGCGTAATATCTGAAGCAGTCGAATTCCCACCATTGTTTTTCAATCTATCTTTCCAGCGGTATATCGGTATAATACAAACATTTTTCTTATTTATATATATATATATATATATATATATATATATATATCAGAAGCGACTCTAGGTCATCGATATTACTCGAACAGATTCATTTCATAGTTAAAACAGGCAAGTGTTGCTGACAGCCCTTAAAACATTCCATATTTTTACCGCAACACCATGAAGTTATAAAAAGCTAGTTGCCTACCAGAAAAATGTTACTATAACAACAAATGGGAACTTCTGGTGGTGTAATGGTTACCAGGTTAGATGATAAAACCTTTCCCGAGTAAGTACGACGCTCACTGGGTGCCCCATTCATACGGACATTTGCCACATCTAAGCAAAATGTTTAGTAAATTTGTGTTATAACAAATGGTGACCTCAGGCAGTGAAATAGTTAGCAAACTAGACTAGTAACATTTCACGAGTGAGTTCAAGGCTCATTGGGTGTCCTATTCATTTGGTCCCTCGCAACATCTAAGCAAAAAGCTAAGTAAATTACTACAAAAAAGAATGTGCTCCTCAGCTGGCGTAATGATTTGCAAGCTAAACTAGCAAACCTTAACGAGTGAGTTCGAGTCTCATTGGGTGTCCTATTCATACGACTTTATGCCACATTTTGGTAAAAATTTCGTAAATTGCAACTATAACAACAAAGGGTCAATCCCCGTGGTATAATGAACAACAAGCTAGATTATCAAATCGTTTGCAGTAAGTTCGATCATCATTTGGTTCTGCATTTCTCTGATTGTGTGTAGATGACTTCTCTAACGACAGATATTTTCATTATCGTGTAAAATGAGTCAAGTTTGATAAGTCAACCTAAAACAGCTTCGTATGCAAGTTTGCAAGTTAATGTAATATAATGGCCGAGGGATTTTGTTTTATATATCTTGCCTTTGGGTTTAGTTAGGCTGAGAACCTTTCGGCTCAGCACATGGGTTAGTTAGGTGCAAACTTGAGCGCAGGTGTTAACGCGCGCGCGCGGGGAGGATGTGTCGTTCACAGATGTCAAAATAAAAATCTCAGATGAAAATTTGTGACTTGGGAATGTGAATGACGTCATGCACCGGAAGCGTGCGCGGAGGATTTTGGGGATTTTGAAGAAAGTCAGTTGAGAACTAGACTCCGAACACGAAGGGTCGACTTTCGGGGCTCGCTGAGGCCAGACGAATTTGTGCGCTACGGGTGCCACACGTGTTCGGTGGGGGGAAGCAGATGGAAAAGTCA
>OY757926.1:69628662-69713662 GCA_963585895.1 Sepioteuthis lessoniana
TCAAAACAGTTCTATATATAACATTTTTTTCTAGTGTAAGTACAGTTTTAATGTCAAAAACAGTTCCATTTCAGACAATTCAGTTTAGTATACGCACGCAGATCAAATGTAAGTACAGTTTAATTGTCAAAAAAAATTTCTCTTTCAAGCTAATTAATTTAGTCTAACTGTTCAAATTCAAACAATTCAGTTTGCCATAAGTATGCAGTTAGTTATATTTGACCCATAGATAGGGCCCTTATCAAGTGCTACTACTCCGGGCCAGAGTGACATCGGAGCGATGGCAATGAAGAGGTACTCCGCACTCCCCAAAGCTCCAGCATTACTGGAACTTCATCATCAGATTTTTTAGTGTTATATCCAGGACACTCGTTGGTAGGGTGGCCTTACCCCTCAGCAGAGGTGCAATCGGTGTATTCTATAGCCCCAGATGACTGGGCGATATGCTGTTTAAACAAATTAACCAAATAAATCAAAGACAGTATCCTATCATATTAAAAAGAATAGCATTATCCAGGTCACAAAAGCAATGTTTGAAGTATAAAATTGGTATTTACTTAAAGCATAAGCATTTGAGAAATTATTCTTTCTACCTTTGAAAAAGAAAAAGTAACATGTATTTGATACAGTGTTCTTTGTCTGTTCATGTAATAATAGACTAACAAAATTGTGGTTCAAATTGTTTCTTTTTTCAAATAATATATATATATATATATATATATATATATATATATATACAGGGTATCACAAAAGTGAATGAACCCCTCACATTTCTGCAGATATTTAAGTATCCTCAGAGAGTTCTTTGCCATGTGGTGCCATGTTGGAACTTTCAGTTACCAGTATGAGGGAATGTGAAAACTGCACTACAAATTTGAACACACCTGCTCCCTATGAAAACATGGCCTAGTAACACTAATGAGTCACATGACATTTTGGAGGGAAAATGACAAGCAACACTCAATTTGGACATTTAGGGGTGTAGTTTCTTAGGGGTGTACTCATTTCTTTGGCAGGGGTTTAGCTTTTAATGGTTATATTTTGAGTTATTTCGAAGGGAAAATGAATTAACTGTTATATTAGCTGCACACAGACTACTTTTCATTGTGTCAAAGTGTCATTTTTTCAGTGTTGTCCCATGAAGAGATATACTTAAATATATGCAGAAATGTTAGGGGTTTACTCACTTTTGTGATACACTATATATATATATATATATATATATATATATATATATATATATATATATATATATATAAATATATATTCTTTGAGAAATCCAACATTTTCAAATATTTTTCCACGTGCCAGGCAAGTTCTAAAGACTTTTGAATTTTGAACACCCTGTGCACGTTTATGTATCTTTTCATTGTATATTTCTCATATATATATATATATATATATATATATATATATATATATATATATATATATATATATATATATATAAAACATACACGGAAACACACACATATTTGTAACATACATGTATATATTTACAAAATATACAAGAAATATGCATTCATATGCACATGTGCTATGCATACATGAACAAATACAATCACTCACCCATTAATCCACCTATACATCCACCCACACTTTACACATAAATGTATATCTACATAAAAACACACGCACAAGTGCTTATGCTTCCTGTATTATATATATATATATATATATATATATATATATATATATGAAGAGGAAGCTAGACGACAGTTACACAAGAATGCTGCGCGCAATATTGAACAAGTCCTGGCACCAACACTCCACAAGGCACCAACTATACGGCCACCTACCTCCCATCACGAAAACTATCCAAGTTAGACGAACCAGACATGCAGAACACCGCTGGAGAAACAGGGACGAGCTCATAAGTGATGTACTCCTATGGACCCCACATATGGCCGGGCAAAAGCAGGACGACCAACTCGAACATACATCCAGCAGCTATGTGAGGATGCAGCCCTGAATACCTACCAGAAGCGATGAACGATAGGGAGAAGTGGTGAGAGAGGGTTAGGGATATCCGTGCCTGCGGCACGTCATGATGATGATGATGATGACACCACATCCAGTATCTACACAAAGATGATATATGTAAGTCTTTTGTGGTCGGTCAGCACGGGTATTTCTATTTGTATGAGTCGACAGGAGAATGTCATTTATGAGTGTGTCCGTACGTCTCTACTTTAAAGCCGTGTATCAGTACTTTAGTATTGTTGTACCACAAAGACTCCAACGAAACTCCTTGAGTAAAAAGATAGAAGGGTATTATACAAAACTGCTACGTGCTGTTTTTATCAAATTCAGGAATGATCAAACCATGAAACAGATACTGCACGGCCATATGTCACTCATCTCACGATCTATCAATCTATCTATCTATCTATCTATCTATCACTGCTCAGTAAAAGTAAGTGGAATTATGGATAAATTAGGCATTTACATTGGGTTTAGTTGTAATATTTCATTCATTATTAAAAAAATTTATTACCACATCATGAACGACACATAAATTCTCTCTCTTTCACGATCGGACTTTGAATTAGGCGAGTCTTATAGACGGCATCTAGTGTTGAAACAAAACTGATGAATGTATTTTTTTCTATTTCGGCTAGATTGAGGTGTTCATGTGACGGATTCTATAAGATAATGTCACTGATGAGTTTGCATTTATTTTTCCTGCAGCATCCAGCATGTCTAACTCGTTTTATTTGGATGTTTTGTAAGACGGGAGGTACGAGGTCGTACATATGCAGTTTTGTAGAGTGCTGCTTCCAGGATTTGTTCAAAACGGCACACAATTTATTCATGTACTTCCCATTTAGCTTTTTCTCCAAACGCTTCGTTAGTCAAAGTTGGGCAACTATACAGTTGTACTGACGCGGCTACAGCTTGGAAGAATTTCTGTTCTAATTCATCAAAGACAAGGCACATGGTCTCGGGTAATGACTTGCTAAGTAGGCAAGCAGATCATTCTTACTGTGTGTTTCACTCGGTCCCTTATTTTCTTTTGCCAAACTAAACTTAGCTTACGAAATAATTTCTACACAAATCAAAATCAATGAAGATCTCGACAGAAATCAAACTCTCAACCATAAAGTTTTGGATGACTTGTCAATTACCATGGTTAATAAAAAATGATACGCCTTCATATTTGACAAGACATTCATCGTGGATATATTTCTTTATTCGCTCTCAGTAAATTTGTCTTGCAACTTAGGTTACACGTAAAATAATGAAAATATTTATATGGATAAATAAGAGAAAACCTTCTAAATGCTTTGAACGCTGACTTAATTAGTTTACGAAGTTTTCTGTAAATCAGAATTAGTATATCCAAACGCTTGAATATATACACAGGAAGTGTCTTGGTACCTTTTGATAGAACTCAATCGATGTAATGATTGAATGGAACTACTTTAGTCGGACAATGTAGTGAGCCGGCCATCTTTGTTCGATTCTGGAGAAACGTTAGAAATACAAGGCTGCAATGAAGTGGACCAAAATAACAAAGGGTGTCATTGGTAGCAATAGAAAAATGATTAAAAGATACGATGGCGAACTACTCATACGTGACTGAGTGGGGCTTCAAAGAGCCGGCTGATGAAAAGGAAAAGTCACAATGAGCAGAGAATGACCTCAGATTTATAGTTAGCGATGGTGGCAAAGAAAGAAAGAACGAAAGAAGGAAAGAATAATCGAAAATAAAAGAAAAGAAAGCAGGTGAAGATTGAAGAGAGAATGAAAGAAAGAAAAAAGAAAGAAAGAAAGAAGGAAGAAGGAAAGGTGTCAGAGAAGTAAAGAAGGGGAATTAAGCAAGAAAGGCTACGGGAAAGAATAAACGATGAAGGGAATTAGTCTAAAATATCTGAGGAAATTTAAAGAGACATTTGGGGGAAGAAAGCATTAAGTTAGAGAAGGCTTATAAGAATAATTAATTTTAACGGCATGTTAACCTATTTTGGATTATTTTGTGCCTACAGGTTAGGGAATCGCATTCATTGTACATTCAGATTTACATATATTGTGTACTTGCTTATGAGGTTTTTACGCACATGGCCCTATCAAATGCGAACGATTTAAAACAGATATTTAAACCATAAATGTCAGTTTTATGGTAATGAATGGGGTACTTTTTCCTTTACATAATAGCAGAACTTCAGCCTCAGCAACAGATACAGTTAATGCCATACACATGATATCCCTTCTGATTTCTTGAAGATTTTTGTCGTCTGCAGAGTATATAACCGGCATATTTAAGCCCCGCCGACAAAGATATAATGAAAATGATATCAGTTAACTAGCAATCAGTCAAAATAAGCGAAAGCAGGAACTAGAACCAGAAGGATTTCAAGAACTGATATGACAGAATGGAGGATATAATCCACATGTAATTATGCAAAAAAAAGCAAAAACAACTTTGATCATGCAGACAAATGGATATGCACATACCAGAATAAATCCAAGAAGATGAGACACATATGATTCTCTGGTATTTTGAAATTTATATGGATAACCTGATTTCGGTAAAAAAAAAACAAATCTAGTTTTATTTAACGTGAAGGAACGAACGTGGAACTATTGGATATTGGCGTCCTACCTGATTATAGTGTAAAAGTGAAAGAAAGCAAAGAAACTGAATGAATACCGGATATTGTCAGAGAGCTGAATTAGCAGATGGACCATCAAGATGACAGTGATACATATCTTAGCAATAATACAAGGTGCCTTCAATAAGTTTCCAGACTTTTTGTACAGGCATTTAAAATTGTCGTTGACTCTTGAAAATTCACTATGTTATTGCTATACATCTTATTAAATGACTGGCCAATTTTTATGATTTCAGGTTCAAATCAACAGCTACAGCAGCAATTGGAATACATCCTACGAAAGCCTGATTGTCACAGCTGGTGAATTTAAAAAATACAATCTGGAAGTGGGGACACATTCGAATAACGATATGCAATAAAATTCTGTTTTAAACTTGGAAAAAATGCCACAGAAACATATGGAATACTTCAAACTAATTTTAGGCAACCTTGCATGAATCGAGCATCAGTTTTTGAATGACATAAGAGATTCAAGGAAGGCAGGGAGTCTGTGAGGAATGATGAGAGGTGTTGGAAAGTCAGAACACTAGAGTTTATTGGCCAAATAAAGAATTTCCTAGATAAGGACCATCGTGTGTCCATAGAGACAATAGGTGCAGAGTTTGATGTCAGTGTGGGAACCGTAAACACAATTATTCGCGAGGAGCTGAAGATGTGGAAGATTTACGTAAACTTTGTCCCAAGGGTGCTCTGAGAAAATCAGAAAAAAAGATGTTATCATGACAGCAGGGATATGGTCGAGCTAATCAATTCAGATCCTGCAGTTTTTGATGCTCTGGTGACCTGCAATGAAAGCTGGATCTACTGCTATGACCAAGAGACCAAGAGACAGAGTTCCCAGTGGAAGCATGCTGGCTCTCCCAGACCCAAGAAGGCTAGATACAGCAAATCCACCCGCAAAATTTGATGATCCCTTTTCTTGACAACACGGGCATGATCTACATGCACTGGGTTCCCACTGGACAGACAGTCAACAAGGAATACTATGTTGAGGTTTTAAGGGAGTTCAGGAAGAGATTCGGAAGAGGCCAGCACTCTTCAAATCAGGTCAGTGGCATTTCCACCAGGACAATGCACCAGTCCACAACACCATCCTTGTCACTGACTATTTGACAAAGATGGGCACCTAGACAGTTCCTCAACCTCCCTATAGTCCAGACGTTGCTCCCTGTGACTTTTGGTAATTCCCTAAGCTCAAGGAAAAACTTAGAGGCTGTCGTTATGAGAGAATTGAGGAGATGAAAGAGGCTGTGACGAAGGTCATTGACACGCTCACACAAGAGGACTTCAATGGGGCCTTTCAGAAGTTGTTGGAAAAGTACAACTAGTGCATTGCAGCCGGAGGAGATTATTTTGAAGGGGGTAGAGTTTCATGTGTGTACTATCAATAAAAGTGTCTATACAAAAAAAGTATGGGAACTTGTGTGTCCTTGTACCTTTGGAGTAATGAAAAAGACAATTGCTAAAGCAACTGTAACACCCGGAGATCTGTGAAAGAATTGAGACCATCTTAACCATAACACTGGTGTGATCAGCCAGAATACTGAGAAGAGTCCTGAAGAAGTAAGAAAAGTTAGTTTCACTCATAATTCTGTGAAAACCGACAGTTTGCTAGGAGTGGTATGATTTGACACATAATAAGAAATAAGCCCAGGACGTATGTTCCTGATTTCACTTTTAAAAAATAAAAGGAGAGGAAAACCGTAGAATTTTGTATAAAAAATCTAGTCATATTTCCATTAATTATGATCAGCTACAGAGTCAATGTTTATTTTAATTGGCTGTAAATAAATCATTACGCCATATTTGATGATAGCTAATTAAAAATTTTAAAAAAATCGCCTCTTCACCAACTAAGAAATATATTTGACTGACGCATCAAATCAGCCGTAAACATGCACACACACACACACACACACACACACACACACACACACACACACAAACAAACAAGCAAGCAAACGAAAAACATTCGCTTGTCAATGAAGAACATTTTGTAATTTATTTAATTTTATCAATTCGTCTCCGTATCTAATGATTAAGAATTTTATGGCTTTGAGCACATTTGGAGTAATGAATTATTTCTATTTTCAAAATTTTACAATCACTAGCAGACGTATCTGTGGTTGATAGGGTACCGAATTAGTCGAAATAATTTATTGATGTTAAAAATAAACAAAGTACTTAGACTAAGGTTTTAAGCAAAGGAAAGAAAAAAAAAATGATGTGGAAAATCGAAGAGAATAAAAATCTCTTCCAGTAAGTGTTCTGGTTTCTTTGTATATATTGGAGAAAGAAGCGAAAATATTATTTATATATAAATATCCTATAGAGTGACAACACCGTCAACCCTGTGAATTGAATGACAGTGACCATAAAATCACTTACGCATGACATACGGAAACACTGGACAGCTGTTTCGACCTAATTACGTCTCATCAGCAGTGTATACCGCGATCTCTACCACTGGATATCGAACCAGCGACTAATAGATTACAGAGCCGAAACACTAAAACTGAGCCAACAGTTCATATCGACCACAAGTGACGCCAAATTAACAAGTCATGATAATTGCGCGGTCAATTAACCTATCTTGTAAGCTACATCCGTACTCGTTATAGAGGACACGGTCACTTCAAGAGCCACGTCCTCCCATCTGTGGTCGCTGGTCCGATCTCCAGTGGTGGAGATCACGGTATACACTGCTGATTCGATCCAATAAGGTCGAAACAGTTGTCCAGTGTTTTCGTATGTCGTGCGTAAGTATTCGTCGGATTTTCTGGTCATAGTAATTCAATTCACAATATAATTCCTCTACTTAAAAAAAGAAAAAATATACACCGTCAATCCTGTGAAACAGTTTCCTGGGTATGACATTCAAACAAATCTGGAGCCCTTGCTATGTTTCCTCCCTGGGAAGTGTGGGGTTAACATCTCCACTGATATGTTTTAAAATTGATCTTGTTCGAACGTTTGGTTTGTTTTAGTTTCTTAGCTTAATGGAATATCAACCTTTGTAGGTTATTCAATCCGAAAGCTATTCTTCTAGAAAAACACTTGTGGTACAATTTAACCCATAGCTGGGAGTACAAGGGGATTCATACCTTTCCCAAAAGTATTTGCCCGAAAGTGAATGTAATAGCGCGAGTGGAGTGCGAATTCGCGTACTACGACTCCGCAGTCCAGAGCTTTAATTATTACACCACGAGAACACTTCCTATTGCTCGAACGGAATACTTTCAAAACACATAACTCTGTAAATAAGGGCTTATTTTAATATTAAAAGCCATGTAATTGAATATAAATCAATAATATTAGGGATATTTGAAACCCCAGTCGTATTGGCAAAAGAGCTGAATTACGACCTCGAAGTGAGTGAGTTTGAATACAAGTCACATATAACGTCCAGGTATGAATTCCAGTTATCCCATTTGGTATGAATTAAATATTATTACTGCTGGTCGGCTACAAGGATGTTTCGGCATTAAATCATCCACTAAAAGTGATATGCCATTAAACAAAGAAACTAAACCAAATCAGATCTGGTGCAGCAACTACTTCTCTGCAGAAGGGTAAGACTCCCCGACCAACAAGTATCCTTAATATGACACAAGAAAATCTGATGGTGAGGCTACAGTAATGCTGGAGCTTTGGGGAATGCGGAGTACCCCATTATTGCCTTTTCTTCCTGACCCCTTCTGGCCCGGAGTGGTAGCACCTGATAGGTCTATCTATGCGTCAAATAAAACTAAACTCTGTATTTATGTTAAACTGAATTGTTTGAAACTGAACTGTTTTGACAATTAACTGTATGTAAACAAAAATTATATTTAAACTAAACTAAATTGTTTAAACTTTTATGAAAATGACTTAATTCGGCGTTAAATCACCCGAAAAGTCTTGATACACTGTAAAAAAAACAACAAACCAACCAAATAATATCAATCAAAACCACATGGCTGTATGGAAATTATTTGTATCAGTTTTGAATTAAATAAACCATGAAATGTTGATATGCCGTTAAACGAATGAACCAAAGGAAAAAGAACAGCGAGAAGAAGAGAAAAACAAAAGAAATAAAGAAAGAAAGAAAAAAAGGACAAATTGGAGTGAAAGAAACGGAACTAAGAAGAGAAAGAAATAAACTGTTGAAAATATTAAGCAAAAAAGAAAGAACGAAGTTATAATGAAAAGATAAATACAAAAATCCAGGATAAAAAAAAAACTAAAAAGAAAACAAAGCAAACGCTCTCTCTTTCTCTCTCTCTCTCTCTCTCTCTCTCTCTCTCACACATACACACACACACACACAAAAAAAAAACACGTTGAAGAGAAACTAAAAAGGATGCGAACGTCTCCCTAATGAACTACTAGAGTTCTTTTCAAAATAGGACAACCGAAACGTTAGAATAAAAACAGAAAGAGGAGAAAAATTAGTAAAAGTTACAAATTATGAGTGGTTATTTTAAGGTTCAAAGTCGCATGATAAGAATTATTTTAGTTATCGCAGAGTGACAGGACAGGAAGTTTTGTTTAAAGGGACATGTCACAGAAGGGAGGGTGGACAGTAGCAACGATAAAATGTCGATCAGTTGCTAGAGCCTTGAAAAGAATATGGGATATCGAAAAGAAGAAAAGAGGATTTCAAGAAAAGAAAAGAACACCAACCTTGAATGTTTGGAACTTAAGAAAACGACATGTTTGAGAGGCAGCACAAGTTGTTTGGAAACTGACTGTTTCTTTGATTTTAATGCTATATCAGCCGTTGTTTTATATAATTACGGAATGATATTTTTTATATTAATCATTTTTCGTTAATTATATTTTATTATCCGGCTTGGTTGGCCTTTGAACTATTCGGCTCTTAGTGCAGGTGCACACACATTGAGTACAGTTCACGCTCGCGCGCAGAGGATATAACAATCGCAAATGTCATAATAAAAACCCCAGATAGGAAATAGGACTGGAGTGTGAATGACGTCATGCCCGGAAGCGATGGGCTGGGAATTTGGTGATTTTGAAAAAGACGTTAGTTAAGATTCGACTCTGGGTCTGGCTAGTCCATCTGGGGGCTAAGGGATGCGCAGCGGGGTTTTTTTTCGGTCAGATGGTACAGTCAGCATAGTAAAAATTGTGTGTCTCTCTCTCTCCTCTTGTCGAAAATCTAAAGTCAACAAGTTATTAAACGTTTCGTGCCTGAATAACGGAGAGTCGCAAGTGTTTCGTATTTCCCTGCATCTGTATATTTGTATAGTTCTATTGTGACTATACAAAAATTGCGTTCATAGAGAATATTCTTTAAGAACATTATTGGTCCAATGGTACGGGGCTAGACTTGCAAATCATTGTAACTGATTTTTATTCTCACAAGGTGCACCGTCTCCCACATGGTCGAAGTATTTCTAATGCCACATGTTTCACCATATATACCACTAGCACTGACAATACTGAGCTCTGTAAACTCCCGGTCCTTCTTCACCTTTCTCATTTTTCTCAAGATAATAATTTCTATTTCTTCCAAGGTTAAGTATACGATGCTTATGTTTTACTTTCATGATATCACTACCCTCAAACAAGGTCTTAGTATGTTTCTATTCTGTCATCATCATCATGTCATGCCACCAGCACGGATATCCCTGACCCTCTCTCGCTACTTCTCCCTATCGTTCATCGCCTCTGGCAGGTCTTCAGGGCTTCATCCTCTATCCTCACAGAGCTTCTGTATGTATGCTCGAGTTGGTCGTCCTGCTTTTGCTCGGCCATATGTGGGGGTCCATAGGAGTACATCACTTATGAGCTCATCCCTGGTTCTCCAGCAGTGTCCTGCATGTCTGGTTCGTCTAACTTGGATAGTTTTCGTGATGGGAGGCAGGTGGCCGTATAGTTGGTGACTTGTGGGGTGTTGCTGCCAGGACTTGTTCAATATTGCTTGCAACATTCTTGTGTAATTGCCGTATAGCTTCTTCTCCAGCCGTTTAGTTAGCGTCCAAGTAGTGCATCCATACAGCAGTATCAACACGACAGCTGCTTGGAAGAAACTGCGTTTCATTTCATCGGTCAGGTCTGACCTCCATATGATCGATAGCTTATCGATAGCTGTCCCTGCCTTCGTTAGCCGCGTTTCTGTTTATATTTATCTTTCCATTTTAAACAATGTTTTCCCAAGCTAGCAATGTCTATTAACAGATTTTATTTCTATTTTTCCAGAAATGGATTTTTTCATAGTGTCGATCAAATGGGCATAAAATTGTGTAGGTTGTTTGATGTAAGTTAGTTTAGGCACATGGTAAAGGTAACTCATTATAAATGATATCTTATTATTTTTCAGATGCAATAATAGCTTGGACTGGTGCACACATAGAAAATCGATATTGCTTGGGTTGAAAATTCTATAGGAATAGCATCATTCTGACTTAACATAAAATGAGCACGAAAAGCTGTACGAAGTATACGTTGCTACTACAGATTTGCCACTCAAAACACGTGTAAACAGTAAAAACTCGATGTTTGTTCGTTTGTTTGTTTAATGGCTATATCAACCCTCTTCGGTTATTTAATGCCAAACCCTGTACCATGCTCATATGCATGCAGAAACACAGTCAACACAATAAAGACGAACAGACACAGTTCTTTTGTAAAATATGCCCCTCACTTTATTCGAACGGGTTACGAAAGGGTTATTTTATGAGAGGCGGGTTGGAGACTGAAAAAAGACTGCAATATTTTGACCCCCACTCTTCTGGCTATAGGAACATTTCTTTCCCGTTCTCCTGGGCTGCTCAACCGGCGGCCAGGGGGCCCAGCCTCTGCTAGGACCTGGTTCTCACTCCTCGAACTGGAACACTGACTTCAAACTCTGATCTCCAACTCACACACTTCCAGTCGCACCCGGGTTATATAATTGTTTGACACTCACCTGCTTCCTGTGGCGTCACAATTCGCACTCAATTCAAACCGTCGACAGTCAAGGTTATCCCCCGATATCTTCGACCGGATGCACCTGCTATTTACCCAGGTGCATTTCTCATTTGACATCTGGCCGGGTCGGAGGTCAATATGTTACAACCCATCCTTCTAAGAGAACATTAGGGTGTTATTTAACACATAGCTAGGAGGATAAGGAGGTTCATAACTTTCCTAAGGGTATTTTTTGGAAAGTGAACGTAATAGCTCGAATGGAGTTTGAACTCGCTTATCACGATTCATTAGCCCCAGCACTTTAACCATTACCCCACCACGACACCCCCAAACGCGGGGTGTGTACCGACCCTAGCTAAGACCAGAACTGTTTTTATCTGAAAAAATAGTAAGATATCAGCTTGATTGACCAACCGTTACCACTTGCCTAATTTCACTTGCACCTCACAGGTGATAGTTTACAATATGGGAGGTTTTTCTATCACACCCTGTATCATGTATATCAACTGTAACATAACTATGCAGCTTCTATACTCTTGGACATGCTCATCCAAACATATGAAGAAATTAAGGCCAACATATCTTAGATGGCAGAGAAGGATAATGAGATATCGTTTCTGCTGATGGACATGTCTTTCCCCATAAGATATAACACTTTCCTGAAAACGATAGAAAAACTATCGAAATGTAATTATCCACAAAAAGAAACTGAAAAATAAGTGGCATGAAGAAAACAGCAATACTAGTTGAGATAAATGTTCTCTATCTGGCTAAGACGTGGATTATTACACCATAAATGGCTGGCAATATCAAGCTGCAAGAAATTCTCCTTGACACTGCTCAAAGATTTCGGAGGACTCTTCTCATCAAATATACTAATCACAACATCATGGTAACCCCACGTCAAAGAGATCTAAAAAGAGGGTAAAAACACGTGATTAAGGAAAAATATTTTAAAAAACAAAACAAAACTAAATAATACCATAAGAACTAATTATATGAAAAAGAAATTGATAATACTTTGAAAAATGCCAAGCGTAGGATATATAGCGGCATAGATTAAACTGTTAATCACATTTTGAATAAATGCAGCAAACTGCCTAAAAAAATAGTACGAACTACACATAATTAGACGGAAAATTGGTTTACAGGAAACATTGTTGGATTTTACCAGTGCACATTTTTTTCTGATCCCGGAGTCGCTGAAACACCGGGTTCTCTAATTGAAAGTTTAAATTAAAAATTCTATTTTTTAGGATCCATATTATTTACATACAAATTAAAACCCTTCAATGAGGACATGGTTCTCAAAAGAGTTTTGTGATGATTACTTATCAATCCTACTGAGTTGACCACTGCGTACACATAATGAACTCTCCTTAAATAATCTACACCCCATGCCAAATTAACGATCCGGCCAATCAGTTAACATTAATATCAATGAGGATATTGTTGAGAAAAAATCTTTTCGTATATAGATGAAAAAATTTTCTCAATAAATGCTTCTAAATTTTAAAAAAATATAATACACTCTAATTGAGAATGGCAGAGAGCCAAATAATTACGTGGTCCATTCAATACGTTTCCATACTTTTTTTTTATACAGGCATTTAAAATTGTCGTAGACTCTTGAAAATTCACTATGTTATTGCTATACATCTTATAAGATAACTGGCCAATTTTTATGATTTCGGGTTCAAATGAACAGCTACAGCAGCAATTGGAATACACCCTACTAAAGCCTGATTATCACTGCTGGTGAATTTCAAAAATGTAATCTGGACATGAGGATACTTTAGAAGAACGATATGCAATAAAATTCGGTTTTAAACTTGGAGAAAATGCCACAGAAACATATGGAATACTTCAGACTGATTTTGACCAACCTTGCATGAATCGAGCATCAGTTTTTGAATGGCATAAGAGATTCAAGGAAGGCAGGGAGTCTGTGAGGGATGATGAGAGGTGTTGGAGGAGTAAGGAAGTCAGAACAATAGAGTTGATTGGGCAAAATGTTAGGGATAGGGTTAGGTTACTATGTTGAGGTTCTAAGGGAGTTCAGCAAGAGATTCTGTCGGAAGAGGCCAGCACTCTTCTAATCGGGTCAGTGGCTATGGAAGAAAGGAGCGAAAACAGAAATTCGAACGTAAAGTAAAGAGTTATAATTAAACAGTTAAGTAAAGATGGGAATATTGAATAAAAACAAGAAAAATGTTTTCAACAAAATGTTTTAATCAACCAAATTCTCAATATGCCCGAGATAATAATAAAAAGCTATTCATAATTCTCAAGTACTTAATAAAATCATCACTACTATACATGAACATAATTTTCAATAGAAATCCAAAGAGATTCATAGTCATTATATATATATATATATATATAATATGATAGATATTTTTTGTCTATATATTTTTTGTTAATCCTTTCGAATTACCGAATTGATCTAATGATATTCGGCTGATATTGGTTGATAAATCTTCCATAATTAGTTATTTCCCGTGGGCTTTCCGCCCAAGTTTGGGCCATCATCAGGAGAGGATGTATTACAAAAGTGATGTAACTTTTGTATGTACATTACTACTTTGTTAGGAGAAGAGCGTCTGTACTGTTGTATTGTGTAGCGTTTACTTTTCGAATCTTTTCTATAGATAACGTCAGTAGCTAAAGAAATTTAAGTACATTAGCACTGGTTTTAAAATTAATTCCGTTAAGTTTGGGTTCTATGTTCCAAATATGTAGCGCCTCGAGAATCTATAGTTTTTGCTTGTCATTTTGATGTTCTAATATTGTTGTGTTTTCGGTAAGAATTTTCCGTAATTCTGTTGTTGGGCATGGATGTTTTTTTTAAATGCTGTGCTATGGAACGTGTATCAGAAAAGTGCATAGTAAGTCTTCTCGATAGGGAAGTTGAGGTTAAACCAACATATATATTATTATTTTCCGAGATATATACGTTGTTTTTATTCCCTTTTTCTTCTTAACGGTAACGAATTGAGTTTGGTAATAAATCACGCAAGTTTGGAGATGCATCTCATTTCAAACTTGACAGAAAGTAAAATTTACAACTTGACAAGAAAAGTTAACTTAAAAAAATAACAGCGAAAAGAATCAATAAGAACATTGACTGAAAGAGAAAACAAATAGTGAATGCTATTTTTGAATGAAACCTACCAAAAATACCTCGTGTTTTGCATGCTTAGTTGAGGGTGACCCGAAGGCTTCTTTTTCAATTGCTACAAAATAAAGTTGTAGAGGATAGCGCTACTGGATTGCTTCACTCTACCCTTGATCCTTACCTTATAATACTGAGTGTTAAGCAAGGCGGCATCAGGTACCATTTTTTGAGTCTTTGGTATGACTCGACCTGAGATTGAATCGTTGTCGCCCGGATCATTGGCAAACACTCAACTCATTAGGCCAATAGGCCTGAGAGTGTGAAATTATAAAATGTTTGAAAATTTATCATATTCTGGTCAGAGAGTAAATACTGCGCAGTAAGAGAGAGAGAGAAAGAAAGAGAGAGAGAGAGAGAGAGAGCATACTTGAATTGCATCTAATATATTTAAGCCACAATTCAATACACATTTTTAAAACGCTAAAAGAAAAAAATCACATTTTTTTTTTTCACATATTCAAGTTTGGTGCTAGACAACCAGTCGCACGCGCGTTGACAGATTGAAAAAACAATTGTTTCAAAATTCACAAAAAAAAAAAAAATAATAAGCATATGAAATAGTTATTTTTACATTTTTAAAACATGAGTTGATGGAGAAATAGGTTTTCCTTGTTTCTTTTTTAAAGAAGAAAACATGTCGTAAGTGTTCTTTCGGAGGGCTTACTTTGAAAATGAGGGAAATAAAAATAGGTATTGCTCGTGGATTGTTATCGATAGGCTATCGATCATATTGAAGATCTATCAAATAAAATAAAACATGATTTCTCATAAGTATTCACCCCTTAGACGCTGACAAAGTATATCAAGCTTGACGGGAACGGCACAATTATACTAAAAGCTACATTGAACAAATCCTATCCGCAACACCCCACGAAGCAACAGTTGTACAGTCACTTACCTCCTATCTCCAAAACCATCTAAGGAAGATGAACAAGACTAGTGAGGCAAAATAGGAGATGCAAGGACTAACTTATAACCATACCATATGAAGCTCTTCATATAACCCTGAACGTGCTAGCCGACCTGCAAGAATTTAGCTACAACAATTCTGCGTGAACACAGGAAGAAGCTTGGAAGACCTACCAAGAGCGATGAATGATAGGGAGAAATGGAGAGAGAGAGAGAGAGAGAGAGAGAGAGAAGGGGGTACGGGAAATCCATCTTAGTGGCGTGACTTGATGATGATGATGATGATGATGATGATTATCTATCGAAGCAGTTTCTTTGTTTATATGCCTATACATATTTATAAAGATACGATCAGTGAAAAAAGAAAACATATACACAATCCTTTTTGAGAGACTTTTCAAATAGACAATAATAGTTTAGCGGAGGCTACACGGCGCAGTGATGAACTATGACATCGTAGTAAGAGATTTCGAATTTTTGTCGAACTATTTCTTTCACTTTCGGGCTAATACCTTCGGAGAAAAAAAATAGACCCTCTTATTCACTAAACGATGGCTTATATAGTACCATTACAATTCATCTACATGGATGACTTTGGCATCAAATAACTCACGAGGGTTGAAATGCCATTAAAATAATAAAGCAATTTCAAACCAATTCTTGATTAAATTCTCTCTGTAACGGACTGGAGTTTTCTAATTTAAAAGTAAAAATGCTGAATAAAAATATGGCTAAAAATGTGTATTGCAACTGCTTTATATATATATATATATATATATATACATATATATATATATATATATATATATATATATATATATATATATATTGTTGGGTATCACCCACCTTTATCCACACAATGAAGTAGTCCATCTGTCATATATAGCAGTCCAGACTAGAGGGTGAAGAGCTGCTTGGTGTAACGGAAGCTGATAATATCGTTAGACTATATCCTTATTCTGTATTCACTAATCCTATGTTCTTGTCTATTAACAGTCTTTCTATTGTATATACTTTTTCCTGAGAATATATCTCTATTTCCTCTCATATAGTCGTTTGTTCTTTTTTTGATATTACAAGCGTTCACTAATCCTATGTTTTTGTCTACTAACAGTCTTTCTATTGTATATACTTTTTCCTGAGAATATATCTCTATTTCCTCTCATATAGTCGTTTGTCCTTTTTTTGATATTACAAGCGTTCACTAATCCTATGTTTTTGTCTACTAACAGTCTTTCTATTGTATATACTTTTTCCTGAGAATATATCTCTATTTCCTCTCATATAGTCGTTTGTCCTTTTTTTGATATTACAAGCGTTCACTAATCCTATGTTTTTGTCTACTAACAGTCTTTCTATTGTATATACTTTTTCCTGAGAATATATCTCTATTTCCTCTCATATAGTCGTTTGTCCTTTATTTAATATTACAAGCGTTCACTAATCCTATGTTCTTGTCTACCAATAGTCTCTCTATTGTATATACTTTTTCCTGAGAATATAACTCTATTTCCTCACATATCGTGGTCTGTCCTTTATTTAATATTAGAAGCGTTTACTAACCAGAACGCAACACACACACACACACACACACACACACACACACTACACACACACACATATATATATATATATATATATATATATATATATATATTTATAGATTGATTGATTGATTGGATGACATTTTTAGATTCAAGCTGCTTAGGATAAGGATATATAGTTTAGAGTTAACAATCTCCATGTATAAGACTCGAAGGCGGTAGACCGAAATAAGTAGTTTCATTCTTTCGATGTTTATGATTCTGAAAAGTTCTATTTAGAATATGTACACATAAAATTATTCATATTTAGAATTTCACAATTTTAACTTCTTATCTTGGGGTCATACAATGATACACTTGATATATCTTATTTGTTTGTTTAGCAGATGTTTGGCGAGTCTTATGTGATAAGAATATTTCAGGAGCCTCAATCATTTTAATATTTATCGTCCGAAAACACTTAGAACACTTATCTTTCTCTCTATCCTTCCCCCCTCTCTCTCTCTCTATATATATATATATATATATACATATATATATATATATATATATATATATATATATATATATATATATATATATATATACGAGGATCATTAAATAAGTTTCCAGACTTTTTTGTATTGGCACTTTTATTGAGAGTACACACATGAAACTATAGTCCCCTTCGAAGTAATCTCCTCTGGCTGCAAGCACTTGTACCATTCCAACCACTTCTGGAAGGATCCCTGGAAGTCCTCTTGCGTGAGATTGTCAATGACCTGCGTCACAGCCTCTTTCATCTCCTCAATGGTCTCATAACGACAGCCTCTGAGCTTAGAGAATAACCAAAAGTCACAGGGATCAAGTCTGGACTATAGGGAGGCTGAGAAACTGTCTTGATGCCCATCTTGGTCAATAGACTGGGATAAGGATGGAGTTGTGGACTGGTGCATTGTCCTGGTGGAAATGCCACTGACCCGATTTGAAGAGTGCTGGCCTCTTCTGACTGAATCTCTTCCTGAACTCCTTTAAAACCTCAACATAGTAATCCAAATCCTCACCCTAAACATTTGGCCAATAAACTCTGGTGTTCTGACTTCTTTACTCCTCCCACACCTCTCATCATCCCTCACAGACTCCCTGCCTTCCTTGAGTCTCTTATACCACTCAAAAACTGATGCTCGATTCATGCAAGGTTGTCCAAAAGCAGTCTGAAGCATTCCATACGTTTCTGTGGCATTTTTTCCAAGTTTAAAACAGAATTTTATTGCATATCGTTCTTCTAAAGAGTCAGATTGTATTTTAGAAATTTACCAGCAGTGACAATCAGGCTTTAGTAGGGTGTATTCCAATTCCTGCTATAGCTGCTCTTTTGAATGTGAAATCTAAAAATTCGTCTGTCATCTCATAAGATGTATAGCAATAATATACTGAATTTTAAAGAGTCTACGACAATTTTTAATGCCTGTAAAAAAAAAGGCTGGAAACTTATTAAAAGCCCCACGTACATAAATACATGAGGCCTGTCTGAAATGGTTTCCTACTTATTCATGCTGTAATTTAACCTACATTTTTAGAATACGAAAAACTTTACTGTTTTTCCATTTCTTTCTTCTTTTAACTGGTAACTTTTAGCGTCCACGTAGAAGAGAAACCAAAATCCATTTATCAAGAAAGAAACTAGATAAATAGAAATAGATATTTTTGACTTTAGAAAAAGAAAATATTGAAGTTGAAAACTAAAAGAAAGAAATCAACTATGAATAAATTGAATATATATTATGAAGAAGGAAGGAAAAAGTTAAAGAAACGAAAGAAACGAAAAAGAAATATGGACGAATTAAGAATCGTTAATTAAGAATGAAAAGAAGAAATTGATCGAGAGAATGAAGGAAATAAAAAAAAGTACCGCAACAGAAGTGAACAGAAACGTGGAAAACTGAAGAATTGATACATTTAAAGGAAAACAAAAATGAAGAAGACGATGATATAACAACTAAGTAAAAGAGCCACAATAAAAAGGAACGAGAAATCTAAACAAAAGAATGAGTGTATATGAAAGAAAAGAAGAAATTGCCTGAATGAATGAAGGAAAAAGTAAAAGAACAAGCGAGACGAACCACACACAGACACAAAAGAATGGTGATCCTACAGGAGGTGTTTCTAAAAGGTTCCATGCATTTACTTATAAATATAATTATCATCTTGTTACAGTTTCTTCCATTTTCCTTATAAAGTAATCTTGTCGGTCTTATGTAAAGCAATCTCTACGATTTTCGAAAGACTCTTCTGCAGTGTTGGATGTTAAATGTGATGTCGTCGAACGTTTCTGTCCGGATATTCTCAGTCGTGTCAACATGACTCCCTTTAAACCGGAAGTTCATCTCCGGAATCAGAAAAAAAATGAATTTCGGGTAAGGGAAACGACGGTCACGTTTTTCGACGTCAGGAACTGTGAAACGTCTGTCAGAAGTCACGGTGCCAAGTGTTAAGCAAAGCATTTCGTGTTCAAAATGTCCTAAATAATGTCTGCTTATATTCGTCCTTCAGTAAAGTGTTTGCATCACGGAAGATTTTGTCTTTTTCTGATTATGTATATATATATATAATCTGATGTGATTTTCAAGGAATTTCCTCTCAAAACGTTTCAGAAAACGTGTTTTGTTTATGTTCAAGAATAAGCGTCTAGTGTTTTTTTACAGCAGTTTTTCAGAAGTTTAGATAACATTACATAGAGATTCTGTATTTCTTCATTCAGGAAAGGCGTCGGTATGTCTTAAAATAAATAGAGAAAGGCTCTTGTCCAACCAGTATTATGCATAAGAAATTTGAAATGCACGAGCAATTTAATTTACATTGAAGCTGGATAGCATGTATATAAATAAAGTATATATATATATATATATACTCCTACGGTGGTTAAGCTCTCTAGTGAAGGAATTAACGGTTGCCACGCGCGTAATGCAAAGCTCTTCGTACGATCTGAGCCCTCAGTAGTCGTTAAACGTATATATATCAGCAAAACAAAAAGTGATACATATGCGTTTAAATTCCTTCGCTAATTTTGCGTTTCCTCGTAGCTGTGTGGTAGAATCTCCGGCTGGCATTAAAGTCAGCCGGCTTTCGATCCTAGTTTCAATTATCTCGTGTGTCTAGCCACACTACGGAGTTGTGATACAACAAAATAGTCGGTCTGTCGATGACTATATACATAAATATTAAGCGATTATATATACAAGATTCATTCAATGAGAAAGGTGACTTTTGTCTTACGAGTTGACAACAGGAATCACTTTTTAATACGCACCATTTTTAAATGAAATCAATTGTGACAGGTCTTTTATGTCCTAAAACATTGTCAGCATAATTTTTTTACTGATCTCTGCCATCGGAATTGTTTTCTTAACCTGAGAGCCAGTATGTTTGAAGTTCATGGTTCTGCCAGGTCTACATCGTGTGGAGAAATACAGTGACAAACGTCTGATTTTATGTGAGACATAATTTTGCAAGAAGTCATTACTCTTTTATGCGTAACAAGTCAAACCATTTAAGAGAAGGCTCAATTTCTACTGTCATACCACCAACATTTACCTGTGATCTTATTGGTGCATAATGTGATCTTATTGGCCCATAATGTGATCTTATTGGCGCATAATGTGTACCACCGACATTTCTACTGTCATACCACCAACATTTACCTGTGATCTTATTGGCACATAATGTGATCTTATTGGGGCATAATATGTACCACCAACATTTACCTGTGATCTTATTGGCGCATAATGTGTAGCAAGAGTTTTTTTTTTTAAATCCTATTTCTTAACAGGTTACATCACTAAGTTTTCGTGGCCGGGTTTGTGTGGATAAATACAATAACGAACATCCGCTTTCTTGTGACACCCTATTTTGCAGGACTCCTCTAAGGTATAATGCGTTTTAGGACAGAAAAAATGATGGTTATTTGGTGGAAGTTTCTTATACTACTGTTATAACACCATCGCCAATCTTATATGTGTAACAATTCATACAGCTTAAGGGAAGGTTATAAATTTATTGTCATAGAACCAACTGGTATAACATCATCATTCACTCCTGACGCTTTAGGACATCTTAATAAAAAGAGTAGAGATTACCTTCGGAATAATGTTATGATGAGTAGAGCGAGCAAGCGCTTGTTCATCGCTTGGGAAAAATTGATAGTTGCATTTAAGAAATAAATGCTCATTTCTGGGAGCTTCAGAAAAAGAAAAAGGAAATAGACGGATAAAACATTTTTTATCCAACTGTCAGGAAAATAAAGCAATTCAGAAAATGTGTTAGTAATAAGATATAAAGATAAAAAGAAAATAAATATCAGTGTATAAGAAGTGCAACCCAAACTTTCAGTGAATTTTAAAAGAATGATCGATCTATTTATGTGTCAAGTTACCAGCTTTTCTGTTTTTCACCGGACATTTCACATATCTCTTGAAAAAAATCCGCTTGGGAATAAAGAAACTCATTTTCAGGTGATTTTTTTTTTCTCTGAGGAATCCATTTTTTTCCACCTTACGTCTCCAGAAAGTTTGGATAGCACATTGTATGTAAAGAATATGAAATACCTATTTAAAACATCTTTTATGTATTATGAACGCTATTTTCGGGGTTTATTTTACCGTCTACGTTCGCTGAATGGAAATAAGTCAACAGAGGTAAGAAGGTTATCGCGAAAAAAAAAAAAAGAGAATGAATCAAATGATAAATTGAAGTATACAGTTCCAGAAAACGAAAAAGCAATGAATGTTGCTAAAGTGAAAAGCTTCTCGTTTTATATATTTTTTCTTTTTCTTTTTCTTTTTCTTTTAAATTGAATGATGTAATCCGGTGCGGAAAAATGCAAACAAACAAACAAAAAAAAAAACCCCAAAAAAAAACCAAAACAAAACAAAAAACAAAAAAAACAAAAAGACAAAACAAAAAACACACAAAGAAAGAAAACAACACGAAAGTCAAACACACTTAAAGAGAAATTATGTTTATTATATTTAAGAAAGTTTTAGTTTATATACGAAAAGGTTTTCTGGATAGAGATAAGAAGAAGAAAATGTGATAATGAAAAATTGGTTTTAGCCACTTTCAAAACGGTACATGAATAAGACAAAAGGTCAGTTTAACTCGACCAGGCGGCTATGGTAAATAAAGGGAAGGTCATTTCTGCCCTTGTAAATGAGAGCCTGGTAATGTCTGGGAGGAGGGTTCTCAGTAACTGGACCCATTATTTCCAACTATTCATACAAACACACGCACAAATACACACTTACGCACACACTCTCTCTCACACACAGACACATATACACATATATAGTCAACGCTGAAAAAGAATAACAATAAAAAAGAATAAGAACTTACGACTCTGAGATTCATCTTAAATCGATCCTAAAATGAACCAGAATCGCTGACATGAAACTTAAGGTCGTGAGTTTTTATTCCTGTTCGCTCTGATCATCATGATCATCATTAAGTCATGTTGATAACATAGCATTTCCTCCTTCTCTATCTCTCTCTCTTTATTTCGCTTTCTCTTTTTCTTTCTTTCTTTCTTTCTTTCTTTCTTTCTTTCTCGATATTCGGACCTATGGTCTCTCACTCCTAATATGAAATCTAGACTGAACCCAGTGTCCACACAGACCTAATTGATGTTTTGCAGAAAAAGGTGAAAATAATTGAAGAAAGCACTGTAAATTAACAAATGTTTATTTCTCCAAAAAAGTGAAAAGTTTGTTAAAAATAAAAGCGTCGAAATCTTTCCTTGTAAGAAAGATAATATTATTCATAGCCTAAATATTACAAGAGAGAAAAAAGTCATGTATCAGTTTATTTTGTCTTAAATTAATGAAATTATTTTAAGCTTGTAAAAGATCTTTGTGTGTGTATGTCACAATAAAAGAGAAAAAGTATATATATATATCATCATCATCATCATGTCACGCTATCAGCTATTTATCCTGACCCTCTCTCACCACACATCCCAATCGTTCATTGCTTTTGGCAAATCCTCAGTGCTACATTCTTTATCCGCACAGAGCTGCTGTAAGTTCGAGCTGGGTGTCCTGCCTTTGGCCGTCCATGCGACGGGATCCCCAGGATCGTACCACTTGTGAGCTCGTCTCTACTTCTCCAGCAGTATCCCGCGTTTCTGACTCGTCTAATTTTGATACTTTTCGTGATGGGTGATAGGTGGCCGTATTGCTGCTGCTTTGAGGGGTGCTGCCTCCAGGAAAAATGCTGCGAGAAATATCAAACATGTATATATATATATATATATATATATATATATATATATATATATATATGAATTAAACATGTATGCGGCTGCAGGTAAAAATTTCATCAGCAGGTATAGACTGAATAAAAGTATGAAATCTTTTTAAATAAACATATTCGTTCAATTTAAGATAATTAAATGAAACGCAGTTTCTTCCAGGCAACGGTCACATCGATACTGCTATATGGCTGCACTACATGGAAGCTAACAAAACGGCTGAGGAAGAAGCTAGACGGCAATTACACAAGAATGCTAAGTGCAATCTTGAACAAGTCCTGGCGGCAACACCCCTCAAGTCACTAACTGTACGGCCACCTGCCCCCTATCACGAAAACTATTCAAGTTAGACGAACTAGACATGTAGGACACTGCTGGAGAAGCAGGGACGAACTCATAAGAGATGTACTCTTTTGGACCCCCACACATGGCCGTGCAAAAGCAGGACGACCAGCACGAACATATATACAGCAGCTGTGTGAGGATACGGGATGTTTTCCTGAAGACCTACCTAGGGCGATGAACGATAAGGAGGAGTGGTGAGAGAGGGTCAGGGATATCCGTGCTACCAGCGTGACATGATGATGATGATGAAATGATGCTGAAATTAGATGCAAACTTAAAGGAAATGAATGTTTGATTCTCACCTAAAAGAAAAAAAAAAAGTTTTTTGTTGTTTTTTTTCCATGTAGGCTACATAATACATCTGTAAAACCAACTGAGTTTTTGTTTATTTTATCGCTATTCAAAAGATTGAGAAAGGGTCAAGTTGGATAAAAGAAGTTGATCCTATTTACCAACCTCTCCGCTCGGGCAGGATATGACACATGGTCAATTTTTAGCGGAGTTTAACAGGTTTGAATACAGAGTTTTCCTTCTCCTAGACTAGTTGCCTCACCATGGCTGAAGAACCTAGTCTGTCCTACTATTTACGCATAGCTGGAGGGAGAATAATTAGATTCATACCTTTCCCAAGGGTATTAGTACGCTGTGAAATGCAATCAGTCTCGTCCAAGATAAAAGAAGTTGATAATTTATATATGGTTCTAATTCAGTAAAAAGATATGTGTTTAACAATATAGGAGGGGAAGACATCCTAAATTATTTCAGGTTTACATCCTTAAAATTGTTCGCGGTAAGTCAAATATTGTCGTCTGCGACTCTCAAAGAAATTCTAAAATGAGCCCGTAAGCGCCTATTTGTCAATGAATGCAAAAATATAAATACAAAAATTATTGCTTTTCGAGTCGGTTTTTGCTCAAAGATGAAACCTTTTTATTAAGAAAGAAAATCAGTTGATTTTGCATACATGTAAGTCCTTGTTGTTTAGCGAACACTATTAGAGAACGTTCTTAGTTTTCCGGCAGTGTCCTGCATGCCTTGATCGTCTCAGTAGGATAGTTTATGAGATGAGAAGCAAAAGGCCGTACCGTGGCTCTTTTGTGGAGGGCTGCTTCCAGGATATTGTTATATTACTACGCATTGCTATTCATAGTGTAAATATTTTAATGATTAAAATCGCTGTTAGCGTTGAATTTTTAACACATCTATTTCTTTGTCTCTCCCTCTCTCTTCATATATATATATATATATATATATATTCGTGAGTGTTTGTGACTGAATTATCGGGAAAAAACAGATGTTTTAGAATAAATTTTCTATAAAGTTCTTCTAGATTTTCAGGGGCATGAAATTGAAAGTTCTTTCGATTTGGTTTGCCTCCGGGAAGGCGAGTTCTTGGAAAATTTTGCATAATCAAACTGAAAATTTTCAGATTTCCACAAACTACGACACTTATAGTAATTCGTAGACAATAATTATAAAGTTCGTAAATTTTTTTTCTCAGCTTATAGAGTCAGCTGTTCTGTCAAAAAACCAAGAATTTTACATTTCCCTACTTGAAATGGGAATTGATCCAACTTCCATTTAGTTGTGTGATTCTTCCTCGCATTTATGATACAATATAAATATATATATATATATATATATATATATATATATATATATATATATATAATGCATTTTAATGATTTTAAAAAAATGTATTTTATCTTATTTTAGGTTCTCTTTTATTTTATTGATAATCTCTATTTTATATCTTAAGATATATTTAGATTTGGATTTGGTTGGTTTCTTTGTTTAACGGCATATCAATCTTCGTGGGTTAATCAATGCTAAATCTATTTTTGTAGAAAAAGAAGAGTAGTGATATTATTTCACCCAAATATAGTAAAATCAGTGGTTCAGACTATTACCAAGCGTACTAGTCTAAAATGGAGATAATAGCGCGACTATAGTTTCAACTCATTTTCTGCGATGTTACGGTCCCACATGTTATCTACGAGGCCATATATTATATATTCTTAAGGAAACATTTCTTTCTTTCATGTACTTATATAGTGATGTACTTGACGTTGCTTTCTGAGGTAACGTTGAATTTAATCACGTTCGCTGGAATGAAATTTAGTTCATTTAAGTGGCTTAAAAGTAATTTGATGTAAGTGGAAATGGTGTAAAACTGGGTTTTAAAGTATATTCAATTTAGAAAATACAAAAACAATAAACACCGTAATTCTTTTTTTTAATAGTCTTAGATTCAATAACGGTTTCCATTGCCACTTGGAAATAAAAGCACAGTGCGGTTCTCGTTCACTTTGTGAATCACGTTTACAGTGAGGACCTTTACTGTGGTCTTGCTATTATGTACCCTGTGGTTGCTCTCTCAAAAATTATCAACTCATAATATTCAAGGCAATTAAAATTAAGCAAAAAACGAGGAAGAATATTTGGAGGTATGTTAGATTTGTTCTGAAAATTAACGGCCAATTAATACTGGGTCATATTTTGATTTGACTTATTTATTCAAAGGCGTATCGACCTCTTATGAGATTATTTGATGGAGAATTTTGATTCGAATAATTTAAACAGTTATATGATTTCCAGTATTCCTTTCTAACATTAATAATTTTCGAACAGAATTATTTTAGCCTTAATGGTGCCCTAACAGGTTCTACAACTCCGTGTCAGAGTGGACCAAGTAAGAATGATAACAAGGGTTTACCTTACGTTTCCTTCATGACGCTTACTTGCTGTAATGTTTTTATCATTTTTTTTCGGAAGACATGTTTCTGCCAAATGCCTCCAGGTTTCTTCTGGTCGTGAGGAACACTGGACTTGGTCATTTTTAAGAAGCTGGCTATCTTTTAGTTGCTGGGATTGTCTATCAATGCCAATAACACATATTGCCCTTTTATTTGTTGCACCAATGGGAAAGTTGCCCTGTTAATGCTCTCGTTACGCTTGAAGGAGAAATGTGGTTATTAAAATTTGCCACATAATATTTAAGCCTTGGTCGTCAGCAATTTATTGCTATCAACATTCGCATTCTTAAATATACCGCAGAACTTATGTGTATATGGAGATATTACAAAACATACCAATATTCTTAATAAAAACAAATAAGTTACTTTACCGACGGTGTTGTCGGTAAAGTAACTTATTTGTTTATATTAAGAATATTGGTGTGTTTTGTAATATCTCCATACACACATATTTTGTATTATCTCCATATACACATCTATACACAGCTTCGCAACGTCACTAAACGTGAGAATGATTAATATATATATATATATATATATATATATATATATATATATATATATATATATATATATATATATATATATATGTATATATTAAAATGAGTAAATCCACAAAGAGATTGTATTCTGGAGGATTTATTGATTTATTTTGTTCTTACATACGTGTATGTTTCCAGCTTGATACTTTCATCATAGAACATGTATGGGACAAGGCCTTTCTAATCAGGTATTTGATGAGACTTGAACTCAGTCGTGTTTGTTGATCGGATGGTTTTCCGTTGGCTATGGTTTTTTTCTGAAGGTTGGCCTTTTCTTTTTCAAGAGTGTGTTCTTTACACTTCATTTACTTTTGATTTTTTATCCGTTGTGTGTGTATGCGTTTCGGATTTCACTTATAGTTATTTTTTCTCTGTATATGTGTGAATGTGTGTCTTGAGAATTTTTTGTATATATATATATATATATTGTACTCCGAACTTAACGAACTCGGCCACCTCCATAAATACATCTCAATGAAAGCCCTAGAAAGGGTTTATCAAATCCGCGTGACACAATCACGTGCGATAGCATTTGCGTAGTAGACGGATATTTACTACCCCACTGGACTCTCAAGTTCCTATCAACTAACTACTGTTTAACTAGGTTCACTTGTATCTTGTTTCAGTTACTTGAATATATATGTTTTTCTATCAAACATTTTTGTGTTCCTCGTGTCTTTCTTTTGTCAGCATCATGACATATATATATACATATATATATATATATATATATATATAAATGTGTGTGTGTGTGTGTGTGAGTGTGTGTGTTTACATTTGTGTGTGTGTATGATTCGTGTTTTATTCAACTTTGGTTTAAATTTATCTATAAAATTATTTTCCTTTCTTTCAAGACGCGTGTAGTCGTTCGTTTGATATATTGGCATTATTTTAAATGAACCTACAACAAAAAATCACACAAAACACAAACACACACACACACATATATATATATATATATATTAGATGGACAGGTGAGGGTGATTAATTCCTCAAGGAGAGAATAGAAAAATAGGGAATATCCTATATTTGTTTTTATCCATCTCTCTCTCTCTCTATATATATATATAAAGTTTTGCTTTTTTCAAAGATTAAATTTTTTTTTATAGTAAGTCAAAGATACTTTTTTACAAATGTATGTACATAATTTTCAAAAGATAAATTTCGGAAGTTGTTCGCTCTTCTTATTAGAGACCAACTTTAAATAAATATTTTTAATATTATTGAAATTTTTTAAATCATTTCAAAAATGTATGCATATAATTTTCCAGAGATTAATTTTGAAAGTTTTTCGCTCTTCTTATTAAAGACAAAATTTTACTTCGATTGTAAGCGAAGGTATTTTTACAAATATATACTTACAAAGCCTGAAAAAAAACCTAATCCTAATGACGAATATGAAAACTTGGTAACGGCCTACATGGTGGCAGCAGCAGATTTTTTTACCTACTAAAACAATAGCCAAATGAAAAATTTCATAGTAGTTACTAGTAGTTAGGAAAAAGTGGTAAGCTTTAAAAAAAAGTATCCTTACTTGCTAAAAGAAACCCCAAAATGACAACGTGCCGAAACTTTAAGAAGCCCAGAAAAACTATCCAAAACAAACCAAAAAGAATAATTAGAAAACATCGAAGGTCTGTTCGATAAAATTAGAAATTATGTGAAAGATAAAAATCATGAATAGCATGAAGATCATTGAATTAAGTGAGAGGAGGGGGGGAAGAGCACATTGAAAGCAAAAGTAAAACTGCTAGCCAATAAGAAAGTCTTGAGCAGGGGAAAAAACATTTAATGAATCTGCTTGGAAAAATATGCCAAATCCACTAACAAACGTATCCAAAAAATCCTTAATGGTTAATTTGACGAAAAAAATGAACTTCGAGTTTTTGAAACAAAAAAATGACAATCTACTTCTCAGACTATGCAATGCAGTTTATAAACAAAACACAATAGAGAAAAGAACGAAACGTTGCATTTTTACCCTCCCCAAGAAATGCAACATCGAAATCATTAACAACTACGGAGTCATAACTCTTACTGCTGAGGCAGCTAACATTTACAATGCTCCGCTTCTTATATCCAACACGAAATCGTGAAAATTCTTAAGAAAAAATCAGATTGACTTTCGAAAAAATCCCTTCACAACCTCACAAATTGTGACTATCTGTCAAATCATCAAAGGAACACGTGCAGAAAATCTCAAGGCAACACTACTATTTCTAGATTTCTCATAAGCATTTCATTCCATACAAAGAAGTAAAGATGGAGCAAATAATTTAAGCATATGGTCTTCCTAAAGATACTGGTACCACTTTAATGATGTTTCCAAAAATCAAGAAAGCAATGGTTCAGTCAACTGATTGAGACTTCAGCTTCTTCGAGTAAGTCACTGGAGTCTTGCAAAGAGGTACATAAGCACTACATATTTATACTCTGTTTATACTGCGTACTTCGAACGTCAGTAGATCTAAAAAAGAAAAAAAGGATTCACATTTAAAAAAAAGGCACAAAGTAGATATGATATCTGCAGAAAGGATGACAGATGCACACATCACAGACGAGTTAGAACTACTCTTAAATTCGCTTGCCCAAGCAGAATCCATACTGCACAGTATTGAGCAAGCAGGCTAAGTGTCAGAAAAGCGTAAAATATTTTCCTTTTATCTTTCATTAAATGTAATATATATTACTATATAATTTATGATTCTTGATTAGGACACACACACACACACACACACACACACACACACACACACATATATATATATATATATATATATATATATATATATAGGTAACGGCTACGTTATTGCTCATAAATTCCTTAAAAAGTTGTTTAAATCTTTCTGGTTCTTCTGCTTCTATTTGCTTTAACTTTTTCGAGTTTTGTCATGAAAGGCTAGGGTTTAGTCCAGCATTTATTTGGGTATTAATATAATCAGGTTTAGCTCTATTAAAAAGTATCTTGGAGGAGTTAGGGAACAATCTCTAAGATATCGATATATTTATGTGTTTCAGTTCGAATTGGCATCAATATGTAAAAGCTTGTTGCAAGTTTTCAGAAGGTGGTATATATATATATATATATATATATATATATATATATATATATATATATATATATATATATATATATATATATATATAATCCGGTCACACTTCTAAACTAGGATCTATGTAAAAGATATAATTTTGATAAAAATTATTTTATCAGAAGACGAAAAGATTGATACTTTTAAAAGCTTAGATAATTTGAATGAAATATCAGTGTTTTAATGGGCAACGTGTATATGAAAGCGTGACATGAATTAAATAAATAATCAAAATGATTTTAAGGTGAGTTAACTAGAAAACGGGTGAATAGAAAAAAAGACAGACATGTAGGAAAAATAAGAATAGAGGAAAATTATTATTGAATCAATGTTTGGAACTCGAAATAATTGTAAATTAGCACAGAAGAAAATTTTGGTTACTCAGATGAAACAAATGTAGACTTAAATGGTCACTGACGTACTGGTCTCAGACAGCGTCGGAAGGAATTTCTATCACCAGTCATGCAATAACATCTACTTTGGGATTTATACCCTAATAAAAAGTGTGATACTCCTTATATTTCCAGCTATAGGTGTACTTCTATAAGTTAGGGTTTGACATGAAATAACCCGTTAAGGTTGATATGAATCTTTAAAGAAATGCAAAAACTTATAAAAAGACCACAAAAAACCACTCTCCTTTGAAAACATGAAGACAATAAGAAACCATGAATTGAAGAAAAAGAAGTATGTGGATAAATGGGAAAAGACGTTTAAAGTAGTTGATGTTCAAGATAATTTTAGCACCGGTGTTATTTCTTATACAACTAAAATAAATACAGCTTAAAAGAGAATGCTAAAAGTCTTTATGAAACAATACTTAATTAACCCTAATTTTACTGATATATTCATACAAGGTAAGAAAATCGGAATCCTTGCTGCATATTATGGAGCAGCCAGCCTGTGGCATTGGTCTCCATGTGTATGCAGCCACACAGAGTACATGTTTTAATTAAAAAGGAGACTTCTCCACAGTAAATGGTGGTTCTCAGAGACTAGCGAACAAGTTGACGTAACTTGAAAGCACCGTTCATCAATGGAAAATATCATCAATATGCGATTCTCAGAGGCATGGACTACTCGCAGTAGGTTATAGATCATATAAAAATTAGACCTATCCGAAGAAATAAAATGAAAAATAAAGACCATATGGTCGTTGAATATGTCTTTAGAGAAAAAGCTTGACGGGAATTGTACAAAAATGTTATGACCAATATTGAACAAATCTTGGAAGTAACAACCTACAAAACAGCATCTGTACGACCACCTGCCTCCCGTGTCTAAAACCGGCCGAGTAAGGGAAAAAAAACACATGCGGGACACTACTGGAGAAGTAAGGACAAACTCATAAGCGACCTTTTCCCCTTCATATGGATTTGCAAGAGTTGGACGATCAACTACAACTTTTCTATAATAGCTCTATAATAGATGATTGATTGTATAAAATATTTCTATTACATTTGAAATCTACAGGGTGTTACAAAAATATTAATATCACTTGGTTATCTAAAAACATGTCTCTTCCAAATAATCTCGAATTTCAATAGCATGGGTCCAAACAACTCCAAATCCTATGCTTAATGTATAAACGACTTTTTTTTTTCTGGTGAATGACTTCTACACCAGAAAGAATAAACATAGAATTTGTTTCGAGGCAGCAATAAAGTTCTTTTTTTATTACTTTTTTCGCTATCTCTAACTTTTGTCAAACAATGCCCATCCAGGTGTCAAATTTTGATGTTTCTACAACTGCATCTTGTATCAGGGCTGTCAAATTACTCTTTCAAAGTTTTGTTGATATGCCTGTTAGTGAGGCATTAAAAGAAAAGATTTTTCATATTCATTTTTCGTTTCATTGATTACTTTGGCAGTACCTAGGTTTGTTGACAGTCAGTCAAAAATGTATTTCCAATTGTGCATAGTAATGAATGATATAAGATAATGCAAAGTTATTTGATGATAGCGTTGCCAAAAAGCGTGAAGTGCAAATAACAGTCAATATTTATATGTATATGTATATGCATATGTATGCATGTGTGTGTGTGTGTGTATGTGTGTGTGTGCGTGTGTGTGTGTGTGTGTGACACCATCAAGTGAGCCAACCATTGATTTCTATTTTTTGTTGATCATCATTATAGCTGTGACACTTTCTTTGAGAAGACCTTATGTAAGGAATACTTACACCATCATTCATTTGTTTATTGAATCGAATACATAGGAAAAATCTACAGCAGCTGTGTTTCCCTAAATTTACTGCATCATTTCCTTCGATAATTTGAAGGATAATTTGAATCTGTGAGGTTGTGCAGCGATTTCTAAAGAAAAACATGATTTTTCAGAAAAACGTCGCAATTTCGAGTTAGATACGATTAAGAAACTGAGAATTATAAACCTTATCAACGATTACGATATGTTATGACTCTGAAGATAATTGTAATTCCGAGGTTGTCTTTCTTACGGACAGAGAGGCTGTTGCCCCTCTTACATTTATGTATTGTGTCTTGCTAAAAGACAACGTTGCATAATCGAAGTCTGTCGTTAAATTTCTGTCTTTGATATTACGGGAGGTATTTCGTCGAAACCAACAGCTTATCTACTTTTAATTCTTTTCAGTGCTGCGTCAAAATCTTCCCCCGTAAACTGTTTTAGTTCGATGCCTAGTTTCTTATCAATATTTATCTGATAGTTTTACCTGTGACATCAGAAGGGTCTCCGCACAGATTCTTGATATATATCCACTTTATTCTTGGCTGACTGCTTTTGATTTTGTTTTCAATATGCACTTTCTTTATTTAATGTCTGCGATTCTAATCCTGGTTGTCTGTCTTTGTCTGAGTTTCTGATTTCATGGATTCGGCCATTAATACATTTTATTTTGAGTTTTTCTTTTTTTATATATAATTTCTTTATATACTTTTGTTGTGGTCTTCAGATAAGACCGGTGGAAGAACAACTTAAACAACGGGTGATAGGTGAACGTTATTGTGTTAGCAGAAAAAAGGAAGTCATACAAAAAGAAGTACTAGCCGTTCTCGGCTTGCAGTTTGTCTGTCAAATGTATCGTAAGAAACGAGAAGTTTTCTTCCTCGAGCGAAGAATATGTTTAGGTTGCAGGAGTCCATGTTGTGGTATGGTTGGATATGTCCTCATAACAACTTTCTTAAGTTTCACGGCTTTGGTATTCGTTGGGTTTCTTTTATTAAGTAAGGATACTTTTTTCATGCCAGCTCATTTTTCTAATAGTTCTTTGATTCTCTCGGAACGGTATATTTGTTTTTTGATATGGTTGGTATGCACTGTGTTACTAGTTCTCTGTAGACAGTTTTAATATTTTCATGTTCGTCAATGTGTATTCTGAAGAGTATCAATTTTTTTTCTTACATTTACCGTTTATTGATTTCTAATATCTCGATTGGCGAGTGAGGACCAAACATATCGTAAAGCTTTCAGAGTTTGTTTCTTATTCTTTGGTCAATTTTTGCAGAGTTCAAAAGCCAGTCGTTTATCGGGTTCACGTTCCGAGGAATATCATTGCGAAAGGCATGAACCACTTACCAATTCCTCGCGTGTACAATACAAGCAGTAATATTATTCAATTGATGACGGGTGAGATATTAGCTAACCTACAGGGGTTGATATGCCATTAAAACAAAGAAACTGAACCAACGAGAAACCAATCAGAATCTTTGCAGGAACGATTCCCTGATCGTAATATACTCCTTTAAAAGAGTAATACACCTCACAGTTCATAGCGTTATTTATCAACTTGTTTAAGAATACATAATCTAGCTGTGTAATACAGTTATTTGGGTTGATGAAGATCCATAACTTTCCCATTGGCCAGGATGGCAGAGCGTTCACCAATGGCCCGTGAGGTGTCCTCGTGGTGTAATGGTTAAAGCGATGAACTGCGGAATCGTAGTACGCGAGTTCGTACTCCAGTCGCGCTATTACGTTCACTTTCGGGCAAATACCCTTGGGAAAGGTATGAACCCCCTTATTCTCCCTCCAGCTATAGGTAAATAGTAGGAAGGACTAGGTTCTTGAGCCTTGGTGAGGCAACTAGTCTAGGAGAAGGAAAACTCTGAATTCAAACCTGTTAAACTCCGCTTAAAAAAAAATTGACCTTGTGTCATATCCTGCCCGAGCGGAGGGGTTGGTAAATTGTACCAATGGCCCGTGAGACCCAGGTCGAGTCATACCGAAGACTTAAATATGGTACTTGATGACGCCTTGCTTAATACTCAGCATTATAAGGTACGTATCAAGGGGAAAGGGAAGAAATCTAGGGAAAGGAGTAGCGCCCTCCCTACACCTCGGCTTAGTAGCTATTGAAAAAGGAGCCTTCTGGTTGCCCTCAAATACGGTCTCCCACTTTTTGGAATTTAGCGTGTAGGCATCAAGTCTCTTTCTGATTGAAAAATCAGTTAGATGTTCCCCATTTCTGTCTTGCTAGTTGTGAAACCAGAATTATTTCCGTCATTGCTAACATGAGGATTTACATCCGCACAGATGATTTGAACGGTGTGTTCGGAATGTGTCAGATAAGTGAAGAGGGTTCGTCATATAAAGTGATGATATCCATTTACTCCCTGGCGTTGTTAGGACTGTAGTAAGAGCCGGTTATTGTGCAGGAGTTGCCATCACCTGAAGAACACATCTTTTTTGGCTGGATTCTCGATTTTAAACACTGAGGACGGAAAGGCATTGCTATAGCTCCTATGACGACATTGACAGGATTTTTCTATGTAGATGCTAAGACAAATGTACATTCATTACCTGTATCATGGTATTTTAGTTATAGTTCAGGATGCGAATCTAGTTTCATGTTCACATATGCTGTCTATATTATGCTCAGCTGCAGACACTGTCAGAAAACTGGTTGAATATATATAAAATTCAAATTTTTTTCTACAAGGAGATACATTAGTGCCATTTATGTTCATAATCAGCCAAGTTTCTGTACTTTGAACCTCGATTGATCTAATTTAAAAAAATGGCTTTACTCTAAAAAAAAAGGTAAGAGTCTGAAGATATCTCCTTGTCAAATGCCGGCAATATAGTCTGGAGCAAACATGCAGGATGCATTGGCTTATTTCTAAATGCTAAAAAAACAGATTTCTTGTGTTGTAAACGAGAAGTCAACTCAAGTTTAAGAAAAAAGCATCTTAAATTTATAGACAAGTTCACATATATCGACTGCAATATTTCATCTACTGAAAGGGATATTAACATACACTTCGCGATGGCGATCAATGCTACTGACAACTTAACGCTTGCATAGAAATATGCGCTCTCTGACGAAATAAAACAGGATTTCTTCCAGTTTGTGGGTGTGTCAATATTACTGTATGGATGCTCTTAATGCATAGAGTAAAAGCTAAATGGGATCTCCATATGAATGCTTTGTGTTCTTCTGAACTCTATCTCAGGGACATAGCTGTGTTAGCCGACCGGATAAAACATACATCAGCTATAGACGAAAATTGGATGCAGCATCGAAGTCACGCCAGTTGCGTTGGATGGCGTAATGATCACACACACACACACACACACACATATATATATATATTTGGATTTGGGAATAATTATTAATTTCCAGTGCTATTATAGTGGTGTTATCACCAAGAAATTTTCGAAATTTGGAATAGACTATTTTCGAAAATTTGTAGTCAAAAATACCACTATAAAAGCACACGAAATTTATAAGCTTCGACTATTTCCATATCCAAGTTTCGAGAAATTCTAGTTGTAAATACATCTATAATAGCACACGATATATTTATATATATATATATATATATGTGTGTGTGTGTGTGTGTGTGTGAGAGAGAGAGAGAGAGAGAGAGCAGTTTCAAAAACCTGATATATATATATCAGGTACTCGGAACTGCTCTCTCTCTCTCTCTCTCTCTCTCTCACACACACACACACACACACACACACACACACACACACACACATATATATATATATATATATGCTGTTTTCAAAAATAAAAATACCTTAAAATTCCCTTAGCCAACGTGGTCCGCTTGGTGGCCGAGTGGTCTGAGTCACTGTCTAACGTAAAGCTGGACGGGTTTCGATCCCGGCTCCGAGCGTCCTGCCTGTCTAGCCACGCTGATGAGTCCTGATAGAACGAAACAGTCTGTCTGTGGATGACTATATATATGAAGGAAAATTACTGTTTTTCATGAGAAATAAGTGTTTATTTTTGTACAAAAATAGTCTCGAGATGCAGCAATATTTGAATATGTATTATTACATTATTGATCAAGCGTTTCTTTCATTTGGAACACAGGTTTTTATTTTTATTTTTTTTTACTTTCGTTGAGGAGGTTGATGATAATATTTGAATTGCTTTACAAATTTTAGAAAACCAAAACTCACCAAAATTTAAGAAATGTTTTCATTCCTAGATGATTTAAAATACATTTCCAACCAATTTTAATTGTTGATGAATCAATCAAATTTTAAAAATCTTATCAGGAAACTTTCAATAGATTAAAGATTCATTTTTACTACAACTCGACACTTTTATCTTTATTTCTCTTGAGTAAAATTCAAACATTTTGTCCCTACAAGAATTTAATTTCACAATCGCTTAATTGTTTCCCAAAACGAAAAACATTATTCTTATTTATGTCTTAAATATGCTGCTATAAATATTTATGTTCTAACTGCTAATAATCTGCTGCATTCAAACATATTAGTGTATAAAAATATTTTCTGACAACCTAATGACATAGTCACACAAATATCTTTTTACACAAACAAAATACATAATCTAGATCTGATTTAATGCAAACTGCTATTAACTTTTATTTTTTGTAATACAAATATTTAGGCATATTAAACTCTAAGTATAATTAGCTTTGCTTTGAAAAGATATTGTAACTTTTGTTTGTTATCACAAAACTTTTCACTCAAGTTAGAGAAATAAAATTCTTTGAATTCTTAGAACTGTATTTTGTTCCATTATTGTTGGGTATCACTCACCTTTTTCCACACAATGAACTTGTCCATCTGCCATATATAGCAGTAGCTACTAATACCAGGACAGACGACAAGGTGAAGAGCAGCTTCTTATAGGAATAGTATTAGAGCGTTATAGACTGAAGATCGCACTAGATCACCTTACTTGCTACCGTAATAACGGAAGCCAATATTATCGTTGAACTATATCTTTACTCTGTATTCACTAATCCTATTTCTTGTCTACTAACAGTCTCTCTATTGTATATACATTTTCCTGAGAATATATCTGTATTTCCTCTCATATCGTGGTTTGTCCTTTATTTAATTTTACAAGCGTTCACTAACCAGAACGCAACAATTATTTACACTCTTTCCGATATATATATATATATATATATATATATATCAGGAACAAAACCGCAGATTTATGCATTTTTTCTAATTCATTTAAGATATCTAAATCGTTATTTAACACAGAAAAAAATAAAAGTTTCCGTCGAAATACTTCTTTTCAAACTAGAAATTACATTGTATTGCATGCACATGAAATGTTTATGTTCTTATTTTGAGAGACTGAAGAATTCAGAGAATGTTGCAGTATTTTATTAAAAACCAGTGATAATCATTACTGTGACGTGGTATGCCACCGAGATAGGAAAAGGGAAGATAAATTCCCCTACCCTCTGTGTTTGAACTGACCGTTAAAAGGGAGGTATGAACTAAAGTCAAATTACTCGCACTCCATGACCTGTAATCGGTTGGACAGGGAAGGGAATGTAGGTCATTGAGTAGCATGACCGGATGAAATAGATATGAGGAAGAAAGAGGCCAAATGATTTACCGCCGAAAAATAGTGCCTTTTCGTCAGCGGAAATTTGGAAGGATAGAAGTCGGCGTGAAGAGATGTGCTGAACTATAGCCAAAAGGTCACTCGCCCGCAAGAGAATTTAGTTTTGGACAGACATTGGCAAGAGATGGACGCCATGTTAGCCAAGCTCCGGGAAAAGAGTAGAACAGAATCTTTGGACAGAAGATTGCAAAAGGTGCCTTCCGCCAGATTCTAGAGAAATGCCGCCCGCTCAGAAAAGAAAAGAAAGAAAGAAAGAAAGAAAGAAAGGAAAAAAGAAGGAAGAGAGACATCTGTGTTTCACACTGCCTACCTGTCTTAACAAAGCCGATAATTTAAGAGAAAAGAAAGAAAAGAAAAAAAGAAGAAAGAGAGACATTTGTGTTTAAGACTGTCTGCTGATTTAATATAGCCGGCACCTTAAAAAGAAAGAAAGAAAAGAGTAAGTAATTGTTTCTTAAATCTCATAATTATTTGTTTGGTTCTCACTTATCAAACCTTTGTTACAGTTTAAATGTTATCTTCTGTTGAAATCTATTCGTTATGTTGTTTATCTATCGAGTTGCCTTCTTCTGCACATTATCCTTTTCAGCCTCGTATCGCTTTAATTTATTCTCGCTAAATGTCTTATTCTTATTCGCCTTAAAAACATTACAAGGGAATTTTGGAAATTTGACTACTGTGAAATATATTTTGTTTTAACCTAGAAGTCCATGCTTTCCGTTATCCGAGGGGGAAGGAAAACGAAGGGCTTGGTGTGGAATGTGAATGTGAAATTGGAAAACCCCTCGCCAGCGTCGAGATGAGTCTAGCCCAAAAATAAACTCAACATTATAGCCACTTATCTTATGCCCGAAACAAGAATCTTGACCAGGGCTTATTTTGCGAAGGGATCAAGAGCCAGACTGCCCCGACGTCACACGTGCGTAAAATAAACTCTCGTCCTGAGATAAATATTTTATGCCCCGTTACATTACTTGTAAAAATACGAATATCCTATAACATTTTTCGGGAAATCTTCATCATCAGATATACCAAATTTTAGCACCTTCTGCTAACACAACGGTAAAAGCTTCATCTATGTCTGTGATACTTTCTGGTAACATTAAAATGAGAAACATCGAGTCAATTAACTGAATATTCCTAGGCAATTTCTCAATATTTGTGTATGTCTTAGAATTGTCCTGGCAAATTTTAGTCCTCAAAGGAGAACATTTTCAAATTTGATTTTTAACTTAGTCAAACACACAATTCTAGTCCTTAACGATAACATTTGAGTTCTACAAGTCTTTCCCGTTCTCTTCATATTAAATTTGGTTCTTGATAATAGGTCTAGATTTAATAGAGATTTTCCCCGGAGAGAAGAAAATATAAGACGATTTCCAGGTTATTTTTGATAAACTCAAATAATGGTCCTTTCTGTTTGGCAGAAATTATTGTCTTCTGTGTTTACAAATATGTCACCGCTGTGTAAACCACTGAGGGTTACATTATCATAATGTAACCAACAC
Source organism: Sepioteuthis lessoniana (assembly GCA_963585895.1). NCBI lineage: Eukaryota > Metazoa > Mollusca > Cephalopoda > Myopsida > Loliginidae > Sepioteuthis > Sepioteuthis lessoniana. Next base: position 69,668,185 of record OY757926.1, read on the forward strand.
AAAAAGCAAACAAACAACGAGGTAACATTGTACAGAAATTTAACAACACTTTTTGTTGCATACAGTGATTCAGTCCTAGTCAAATGAGAGTAAAATAATATGACGCAGTTATAAAGGTTTAAGTAAGAGGGCAATTCGTTAGAATTAGAAGTCTAGCAAATGGTTTCCTTTCAGGAGTGTTGATAGACCGATGGTCTCTCTTCACACACGCCTAGGTCTCTCTGCGGACTCTTTGTTCGAGAAGTCATGAATTGCAGCTTACTGAGAGTTCGGTTTCCCATCGGTGTGTGGGGTGACTGGTTATGATATATACTCATCTTCTGTATCAATCTCTGATGATTCCGATATTCTTTAAAATAGATTTAACAAAACTGCAGAATTGTCCAACTCTTTTTTTGTGGTCAGTGGGCTGGATCAACCCTATCAACTCCAACTTACTTCAATGTCTATCTCTCGTTATAGCTGCTATAAGAACGTATTAGAACTCCCTTATTGTTCACACTCTCTTTTTGCCCAGTCGGCTTGGGCTGTGCAATACACTAACTGCACCTCTACAAAGGGGTAAGGCCCCCAATGAGTGAACTGGATATGACACTAAACAATCTGATAGAGAGGTTCCAGTTATGCTGGAGCTTTGGGGGATGCGGAGTACCTCTTCATTGCCATCGCTCCAAGGTCCACTTTGGCCCAGAGTGGTAGCGCCTGATAGATTCATATCAATTGGTCAAATAGAATTAAACTATTTTTGTGTGCTAAACTGAATTGTTTGAAATTGAAAGGTTTTTGACTTTGGAACTGTACTTTCACTAAACAGAATTGTTTGAAATAGAATTGTTTTCACATTTAACAGCGTTTAAACAAAATCTATACTGATACGAAACTTAATTGGTTGAATAGAACTGTTTGACTAAACTGAATAGTTTAAAATTGAAATGTTTTTGAAAGTTAAATTGTGTACTCATGTTAAACTGAATTGTTTGAAATAGAACATATTATCTATATAAAATGGATTTGGCATTAGATAACCTTCAAAAGTTGATATGCCAAACAACCAACCAGCCAACCAACCACGCTACTCTCTCTCTCTTTATATTCAACCAAGCTCTCATCCCTGCCTGGTCACAAATGTCTCTTTGTGAAGAATCTGATTTTCAAGATGTTTAGGTGAAGAAAAGTTCCCAAATTAATCAAAATTTAATTTTCTTATCAGGTCGACCACACAGATTTTTCGAATGCCAGCAATTTTGTCTTTTTATGAAACAGCCCAGATTGTCTTTTCTGAATTTTTGGTAAATTTTCTTTATTTTTGCTTTGTATTTTCTTTGTCTTTGAAATATTAAGCAATTAAGATTTTCCAATCAGATTTTTCACCCCAGACATTTTATAATACAAAAATACCCGTTTCCTCTTAGATAAATTTCATAAAATGCCAGATAATTTTTGTCTCCAATGTTTTCTAGTTCCAGTATCTTACATTTTTATAGGAGTTCGACCATGCCCCTTTCTACTTGACCTCAGTTGATTTACCCCTTTTTCAAACAACAGTATCACAAACATCATTCTATATTTTAGGTTTGCCAATGCTTTTCTTTTCCAAAATAATATCTAAGCAATTAAGATTCTCTTAAGATTACTTCTCTAATCTTTTCTACTTATTCATTTTATTTTCAATTGATAAACGTCGCCTCCTCCAGCGTCACAACTCTAAAATCGGGTAAACTTTCTCAAAAGAGATCACATTATAATTTGATCGAACATTTTTTTCGGACAGTTTAAGCAAAAATCAAACCGATTATCTCAAGGACGCGTGGTCGTTAATGACTTTATTTTATACGTTTTTAAGATATATTTCCCTAATTTTGCTAAGTTTTTTTTATGTTGTTATGCTCGTATATTAATTACTTCCGACTTATTATATATGGACGTTCCGGTAAAATGTTGGGAAAGTCACTTTGGCGTAGTGGCTAACATGCTGAACTGCGAAATTGTAGTTAAAGTGTTCGAATTCCAGTCGCACTTGTTCGTTTAGGGTCGGACTATTACTTTTTCGGCAAGGTATAAAACTTCTAATCCTCTCTGCAATGGTAAAATATTGTCTCTACTTTTTTCACAAAGATAGCTTTGCCATTAAATAACCCACAAAGATTGATATGCAAGTAAACAAAGAAACCAAACAAAAAATTAAAATGCATTTCAATAAAAAGAATACGAATTGGCTGAGGCTTGAAAAAGAGGCATTAGGCGCTTGCCAAATAGTTATAATGAGATTTTAGAATTTATTCAATTAATGCATCTTTAGCTTTTCTTAGCAACACAAATGTCGCATATTTATTCAAATCGTGCACGTGGTGTAATGGTTATCGTCGTAGGAAATGGACACGGCAACACGAGTTCAAATCCTGGACAAGATTGATTGCATTTCACATAGCACTAATACCCTTGGGAAAGGTATGAATCCAATTATTCTCCCTCCAGCTATGGGTAAATAGTAGGGCAGACTAGGTTCTTCAGCCTTGGTGAGGACATTAGTCTAGTAGAAGGAATAATCTGAATTCAAACCTGTTAAACTCCGCTTAAAAATTGACCTTGTGTCATATCCTGCCCGGGCGGAGGTTGGTAAATATGATATTTTTTCAAATCGTTATAAATAATAGGACACCTTGTTATATTTTGACCTTCGACCCGGCCCAAAAATGCTATTCCAAGGTGATACACCGGAAGGAAGTGACACATTCCAATGGCCAGTAATTGAAAGAGATTGCGTGGGCGGTATAAGGCTTATGATATGGGACAAGGTGAAGGTCCCACTGTGCCACTACAGTGATGCACCGGAAGAGACTAACCTCTGAACTGCATGACTGTTATTTCAGCTTGATGACGATTAAACATCCAATTTCAAAGATCCAGTAGGCGATCGTGTGGGCGTTGAGTTATTATTTAACTCGGTTGAGTTTGGGTCCCAGAGCAGTTGCCAGCAGAATTCCAAACAGTAGAGACCAGATGTGGTAGGGAAGGCCACACCCGACCGAGGGGGCTCTCGGAAAAGCCCCGATGGAGTTGACCCCAACATCAGAAGAAACAAGAACAAACCAGCACCCTCTCACATGCAAACCTTCAACAACCCTTTCGAACCCTTGCAATAAAGAGGTAAATATATTTCTAAAGAAGTCTTCATGCGTCTTCCTTCCTGCATCTTTATCATGCGTCATCTATTCTTGCGTCTGTTATCATTGCGTCGGGATGTATCCAGTATATATATGTATATTTCTGCATGAATCAGAAGATGAGTATACAACAACCTATTAAGTATCAAGCTAAGAAGGAATTCAAATTTGATACAAAATTGTGAACAATCACAAACAGAGTTTTTACATGACATTGTTCATCGTAACGGTTAACTTCTTAGGAAATGGGATCAGAGACTCGAGTTCAATTCCTGGACGAAACTGTTTATATTTCACTTGGCATTCATCTATCTGTTCTCCCAACTACAAACAGCTCTCAGCAAATCGTTTGAAAGATTGAATTCTCAAACTTTGGTTAAGCAATCAGTGAAAGAAAAGGAAAACTCAGAATTTAAACGAGCTGTGTTGACCTTGTGTACCATAGCCATATACATGAATATGCGAAATGTACATGGGATGTTCATATATATATATATATATATATATATATATATATAACATAGAACGTAGGAATCTCGAAATTCGAAAAACACGTAACGACTTCTCAGTTCAGGTACGAAACTTTTTTTTTATTACCTTTGAGTTTAAAGGTTCTTCGACATAAGGAGAGAGAGGCAAAATCTTTCTCTTCTGGCTTTTTCATCTTACCCCCCCACTCCATTTTGTGCGACACCTTCCAAAGGCCTCCGTGAAATTCAACCCTTCTCGTCCGGTGTCTAGTCTCAACTCTACTAACTTTCTTCAAATTCCCAAAATCCTCCGCGGGCTTCCGGTGTGTGACGTTATTGGCACTCCGTAACCCCGTTTCCCATGTCGGGCTATTGTGATCTCTGAATGACACGTCAACTCTGCGTGCACGCACGCTTAAACACCTGTGTTAATGTTGCACCTAAGTAACCCATGCACTGAGCCGAAAGGTTCTCAACCTAACTAAACCCAAAGGCATAAACCGAAATCCCTCGGCCATTATATTACACTAGTGCTACACCTTCCTAATAAATGACGAATTTAGGTATAACATAGATAATATTTCTAACTGTGGTTCACTGTCTTTCAAAATTATTCTTAGATTTTCAATATCTTCTGTGATGCTTAATTCTACAACTGCTGTGGTCAACTGTTTATCATATCTGTTTTTTTTTTGTTTTTTTTTCAGAAATAAACTCAATTTGATTTGGATTTATATTATGTGTTTATTTGAGTGGAAATGAGGCTTAGCAGAAGCAAGGAGAAGAGACTTAAGAATCTGTCGTTCCGGCTATAATAATTTTTTGACGAATGTAGATAATTGGAGAAATTTCTTTTTTTTTTTTTTCTTGTAGACTTGAAGTTTCCTAAGACAACATCTCATTACTTTGACTTATTAGACGAAACAATTTCTGCATCGATAATTTGCGGATTCAGAATAAATTCCATTATGAAAACAAAATATTTATGTCACGTTCTTTCATGAAAAAAAAATTGTGTCATATTTTCTTAACTTAAAGAAAAATATACAAATTTGTTTCATGTAAATTTGTGTGTGCGTCACCTCAGATACATACGGTAAGATCTAATGATACTTCTATACGATTTATTTATTTTTAAAAGAGTTTTATGTTTGCTAACAAACAAGTATTTATCCGTGATGAGAAGGTAGGTGCACGGCGTAATGTTTAATGTCATAATATTTAAACTCAGGAGCCCGAGTTCAATTTGTAAAGAAGATAATTTGAATTTCACTTCAAGCTAATTCCCGAGAGAAAAGTATGAATATATCTTTTTCCCAGCAGAACTTTGTACTGCCTTGTCCACCACATACACTTTCAATGCCCGGCTATTGTGGATGTGATTTACAAGGATAGGTCAACAGTTCAGTTCTTATTTGGGTGGGTTTGGATACTATAGACGACAACTGGACATTCGCTCAGAGGCTGGATGCTGTCTCATTAAACTTTGAGATGTTTGGAACAAGTCAGTACAAGTTTCAGACTCAAAGAAAGCAGTCGACTGAATAAGGAATTAATGGAGACTGAATAGATAGTATGTGATGTGTACATAAAAGAACAGCTCATTCTTTCAGAGACTGAAAAAAAAAAAAAAAAAAAAACAGCAACAAAAAAAGAAAAGAAAATGCTTTTGCGCGCACACATAATGTCTTTGTGAAATTGGTCAATAAAAATGTGACATCGAAATGGGGATGCGTCCAACGAAATATGGCCTTCTGTCATATTCTACCTTTGGGAAGAACCAAGGGAAATACTGAACCATTAAACTGCTTACACTGTTGTTTACAGTTATGAAGGCTTGTCCGACTATTTATCAATAACTAGAAGAAAGATTGATACTTTGTTTTCTCAAGAGCATTATGCAGATATCTTGTTTCAGCATTTGAAGTCGGCTCACCGAGTACGATGATTCTTATTATACCGGTCTTATCCCCATTTTCAGCTGAATAATCTTGATTTATTGTAAGTGTGTTTGTATAGGGTATTAAGGATAAGAAAATAAAGATCAAATTCTGTGTCAAACTGAAGAGCAATTCGATATAAACACTTAGAAAATTTACAAATGTTTTGAGAAATTAAGCTATATTCTGCCCACAGGATTTTAGGAAGCCAAGGTCTTTGTATATTGCATAAAAACTGTGGAAGATGAACCCTGAAGCAGTTTATCAGTCTCTTCACAAACTGCAAAATATCTGACAAAAGGAGGCGCAATCATCAGAGCTGATCGACGTACAACAGAGAAAATACGAGGAGTTGAATCTATCATAATCTTATGATTTTCAACCAGGGTTGCTAATCCGAAAAAAATGATCTGCAGGCAGCAACGAAATGATCGTACCACGTATCAGTATTACGTTCTCTCGACACTTGTGAATCAAATAAGTTAGGTCTTCGTATATATGTTAGCATGTACACACAAAAATATTAAAAAAAACAAAAAAAACCCACTCACTCTAATACATATACGCATACACACATAGCTGTATTAACAGCTATGATTGGTTTGTTTATCGAGATACATATTATTGTATGGCAATAATGATTGCATAACAATGATACGGATACATATACAAACAAAGGCGAAAACAGGCGGACACTGTTGTTTCAAATACGAACAGTTTCCTTAACTTCTGGCTTCAGTCTATGGCGACACGACGAGAGAGACACAATTCTTAAAAGTCTTTGCTAACCATACAATGCTGACCATATTGTACTGACCACCCCCAACGCATGGCGCATCTTGTGATGTTTAAGATCTCAAATCATACCCGGCGGTCGAAACCCGAAAAACTTAACTGCAGCCGCAACGGAAGAAAACTCAACTCTATGTCTCAATGGTCCTATCTCGATTGACGTCTTAACAAAAACTCAAATTCTCAGGATCATCTCTTCCAGGCATGACGTCATCCACACTCCAACCCCATTTCCAGACTGGGGGTTTATTAAGACAATGGTGATTGTCACATCCTTTGTGCACGCGCGTAAACCGCACCAAATGACAATGCACTTGAACTAAGAGACTCGAATAGTTCAAACCCTTACCAAACTGAAGGATAAAATATAATTAACGAAAAATGATTAATATGAAAAAAATCCTTCCTTAATTATATAACAATATGTTAATATCAAACATATCTCCTCTTGCTTTCCCCAGTCTTACATCTCAAAAACTTTTCCCAGTAAGGATGACAAGATTTTTAGGGCACTGGCGAAAAAGTAAGGATAAATTTTGAATTGACGTTCTCCACTTGACTCGTATACATGGATACACCAGTGTTTGCTCTCCAGTAAGAACCTACATACATCATCTATGTGCGGAAACTGGATGCTGGCAAGATGACCTCTCAGAAGAAATAAACGATCGAGAAGGATTGTCAGAGAGAGAGAGAAAGAGAGAGAGAGAGAGAGAGAGAGAGAGAGAGAGAGAGAACTCCGTGATATAAGCATGTCTTGATGATGATGATGATGATGTACATCTGTGTGTGTGTGTGTGTGTGTTTATCCAACTCTTCTGCTACGACTTTGGCATTCAATAACACACGAAGTTGATATTCAATTAAACAAAGTGGCTGGTTGGATGGGTTTTATGGCATATCAATCGTTGTTGATTATATAACGCCAAATCCATTTTTATACAAATAATCAGATCTATTTCAAACAATTCAGTTTAGCATGAGTACACAGTTTAATTGTCAAAATAGTTTCTATTTCAAGCAATTCAATTTTGTTAAACAATTCTTATTGAAACAATTCAGTTTTGTATCAGTATAGCTTTTTGCTCACATACAGTTAAATGTCAAAACAATTATATTTCAAACAATTCAGTTTAGCGGAAATAAAGTTTCAATATCAAAACCAGTTCTCTTTAAAGAAATTCAGTTTAGCATAAGTACGCAGTTTAGTTCTATTTGATCCTCAGATAGGAACCTATCAGGTGCTACCACTCCAGGCCAGAGTGGACCTGGAGCGATGGCCATGAAGGGTTACTTTGCATTCCCCAAAGCTCCAGCATTACTGGAGCCTCACCATCAGATTGTTTAATGTCATATCCAGCACACTTGGGGATTTTCTTACCCCTCTGCATAAATGCAATCCGTATATTCTACATGCCCAGCCGACTGGGCAAGCATTTAAATATAGAGGCCAAAAGAAACCATACATTTTTTTCGAAATGTCAAAATGGATCAGACAATCATACAAATTGCAAATTTAATGGCTTCCCAGCAGAACCAACGCTACCACCAACACCAACACTACAGAAATCTCACGGGATACCACCTATTCATACATGCAAAGGAAGGTATCTTAAGGTTGCTAATCCATACAACAGGTACTTGAAATCAATTATTTGGCCGGCTGATTGGTTGGATTTATATCTTTTTGCCCTTGTTGAGTCATTTCACGCTAATAATATTCTAACTACCATGGTCTCCAATTTGATACGATACAGACATTCATCAACAATAATTTTAAATAGGTAAAGTATAGTTGGCGACTGTAGCTTCCTTTTCAATAGCCATTACACCGAGGAGTAGTGATAGGCGCTACTTTCCTTGGATTACGCCACTTCCCCCTTGATGCGTACCATATAATGCTGAGTGTTAAGCAAGGTGGCATCAAGTACTGTTTTTTAATCTTTTGTATGACTCGACCTGGGATTGAACCCCGGTCTCCCAGACCATTGGCAAACACTCTGACCATGATGTCAATGGGCCGGTTAAATAGTTAAACACCTCATAATTAGCAGTAACACCAATATTCTATTTGCAAATTCAGTTCCAAATGATTTGAAACATTATTTCAATCAAATCTATTTTAATCCCGAATGAGGCCGTGAGAGATACCACTTGTCCGAATCAGTATAAACCAAGCCGAAACGGCAACAGAGGAATGATTCTCTACTCCACACAATTCAAGAAAGGGAGCCTTGCAACTAGATACATTGTAGTGTCATATTCAGGACAGTCTAAGAACAAAATGTGTTTTTATTTACATATAGGAATTATTTTCAACTTGTTGAATTGGAATTTGCATAAGCTGACATGTACTTTTTATTAGAGTAATAAAAAAACAGAGAAAGAACGAACAGTCGACGACATTTTAATGTTTATGGTTCTCTGGAGGCCATCGCTATTTCTATAAATGTAAACAGAGCACAATTGATTCGAATACTTTATTTATAGTTTATTGAAGAAAAATCTATAAAAAAATGTTACACCTGTTTACAAGGAATTTTTTTAAATAGCCGTCTACTTTGTACAGTTAAACCAAAAGAAAAAAAAATTAGTTTAGCAAACACGAGCGACAAAAACTCTAGTTTGGTATTATACTTAGAATGTAAAAGAATCCCTTCGTTGAGAATTTTTGTAGTATTACATTTTCGAAAAGGAATATGCTGCAGCTTTAATCTAGGGTCACATTTGCAATTACCGAAAATGTGGAGACCGTAGTTCTAGCCGTCATTATATTATTACATGAAATAGAGACAACTGGAGAAATTTATTAATTTATTCTAATAAGAAGGTATAATTAGTGTTGCCTTATATAAAAATAATACTCGGATCATATTGAAAAAAAATCATTCTAAAACAATATGGAAAGTAGTTTTATTTATTAATTTTTTATCAGGAGAATCATATTATTATTATGATTATTTTACTCGTTTGCGAGTTTTTCAAACCAGCGTTAGCTCATAGTTTTCTACTGGAGTCTGAGCAACAGCGTGTCTACTGGTCTCTCGCACTCTTCTTAGTATTCTAGTTGATCTCATCAATGCTGTAGTTTGGATAGTTTCAACTTGTCCTCTTATTTCTAAGTCCTCCAGTCCCTGTGCCAGTTTTTGGTGACTGTATCTAACACGCCATTTACAACTGGTATAATCGTCACTTTCATATTCCACATTTTTTCAGTTCTCTAGCCAGATCTTGGTACAAATCTCCCTCTTCACTTTCTTTCGGTTTTACACTGGGTTCAGACGGAAAAGCAAAATCTACTATTCGGCAGGTTCTCTTTTTTTTTCTTTTTGGTAACTATCTCTAGGTCTGTTCTTTCGATCGAAATTAAGTGATCCGTTTGTATCTCGAAATCCCAAAGAATTTTGTGAGTCTCATTTTCTAGATTGTGGGTCGTGCATATAACTTTTATTCGTATGGTTATTCTAAACTTCTTGCACAATTCCCAGTAAATAACCTTCCCCACCCAGTCGTGTCTAGACTTATACTCTTTTTGTGCCAATGTACTGCATTCGCTTATGTGATTTATCGTTTCGTCTCTATCATCACATAATCTACATATATTTGTTGCATCCTGTATATTCTTCCTTTGTCACTGTTAGTCCTAATGGCGCTGTTTTATCATCATCATCATCATCATCATCATGTCGTGTCGCTGGTACGGATATCCCGGATCCTCTCTCGCCACTTCTCCCTATCATTCATCGCCTCTGGTAGGTATTCAGGGCTACATCCCGTATCCTCACATAGCTGCTGAATATATGTTCGGACTGGTCGTCCTGCTTTTGCCTGGCCATATGTGGGGGTCCATAGGAGTACATCACTTATGAGCTCGTCCCTGCTTCTTCAGCCGTGTCCTGCATATCTTGTTCGTCTAACTTGGATAGTTTTCGTGATGGGAGGCAGGTGGCCGTATAGTTGGTGCCTCGTAGGGTGTTACCACCAGGACTTGTTCAATATTGCTCGCAGCAATTTTGTGTAATTGCCGTCTAGCTTCTTTTCCAGCTTTTTAGTTCGCGTCCAAGTAGTGCATCCATACAGCAGTATCGATACGACTGCTGCCTGGAATAAACTGCGTTTCATTTTATCAGTCAGGTCTGATTTCCATATGATCGATAGCCTATGGTTAGCTGTCCATGCCTTCGTTAGCCGCGTGTCGATGTCCTTTTCTGTTGATGAGACGCTGCTTCCTACGTAGGTGAATTTGTTTACTAGTTTCAGAGGGGTTCCGTCTAGTCTGGTAATGTCGCCTGTTTGATTATAGCCCATATATTCCGTTTTCCCATACAGTTATCTTTCATCCCTTATTTGTTTTCTGGTTATTTTTGTTCTGTTGGTGCTTGTGTATTCACTCGTTGTGTACAGGTTATAATCAGAGAAAATGGTGTACAGGTTATCATTATAGAAAATGGATACAGTGTCCCGGGTTCAAATTCTAGTCGAGGTTGTTTGCTTTTCATTGTGTTATTACCCTTGGAAAGCAATACATCTAATTATTTTCTCTCCAGTTATAGATGAATTATGAAACACACTGGGATCTTTAACTTTAGTTGGTAACCTATCTAGGAGAAGAAAAACTCTGAAAACAATAAAACTTCTCTTCAAAGTTTTCTTTGCGTTGCTATCTGGTCGTTGCGTTTGGTAAATACAGTAACTCTGCAAAGTGCCCTTAACGAGGTGTGTGCAGATGTAGATGGCAATTTTATTTACTTTCTGGGAAAACGAAACATTCCTCATCAATTTTAAGACGGAATACTAAAAAATGACAATGAGGGCATGGTTTCTTAACTCTACTTCTAAATGCAATCAAAATATTCTTTGAATAAAAGGAAGTTCAAATATAAAACTTTATGAAGATCCATTCAAATGGCCGTCTGTCAGCAATAAGCAAAATAGCAAGAAGACAAAGATAATTATATGTCCGATAAAAGAAAAAAATCTTTTTTGCATTTGACATGGCCTCTTGTTATATATTTTCTGTAAGATAGCCCACCAGTCATCCTTACTGCGTGGTCTCAGGGATATTGTTAATGGCTTTTTTTTTTTTTCATGGAAGCCTCCTTCCCCAGAAAGTACGTGACCCTCACCTTAAAAGGCGCCTCTGGAGTCGAATAGCGACGCAATTAAGCAATTTTCACATCGGCCTTTACCGAGAGGATTGCTTCGTGTACCCAAGAGTAACCTGACCTTGCCTCATATCCTATTTCCATGATACGAGGTGCATATGATAAGTTTCCAAACATTTTTTGTATCGGCATTTAAAACTGTCGTAGACTCTTGAAAATTTACCATGTTATTGCTATACATCTTATCAGATGACTGGCCAATTTTTTTTATTTCACGTTCAAATTAACTGCTACAGTAGCAATTGGAATACACCCTACTAAGCCAGATTGTCACAGCTGGTGAATTTCAAAAATGCAATCAGACACTATAGAAGAACGATATGCAACAAAATTCTGTTTTAAACGTGGAAAAATGCCATAGAAACGTATGGAATGCTTCAGACTGCTTTTCGACCATCTTGCATGAGTCGAGCATCAGTTTTGGAGTGGCATAAGAGATACAAGGAAGGCAGGGAGTCTGTGAAGGATGATGAGAGGTGTCGGAGGGGTAAGGAAGTCAACAGACCAGAGTTGATTGGCCCAAAGGTTTAGGGTTACAATGTTGACGTTTTAAGGGAGTTCAGGAAGAGATTCCGTCGGAAGAGGCCAGCACCCTTCTAATCGGGTCAGTGACTTTTCTAACAGGACAATGCACCAGTCCACAACTCCATTCTTGTCATAGATTATTTGAACAAAATGGGCATCAACACAGTTCCTCACCCTCCTTATAGTCCAGACCTAGCTCCCTGTGAATTTTGCTTATTCCCTAAGCTCAGAGGCTATCGTTATGAGAGAATTGAGGAGATGAAAGAGGCTGTGACGAAGGTCATTGACACGCTCACACCAGAGGACTTCCATGGGGCCTTCCAGAATTTTATGAAACGGTACAAGAAATGAATTGCAGCCAGAGGAGATTACTTCGAAGGAGACTAGAGTTTCATGTGTGTACTATCAATAAAAGTGCCGATACGAAAAAAAAGTCTGGAAACTTATCGTATGCACCTTATATATATATATATATATATATAAGATATTCAATCCAGTAAATACGGAGTAGGGAATGATTCCAATCAGGACCCATGAAACCTATCGTATGCACCTCGTATAACAGTATCGGGAGTCTTGTTAAATAATTTATGAACAGGATATCGAATCTTGATTAACCTAAATACCTATATCCTGCTGATGGAATTGTTAAAAAAAAGCCCCTATATTTTTTTCTATTAAAAAAGTCCCACTTCTTAATTGATAACATTTATTAGCAAAAAAATAATTTTGCAAAGAAGCTTAAAATCTGGTGTGATAACTGATTTGATATAATGGTTAACAAGCTTGGCTAGGATAAATTTGTTGGTGATATCGATTCTCACTGGGTGTCACAAACTTTTTACATTTTGTTAAACTAAAGTAAAAAATTCAAATTGTCTCATTGTTGCTATAATTTGTTTGGTTGTTCGGTTGGTTGGTTCCTTTGTTTAATGACATATCAACCTCGTTGCAATAAATGATTAGCATTTGTAAATGTTCTCAAAAGGTTGATAACAGCTTCGTGATACTATCTACTTTACATGTGCGATGTGATGGCTATCGAGCTACGGCAACAAACCGTCATATACATATTTACCAACCCCTCCGCTCAGGCAGGATATGACACAAGGTCAATTTTTAAGCGGAGTTTAACAGGTTTGAATTCAGAGTTTTCCTTCTCCTAGATTAGTTGCCTCACCAAGGCTGAAGAACCTAGTATGTCCTACTATTGACCCATAGCTGGAGGGAGAATAATTAGATTCATAACTTTCCCAAGTGTATTAGTGCTATGTGAAATGCAATCAGTCTTGTCCAGGATTTGAATTCGTGTGTCCGTGTCCATTTCCTATGACGAAAACCATTACACCACTGCCAACAAGCCGTCATATATGACTTCAATTCTCAGTAGGTGCTCACTCCTTCTGGCCTGCTGTCATACTTAGCTACATTTGATCAAGTAAGTTTTGGCTGAATAGTCGCCAATGTATTTACTTACTGGCTTGCGATAAATTAATGCGGAAAAATAAATAAAATGAAATAAAACACTTCCAATTACATCATTAAATTTAAACCACAATAAGCTAAATTATTTGGGTGGGGGACTGATTGTCATTATGTGGCTTATGATATGTCCCTCGAGTCAATGGTGCGTAGAATATACGAATTTCATTTTCTACTGAGGTATGCCTTCCTTCTCAAACCCAAAGGCTGTTCAAAGTATGACATTAAAATATATCGAGAGGTAGAAATTTATTTCTGTGTGGATTCACCCTCTTATTGATAAAATTTCCAGGCTCACTCCAACCGCAAAAGTTAGAGTCAGGATCATATAGATCTATTTGAAGTTATATGTATTAAAAAAGTGTTGTGGTCTTGAAGGGTCAGAAATGAATAACAGAAAGAGATATAAGGTTTACCGCAGTATATATTTTCGGAAATATAGACAATAACGGTTACTGGTAACTGGCTAGACTCGCATGACTTGTTTATCGGGTCAGTCCCTTTTAATAATGTCGAGAAGGTTCCATGCAGTGACGTAATGGGGTATATTATAATATCAGTAGGGAAACTTTACAAAGCATAGCAATTTAAGAAAAATGATTAAAACAAGAATAGTTACCTCAAGCCATGATTATGATTATTAAATAAGAATAATTGTCGCCATATAATTGTGCACAAATTATTAGTATTTGATAGAAATTCTTAAAACTTTACAAATGCATGCAAACTAGTTGTCTTAGAAATAGTTTCAAACGTAAAAGGAGACCAACTTCATATTTTTAGAGATTGGGAAAGATTTTTACTTACATTAAAAATGAACAAGGGAGTCCTAGCGGTTTAGTTGCAAAAGTACTGACCTACGAGTTTGTAGTTCGAACCCCTTACGCGCGATTATGCTCTCTTTCGAATTATACCCTTAGGAAAGCTATGAACTTCCTTATCTACCAATTTATATGTTAAATAGCATTAATACTTTCCTTCTCAAAGTATGGATTTGGCATTAAATAACCTACGCAATTTGATATGCCATTAAAAAATTATCCAAACTAAACAAAGCCAAACCAAAAAAAATCTTCATTCCCCAAGTAAATATTTTTATCAATATTAACGAGTGAATTAATTGAAGATGCATTTCCTTTTTTTAGGCACACAAAAAAAGTTCCTTTTTTATTTTTTATTTTTATTTTCATTTTTAAGCTTTGATATGAACACGCCCTTAATTCAATAGCTCTAGCCTCATAGAAATCGTAAATGTGCTAAAACAAATTTTATGGAAAGAATAAAAAAACGTGAATAAAAGAATGTATTAAAGAGGTGGGAACGCAACACGGGGAAAATCTGGGTGTTTATTCTTAGTAACGTGATCGCTCACAATTTAATCTGTAAGCAAAAAAAAAAAAAAAAAAACGCCATATGTTCAAACTTTTCTTTTCACTTTTATTAAAATTGACATCTCAGAATACTCTCTCATATTACATTGCTTCTAAAAAAACTTATCTAAGGCGAAATACTCGTTAATAAAAAAAAAAAAATGAAACCTTTTCCATTGAAAGCAACATGTTAATAGCACTGTCTTTTTTATAATCATACAATTATGCACTTATCATTAGTATTAGAAATACCTGAAAACTTATTGGTGCATGTAAATGTGTTCTTGGTATAGTAATTTGAAACCATAATCTTTTATCAATGGTTATTATTATTAGTGTTTTGGGAGCCTTACTCATCTTACCATAATGGACTCTTCTGACCGTTATTAGTACAAGAGATTTTGCTGCCAGGGGGCAGATCAATCTCGGTTAAGTAGGGCTTTTTCATAGAGCAAATGTGGTATTTTGGTGGTTGAAGCGCGCATGGCGATTGATGAGTAGTTATATATTGTACTGTTGAATGGGTCGGCGAATGTGGCTAGCTAGGTTCCCTTAAAATATATAGACAACGCAAGACCGCTCCCTTCCTTTCCCCCAAAATTTCAAGGCCTTGTGCCTTCATTGTATTTTCTGCAATGAAATAAAGCAGACCAATCTCGGTCTGAACCTTTCCAGGTGCCGGGTAGCACTTCGGCCGGCCGTGTTATCTGCGGCACGGATCTGGCCGAGTGTATCTCGGTACCTGGAGATTTAATATATGATATCCGTGTTTGTGTTTTCATTAGTGACCCTTTCCGGGATCACAACAATTAGTAACGTGAAATCATAAATTCATGGATCAAAAAAGAAAATTTTCACTCAATTTAAATAACCTCCCAGGATTTCGGATGCCTTAAAACAACCAACCAACCAAATAAACAAAGAAACAAAACGAGTGTCAGACTTAGTAAAGATTTGTAAATTCTGTGTGGACTGAGGACTTTTTTCTGTTCAACCATCTGAGTGCGACATTGACGGGAATATTTTTCAAATTACTAGAAGCGGTTACGAGAAGAGAATTATTATAAATGAGGAATGAACATAAACTGAGTTGTCTAGAATTCAAACTCTATGGGCTAATTCTATTTTCTGCATAATAAATTATTTTTCCAACTAGAAAGAACAATATTGTCGCTGTTGGATATCACCTACCTTTTCAGCATAATGAGCTGTTCCATCTGCCATTGTGGCAGTCGTGGAGATTAGTCTGGCGATAAGCCCACACGTCCTTTTTTGGATTGCGTTTATTTTCTCTATCGAAAAGTAAGTTACTGTTGAAAATTGTTATTTGTTATCTGTAAATTTTATATTGTTATTGCTTTGTGACCCCCCTCAAACAATTGTTACTGTTGTTTGTTTGTGAGGAGGGTCAAACCTCGACTCGAATTGTTGTTTTAACTCTTTTTTAAAAAAACGACCACCATTTCTCATACCGGATTTTTCATTGTTTTTCATCGTTCTTGATCTTAACCACATCATTCGGATTCATCTCCTCCTAGCTGTGTTTCACAGCCATGGAGGAGGCTAACTCACTCGAGGACATATTTACAACGAGACCCTCCCCAATGCCGGAAGAAGCACCTTTTGACTTGTCGTCATCTGCAAGTACTATTCCACCGGCCCAGAAACCAAAAGAAACAACAGTCTCTTGGTCGTCACACTGTGTGAACCAAAAAACCCCCAGTGACTACGCAAGAGACAGGGCAGAAAAATATGCCAACTATTTTAAGGAAGGCGAAATCCTTCCTATACCGGAACTTGTTAAAGAAGTGGAACCTAAGACCCTGTCCTTCGTAGTCACTGATCTTAAGACCAAGAGACTAGCAGGACTTAAAAAAGAGACTTTCGAAGACTTACTAAAAAGCGCAAACATCCCAGGTAAGTATTTCTGCCGCAGGAGCTTTGCTACCTGGGATGTTTTACTCCCTTCAGAGGAAGTAGTCAAGAAACTGGCCGGTTGAAACATTACAACACGCTTCTTTCGGCTTCAACCTGAATATCGAGGCAAGCGAAGAATAAAGGTCACCGTATGTAATGTCTCAATGCAATTGAGTGGGGACGTTCTCGCTGCCTACTTAAGCATATATGGCGGCGTTGAACAAGTTTCTCAAATAAGATCAACACGAGGAACTGCATACGGTGATTATGTCTTTATCATGTGCCTCGATAGGGGAGGGTTTAACAACGTACCTCATAAAATCAAATATCGAGATCAAACGATGACGGTGGTCGTTGAAGGCAGGAAACCCTTATGTTAGGCGTGTTACAAAATCGGACATTTTTCTAAAAACTGCCCTCAAAAAACAACGACCACCGCAACAACGACTACTACCACTACTACTGCTTCAGAGATCATAACAACCGAGACACCCACCAAAAACATCGAAAATCACCAAGAAAACCCCAACAAAAAAAACGAGGAGGGGTGGACTCAAGTGACAAGAAAAAAAGGGGGGAAAAAAACTCCCATAAAAAAGTCAATAGCACCTACAGAAAACAAAACTAACCAAACAAATACCACAAAAGACTCAACAACTGTAATCATCGCTACTCCTACTGATACTACTACTAAAACACAATCATCAACATCGACCACTACAACAGAACAATCATCAACATCAATAGAACCCATGGACATGAGCATCAACTTAAAAAGAAGAAGGAATAGCGAAGACTCGCCAACAAAAGAGGGGGAAAAAAGAAATCCAAAAAAAACAACACAACAACAAACGCCTTCCCTACCTCAACCTAAGGGGGAGGGGAAAAAGAAAATATCAAAGTCACCAGCCACAAATGAGCGACCAGCTCAAATAATTCCTCCCCTCCCACAAAAACAAAAAATCACTCCAATAAACCCAATCGAAATCCCACTACCCCCCTCACTTTCCCCAATCACAACTCCGAAAAATTTTCACACGGTCACACTCAGTGACAAGACTCTCACCTGACCCACAGACAGCATCAACATCATCATCAGGTCAAAAACCAAGAGCACGCTCAGCTTCAACAGAAACCCGCCATGCAATGACCGCTTTTCTCTTCTGCGAAGACATTTTAGAAAACCCAAATCACGACCACATTTTAAAAACCTCATTAAAACCATTGCGCTCATTTAAAAAAATAAACAACAAAGACGTCACTAATCCCTACATATTCAAGGACGCTCCAATGTTGACCACATTCGTCCGTTCGGCTGGCAATCGGACTAAAGAGCTATGGAACTTTATTGACGAAGCCAGCCGGGCGGACGTAATGCTGGCCAACACAAAAAATGCAATGTTAAAAAAAGTGCTTCCTTTTTGTTCGGGCAGGGTCCCGATTTTAGTTCACCCATCATTTTATAGGTCCCTAAAGCTGAGGTACCCCATGGATGTCGGGGGAATTACCAGGGACGACCGTGTTAGCACTGAGCTCGGCACCGGTTCCCTGCGTCAGGCCGTCGGCATCCTCACCCCGAAGGATTTCCGGCCCGTAGTCGACACTGAGTAAGGTAAGTTGGATTGATGGCTTTAAACCTTGCCAGTTTGAATGTGAGGGGACTGAGGGATTCAAGCAAGTGTACGTGCTTGCTTGCTGAACTTAAGAACCTCGGAGTAAATGTTGCTGCAGTGCAGGAGACTCACTTCACTTGCGGTGCCGACTGTCGGGTGCTGGAAAGCGATTTTAACGTTTTCTCAGCATACGGCAGCCGCACCAGCGCTGGGGTCTTTTTGCTAGTTGGACGCAGCCTTGATGCTGATGTTGACGTTGTTTTTGCAGGTGACGGGGGCCGGTTGGTTGTGGCCGATGTTGCCGTGAAAAGTTTCAAGTTTCGTCTGGTTGCGGTTTATGCGTCCAATATCGCTGCGGAGAGGGTTTCCTTTTTTCGTCGGTTGGCGCCGTTCCTGGACGATACGAAGCGGCTAGTCTTAATGGGTGATTGGAATGCGATCCTTGATCCCAAGATGAATAAGGTCGGGCGGGGAGCTAACAGATTGGGAAGGTGTGAAAGCAGCCTTGTCGGCTTCGTGACTCGTCACGGTCTCGTCGACAGGTTTCGTCTGGATCACCCAGGGCGGGAGATGTGGACGTGGCTAGATAGATCGCCCTCTGCCAAAGTAGGTTCCTACTTGGACAGAGTTTTAGTGAGAAGAGCTGACATTGATTTTGTTAGTTGTCCCACGTTCCACTTGATAGCGTGGACTGACCATAAACTCATTAGAGTCAGTCTGCGGTTAGCAAATAGGCCTAGTCTAGCCGGCTACTGGAAGTTCAATACCTCCTTACTGGAGATACGGGACTTCCGGGATCGGCTGGAATCCCTAATTCAGCGGGCGTTAGTGGGGGCGATTACCGGGAATAGGTGGTGGGTTTCTCTTAAACATAGGATTAGAGATTTCGCCACCAAGTACGGTCGACAGCTCAACTTAGACAGGACCACAGAGGCGAAATCTATAGATGATAGACTCTCCCGGGCGGTGGCTGGGGGGGACTCCCTAGGTGTAGAGCTAGCTAGGAGGGACCTTGAGCGTGAGAGTAGCGAGCGCTACAAGGGATCAGCAGTTAGATCTAGGCTAAAAAGAGTTCTCAACGAAGCTGTGAAATCGAACGCGACTGCGCGTGAAGAAGAAGTGCGAAGGTTCCCCGATCGGTACATCGCATCTGTCAAGACCCCGGACGGGCGTCTGCTGCGATCTGGTCGTGAGATACGTGACGCCTTTCGGGCGCACTTTCGGGATCGCTTTGCCCGCTGCACTGATCTCCCGCTCCGGGAGTTTCGTAGCTATCTCGCCGACTTCCCCCGCCTTGGGGCGGCTGAAGCGGCTAGCTGCGAGGGTGTGGTTACTGAATGCGAAGTCCGTGATGCGTTGAAGCAGGTCGGCCTCAACAAGTCGCCGGGACTAGATGGCTTGCCCTACGAAGTGTACTTGAGGATGTCGCACATGTTTGTACCTATTCTGACGGATATGTTCAACCATTGGTTCGCCCAGGGAGCCATCCCTGGTAGCGTTACCAAGAGCGTGATCACATTGCTGAAGAAAGGTGGCAGGCATGTTTGGGAGGGTTTAGATGATTACAGGCCCATAACTCTGCTTAACACAGAGTTAAAGATTTTGGCCCGGGTCTTAGCGAATCGTTTACAGCTTGTCATTAACGATCTGATCGGCCCCGAACAGACCTTTGCTGTGAAGGGAAGATCGATCCAGGACAACCTGCACTTGATTAGCGAGGTCCTAGAGGGGATAAAAGACGACACCGAATCCGTGCTGATCAGTTTAGATCAGTCCAAGGCCTTCCATAGGGTTGACCATCGGTTCTTGGCGTCTGTTTTGGAGACTGCCGGATTCAAACCGGAGTTCCGCAGATGGATTAGCATGATGTACCACAACCCTCAGGCAGTGGTGCAGGTGAACGGAAGGCGTTCGGGGGTGATCGCAATCGAGCGTTCGGTCCGGCAAGGCTGCCCTCTGTCTCCGCTTCTCTATGTCCTCGCGTTGGAGCCCCTCCTGCGCAGGCTTAGGGATGAGGGGACAAGTCCGGCACTGCGCAGTATCCCATTCGTTGGCCGCCTTGCGGCCAGGGTTTCCGCGTTCGCTGATGATGTCACAGTCTTTGTATCCCGCCGCCAGGATATAGAGGCTGTGAAAGAGGCGGTTGTCGAGTATGAGCGGATTGCAGGGGCCAAGGTCAATTTTGACAAAAGCGAAGGTTTGCGGCTTGGTGCTTGGAGGGGTAGCAATACTCTTCCAGGGCCCTTCCGCTGGAGTGACGGACCGATCCGCATCCCCGGGGTGTGGTTTGGGCCCGACCTCCAACTGGAGCGAAATTGGTCGGAGGTACATGCTAAGGTGAATGAATCTGGCTTTCAAGGTGGGAATCTGGCTTTCAAGGAGGTTGTCCTTAAAGGGCAGGGCTGAGGCGTGCGCCGCGTACGTCTTCCCCTTGATCCTTTACCGATTGGCTGTACTTCCTCTGCCTAAGGCACATCGGTTGGCACTGCAACGATCCCTCTCCAGATTGCTCTGGGGAGGTGCAAGGCCGATGGTCCGTAGGCAGGTCTGTATCCAACGTACTCGCAACGGGGGTCTGGGTATGCCTGATCTGGAGAGCCACTGGCTTGCTGAAAGACTTGCATATCTGGGCCGTGTCTTGACGGGGGACTCAGTGTGGAGACGAAAGGCGAGTCGGACTTTTCCTCGCCTCAAGTCAGACCCAAAGGCTGAAGGTCGACGTAGGCCTTTGGGCGAAGCACTGTTTGTCCGCGAGTGCCGAAAGGCCCTTCGTCACCTTCTTGGGTCCAGTGACCTTTCATGGCCTCGGAAGGAACTGTATCGGGAATTAGTGGTGGGTTCCGCTTCTGATCCTCTCAGCGAGCGGCACGGCTGGACGGCGGAGGAGATCCGCTCTCACTGGAATTGGGCGCCAGGATCGAGCTTCTTGAACAACTCCGAGTTCTCGCTCACCTGGCGACTTGCACGGAATGCGTTACCCCTTCGCGACTTGAACTACAAGGCGGGCCTGGCAGACATGCCTGATTGCCCTCGCTGCAGCAGTGGGTTGGAAGAAACGGCTGAGCACGCCTTCTACTACTGCGAGCGAGTCCGCCCGTTTTGGGATCACGTCGGGGAGTGGACGGCTCGCATCGAGCCCAAAAAGCTTGTGCTGCTCGACGTTGGTTACGTCGTAGACAACGTTCTTCCTCCGTTTCACGGTGAGAAGCGTGTGGTGTTTCTCGCGATCCTAGCTGTAGCCCGAATGGTGATTTGGACGACGCGAAACAAGGGATTGTATGACGATGCAAACTTTTCTCATCGTGATCTGGTTTTGTATTTTCGGCATCAGCTGAGGGTCAAAATCAGATGCGATAGAAAACGCTTGGATCGCATAACATTCAGCAAAAGGTGGGTGACTGCAGCGAGCTTGGTCGTACGAAAGGGGGCAATGTTGGAGTCATCCTTCCCTCCTCTGCCGGCCCATGGCGTCTACGGTACGGGTCCTTAGGGACCCCATCCCTGGTAAGTAGAATTGTTTTTTCCCCTTGTAACCTAGTTAGCAGTATGTTGTGTGTCATTGTCCCCGTCATCTAGTCGTTAGTTTCTCAAGATCACCCCCTCCCTATTATTTTTGTACCTCAACCCAAATCCCAGCCCGCTTTTATTGAAGATCTTGAACATTCATATGTAAAAAATCATATTATCTGCATCTATCGACCCATACCGCGCCCGACCCTTTATTTATTTTATCTCTGTAGGTTAGGATTCCTGTCCCACCTAGGGTAGGTCCGGCTTGTTTCCGGTTTCTTTCGAACCGGAAAACAGTTGGCCTCCAATTTTATAGACGGGGGGATGGGAGGGAAACCAAATGGGGAATTTTTCCTTGTTTTCTTTCTTGTATATATATTTTTCGGGGTTTTTTCTCCCATTCCCATCACTTCATTGTACATAAATCATATTTTGTAAATAAAAATCATATACCACTTACGGGATTTAAGTAGGCTTTATCATAGAGCAAATGTGGTATTTTGGTGTCTGCTGCGCACATGATGAGGGATGAATGGTTATACATTGTACTGTTGAATGGGTCGGCGAATGTGGCTAGCTAGGCTCCCTTTAGAATACATAGAAAAGCAAGACCGCTCCCTTCCCCTCCCCAAAAACCTCAAGGCCTTGTGCCTTCTTTGTATTTTTTACAAAGAAATAAAATAAGCCTACGAGTCAGACCAGAAGAGCCGTTCCTATTGTTGAAGCATTTCATTACTCTATCACTAATCCTATGTTCTTATTACTAACAGTCTTTCTTATGTAAATACTCTTTCCTGTAAATATAACTATTTTCCTCACATATCGTGATTTGTCTTATTATTACTACTACTTGTGTTCACTAACCAGAACCTAATAGTCGCTTTTTCTGGTCTGGAAGAAAGACGGCGAAGGCAAAGAATAGATGAAGAGTTGACAATGAGATCGCCTTAGAAAAAAGGAAAACGTTAGACACTTGGTCACCGAAAAATACCACTCACTTTATCATTTATTATTACCTCGGTCACGGTGTAAAAAGGTACTATTCTCCAGACGAAGAAGGAAAGACCTATAGTTTTAAAAATCGTAGCCCATACCTAATAAGAGTGACGGTCGTTTTGCTCGCTTCGAAATTCAGTCCGTTCACTTTGTTCGTAGCTGTCTAACTCTTTTTAAAAAATCCCAGCTTTTATGGCTGACTGTTTCTCATACCTAATGTGTGAGTTCTAGTGATTGACTCTTTGTTGTAAGTCACAGTCAGCTACTGGTTTCATGACTGTATCAAACTTTTGCGGAGGCGTAATTGATAAGTGACATGTGGAATGGCGTAATTTCTGGAGCAAATTTCGGAAAAATAATTATCATGAGAGCGTTTTTTCATTGGATAAAACGAAGTTATACGAGATTCAAGAAAGATGAAATTCAAGGAGATGGATAGAGTCGTTTGAAGAGAAAAGTCCGGCAGTTGAGATTTAAGCGAAATTTTGCAACACTGTGATGGGTAAAATTAAATTAATGAAAGGGTGCTGTCTTTTTGCTCCGGTGACTGAGCAAAGCCACATTGTCTTTCCATAGGGACTGGTCGGGTTCAAGTAGCAGCATTTGAGTCACCTGCAACGTAAGACTTTCTAAAAAGGATTAAAAAGCAAAAGCATCTAAGATATGCCTCGCCATACAGAATTGTGTTTTTGAGAAAGGCTCGGAGATTATTATTATAGCTGAAAATTAAACGCTCCGTAAAAGACATTTTCAACTTCATAATACGACAGTACACAAATGACGACATTTTAGAAATAAAATGAGACCAAAAAAAAAAAAAAAAAAGAAAAAGAAAAATGAAAAGAAAAAAGAAAGAAGTATAACATAGAAAATATTCAATGATTGACTTTATCGTTCCAATAACGATAGGTGATGTGAATAATTTTGAGGAGACAATCAACTCTCATACATGAAACTTCTATCTGTTGTTGTGCACAAATAGAAATGCGCACACATATAAATAGTGAACAACAACAACAACAACAATAATAATAATGATATTGGAAGTTGGCGGACCGGTAGAGGCTATCCAAACGACAGCATTGCTGAGGACGGCCAGAATACTGAGACGAGTCCTGGAGACTTGAGGAGGCTTGCTGTCATTCAGACTCCAGTGAAAAACCATCAGCTAATACTGATGTGAAAAACTCTAATAATAATAATAATAATAATAATAATAAGAAGAAGAAGAAGAAGAAGAAGAAGAAGAAGAAGAAGAAGAAGAAGAAAATTTGTAAAATTGTCGACTTTGCTGTCCCGGCGGACCACAGAATAAATCTGAAGGAAAGTGAAAAGAAAGATAAGTACCTCGACCTTGCTAGAGAATTGAAAAAAGCTGTGGAACATGAAAGTAACGATTGTGTCAATTGTGATTGGTCCGTTAGGCACAATAACTAAAGGATTATTAAAAGGCCTGGAAGACTTGGAAATTGGCGGATGGGTAGAATCTATCCAAACGACAGCATTATTAAAACGTCCAGAATCCTGAGACGAGTCGTGGAGACTTGAGGAGACTTGCTGTCACTCAAACTCCAGTGTAAAACCATCAGTTAACGCTGATGTGAAAAACTCTAAAGGAGTATGATAATGATTATACAGTATTCCACTGGATATCAATAGCACTGCCTCTAAAAACGACGTCAATATATATTCATTACTTTTTCACAAAAGAACAGAAAAAAAGAATAGCACAAAAGAAAGTGTATAGGAGTGTCGAGAGAGATTTGAATGGTTGCAAACTTTTTTTTGTAAGGGTCAATAAGCAATAAATGATTGGTCAGCCACGATGCACAAGTGATTACAAGCAGATCTGACAGTGTCAAAGGTCTTTGCGACGAGGTGTCGGGTGGGGGCTATTTGCCAATGTCTCCCACTAGACAAGGCTTGACACAAGGTCAAAAGCCCGAAGGCCGATTAAAGTTGGGATAAAGGGGAGGGGAAGGTCGAGAACGAGCCAAGACCCGAACCCTGCTGGTCTATGCTGGTCATCGGCTCACTTGGTGCAATGTGAGCCTGACGAGGCAAGCAGTTTCACGAACCCAAATGTAGGTCCGGGCACGTATGCCGGGTTATGGCTTGAACTAGACAGCAAGGTCTAGTGCCATACATAGGTTTCGAGAAAGTCCGCGGGGGTCCTCTCGAGGTGTCGGGTTGTTGAATAGTGAACAATTATTCAAAGATTAGTGGCATAACAAGATTGTGAAGCTAAAAGCAAGGTGTCTCCAGGGTTTGGCTTTTTACTTTTAGTTCTATTTTCTCAAGACGATAAAATTAAAAACCACAAGATAAGATGAAGAAAAATAAATTCTATTTAACATGATTTTATCAAGTAAATAATAATAATAGTTTTACATAGTATGCGATACATATTCTCCGTACGCTTATTCAGTGTTAGTGTGGTGCGTCCATACAGTAGAATCGACACGACCGCTCATAAGAAAAAGTTTGTCTTATTTTATCGTATCGGTTTGACTTCTATATGATCGATAGCACTGTAATATTACGGACGGGCGCTGTCGTCAATCAGTGAAGGTGTCACGTGACTTGCGCGTGCGGGCAGAATGACCTGCAAAGTTAGACGTGATTTTAAAATTATCACAGATGTATTATCACGTGTTTCACTGGTGACATCGAACATTCGAGTATCTTCGATTTGTTCTCCAAAATCTCTATATAAGAAAACAAATAATGAGATTTTGGCAGAGTTGAAGGCAGTTGTCAAAATGGGTGCGTGAAAGGTTCCGAGGTCCCGACCCGTCCTATCCCAGTCTGCTACGACATATCAGTTAGGCGTGTGTCAAACAGGCAGCTCTCACCCACACCCCGTCACCACCGAGAGGAAGGGAGAAGAAGGACGCAACTAAAATAAACTTTTTGAGTTGCAGCGATCATAGCAGAATAATAAACGACTGCTATATGTTCTTCCCTTACCTTCGAGTTGGAGTATTTCTTTTTCAGCGGACTTCTTTCTTTACAGCACAAAACGTTAGTCCTATTGTACAGCAGTCCATACCTTCTCTAGTAGAATATTGATGTAATTTTCAGTAGGTGAGACGCTGCTTCCAAGGTAAGTGAACTTGTCAGCTAATTTGAGAGGACCAGCAGTAGCGATTCGGATTGAGTAGGTGTATTTGACAAAAGCTCTATGTCATCTGCGTAGTTTGCGTCCGTAATATTTCCTGCGGTCGTATCGATTCTACTGTATGGATGCACCTCATGGATGCTGACAAACCAAACAGAGAAAAAACTAGACGGTAATTGCACAACAAGGCTACGAATCAAATCCTGGATTCAACATCCCACATAACAGCAGCTTGCACGGCTACCAACCTCCCATTTCTAAAACCATCCTTATAAGACGGACAAAACATGGGGGCAGTGGTGGAGAAGTAAGAACGAATTCATAACCGACGTTCTCCAATGGACCCTTTTACATGGACGTGCAAGTGTTGAACGAACTACTAGAACCTATCAAGAAATGCTGAAAGGATACAGGATGTAGTTTTGAAGACATTCCGAAAAGGATGGATGATAGAGACGGATGTCAAGAGAGAGAGAGAGAGAGAGAGAGAGAGAGAGAGAGAGAGTCAGGGAAATCCGTGCTAGCAGCAAGAGATGATGATGCAATACATGTGGTTTGTAACGGCTGAATTTTAAAAACCTAAAATTACCCTTATCTGGTATTCTAGTGGATTTATGTTGACTTCTTAGTTAAATAACACGATCATGCTCTACTAATTTTTTTAGATGGGGAGTGTACCGATGGTATCGCAAGAGTTTTTTTAAATCTATTTTTATTGTGATAGATGAGATATCTAATGGCCTGTGATTTATCGAAACGTCTTTTAAATCCAGTTTTACGAGTGTATCATAATTGGTTTTGTTTGTTTGTTTGTTTATTTGGGTTTAATGGCATATCAAACTTTGTAGGTCATCTAATGCCAAATCACTTTTATAAAAATAAACAGTTCTATTTAAGACATTTCAGTTCATCATAAGTACACAGTTTTATTGACAAAAACATTTTTTCAAGCTCTTCAATTTAGTGAAACAGTTCTAATTTAAACGATTAAGTTAAGTATGATTATAGTTTACTCACGGTTAAATCTCAAAACAGTTCTATTTCAAACAATTCAGTACAGCGTAAGTACAGGTTCAATGTCAAAAACATTTCCATTTCAAACAATTCAGTTTAGCATACAAAAAGAGTTCCATTTTAAGCAATTCGGTTTAGCATAAGTACGCTGTTTAGTTCTATTAGATCCATAGATAGAACCCAATCAGGTGCCACAAATTTGGGTCAGAGTGGAACCGGGAGCAATGGCAATGACGGAGTACTCCGTATTCCCCAGAGCTCCAGCATAACTGGAATCTCGCCATCAGATGTTTTATTATCAAATCCGGGACACTCATTGAGATGGGTTTCAAAACCTTCTGCCGAGATTCAGACGGGTATTCTACTGCCCAGCCGACTGGGCAAATTTGGCTTTGCCAACTCGGCTGCTACAGATTAAGGCACTTTCATATAAATAGTAGTGTTGTGAAAATTTTATTTAACTTCAGATGTTTCTTTGCATTTATGTGCCTAGTTGAAGTAATATCCCAACATTTTTGAATAAATATGTGATGTTACAATGTTAAGATACAAAAATAATAATCACTCATACAAGATTGCCATGTTTATTAAAAGCCTAGTAGAAGGTTACATGACAGTCCTTGAAACTCCTTCTGGACATCTTTTTACCTGTGAGATATTGATGCTGATCTTGATTGGTAACGGCAAAGCGAGATGATTATATTACCCACATTTATTAAGACTTTTTCCATGATTATCCCATAACCAGCATGTTGATGGAATAATAGGAGGTACAGACGATAAGTTTCCAGACTTCTTTTCGTATGGGCACTTTTATTGATAGTACACATAGGAAACTCTAGTCCCGTTCGAAGTAATCTCCTCCAGCTGCAATGCACCGTTCCAACAACTTCTGAAAGGCTCCATGGAATGCCTCTTGTGTGAGCATGTCAATGACTTTCGTCACAGCCTCTCTCATCTCTTCAATTGTCTCATAACGACAGCCCCTGAGCTTAGGGAATAACCAAAAGTCACAGGGAGCAAGGACTGGACTATAGGGAAGCTGAGGAACTGTCTTGAAACCCATCTTGGTCAAATAGTCTGTGACAAGGATGGAGTTGTGGACTGCTGCATTGTGCAAGTGGAAATGCCACTGACTCGATTGTGAAGAGTGCTGGCCTCTTCCCAAGGAATCTCTTCCTGAACTCCCTTAAAACCTCAACATTGTAACCCTAACCCTAACACTTTGGCTAATCAACTTATTGTATTGATTTCCTTACTCCTCTCACACCTCTCATCGTCCCTCTCATCATACCTCACAGACTCCCTGCCTTCCTTGAATCTCTTATGCCACTCAAAAACTGATGCTTGATTCATTCAAGATGGTCGAAAAGCAGTCTGAAGCATTCCATACGTTTCTGTGGCATTTTTCCAAGTTTAAAACAGAATTTTATTACATACCGTTCTTCTAAAGTGTCCTCACGTCTAGACTGCACTTTTTAAATTCACCAGCTGTGACAATCAGGCTATAGTAGGGTGTATTCATATTCCTGCTGTAGCTTTTCATTCGAAGCTGAAATCATAAAAATAGGTCAGTCATCTCACAAGTTGTATAGCAAAAACATACTGAATTTTCAAGACTCTACGTCAATTTTAAATGCCCATACGCAAAAAGTCTGGAAACTAATCGGATGCACCTCGTACGTGCATTATTATACTCTGTGGTATATTTGTTAATTCTTTTTTTAAATCCAGCTTGTATGAATATATATTATATAAAATGTTTAGTTTTCATGTATATGTATATGCGTTCAGCTTACCCTATTTACCTAACCCCTCCGCTCGGTCAGGATATGACACAAGGTCAATTTTTTTTAAGCGGAGTTTAACAGGTTTCAGTTCAGAGTTTTCCTTCTCCTAGACTAGTTGCCTCACCAAGGCTGAAGAACCTAGTCTGTCCTACTATTTACCCATAGCTGGAGGGAGATTAATTGGATTCATACCTTTCCCAAGGGTATTAGTGCTATGTGAAATGCAATCAGTCTCGTCCAGGATTTGAGCTCGTATCGTCGTGTCCAATTCCTACAACGATAACCATTACACCACGGGCACCTCGTTTAGCTTACCTTTCTTTCCGTTGTGTTCAATATTAATACATCATGGATATTCTTATGATAATATTTATCCTTGGTGAGTAGGGGCACAAGTGCAAAATTTTCCCAACCACCAAGAATACCAATAAAAATGAGGTGCCCGTGGTGTAATGGTTATCGTCTTAGGAAATGGACACGGCGACACGAGTTCAAATCCTGGACGAGGCTGATTGGATTTCACATAGCACTAATACCCTTGGGAAAAGTATGAATCCAATTATTCTCCCTCCAGCTATGGGTAAATAGTAGGACAGACTAGGTTCTTCAGCTTTGGGGAGGCAACTAGTCTAGGAGAGGGAAAACTCTGTATTCAAACCTGTTAAACTCCGCTTAAAAATTGACCTTGTCTCATATCCTGCCCGAGCGGAGGGGTTTGTAAATAGGACCAAGCATACCTATAACAGTATTGCCCACATAAAGTGCACTCCTACCAATCTTTTTTTTTTCATTAAAAATTTATTTTCTTCCCAACTACATATACCAAGATTTTGTTATTTCCTGTAGAATATTGTATGAAAACGGATAAAATTTCGAAATATTAATTTCCAAGCCCAACAGAATTCAAACATCTATATTTTCTTGCAATTTGCTTTTTGGCTACATTATTGTAACAATTTTAATCTTAGTTATATAGTTTCAATGCTGTAGACTTTGTAGTAGATAATATCTAATAAAGAGAGAGAGAGAGAGAGAGAGAGAGAGAGAGAGAGAGAAATGAATATGTACTGTCGTTATGATGATGTTGATGATGATGTTTAATTTTGAAGATAAAAACTAATCGTGGTACATTTACTTACGAGTGGAACTATTTCTTTTGTAGAAATTCAAGATTTATGTTTTTTAATAACCTTCATAAATTTGCTTGAAAATGCCCAAAGCAAAACAAGCAGACGTTAATATTCAATTAGTAGGTTTTCATGTAGTTGTAATACAGTTCATGTTGGTTGGTTGGCTGGCTGGTTGGTTGGTTAATTTTTTTATGGCGTATCAACCCTTTTCGGGTCATTTAACGCCGAATTAAATTTCAAACAATTCAGTTTTGTATAAGTATAGTTTTTGGTTGCAAAGACTTAAATGTCAAAACAGTTCTATTTCAAACAACTCAGTTTAGCATACGTACGCATTTTAGTTCTGTTTGACCCATAGATAGGACCCTTATCAGGTGCTATCACTCCGGGCCAGAGTGGACCTGGGAGCGATGGCAATGAAGAGGTACTTCGCATTCTTCAAAGCTCCAGCATTACTAGAACCTCGTCATCAGATTGTTTAGTGTCATAAACAGGACATTCATTGGGTGAGTTTTACCCCTCTGCAGAGATGCAGTCGGTGTATTCTACAGTCCCAAACGATTGGACAAAATACAGTACATGCTATTATCAATTATGAGGGATGAGAAAGACACCGGAAGTATTATCACAGTCTAACAAGACTTTATTGATGCGTCTGATTATTTTAAAGGATTTCCCTTTACATAATTAGAAAAATAAACGGGTTATTATCATCACCATTGAAGAAATAGCAAGTTATGTTCAGGAGAAGAAATGAAAGCCTTATCGTTAAACAGACAGAATAAAGTGTCTGGCATATGTTAATAGTTGTGGGAGAGACAAGCGGGGAGGAGGAAAACCAATGAAAATTCAAGTAGGAGTATTAGCGCTGTTGGAGAGGGAGAGGGTGAGAGAAAGGAGGAGGT
The DNA here is from genome assembly GCA_963585895.1 of Sepioteuthis lessoniana. Lineage (NCBI taxonomy): Eukaryota > Metazoa > Mollusca > Cephalopoda > Myopsida > Loliginidae > Sepioteuthis > Sepioteuthis lessoniana. The sequence goes on from OY757926.1 coordinate 69,699,089, forward strand.
GAATAGAGAAGAAGGAAATGTACAAAACAACCTGCAATTATTGTAACTTTCTTGATCAAAACGCCTACAGTCAAGCAAGCTGTCTATTAATCGAGACGAAATTGAAAATAGGAAATTATTTCTGGTAGATTTCCAGAACTATTATGCTCAATAGCTGGCTTAAGAGACTTTCACAAGATTGAAATCTGCAGCAAATTTCTCACATTCAAAGAACAACCCAGAGGTCTATAGTACCACATTATCTATTTGTCTATCTATCTATGAATAATTCATTGTGGTTGTTTGGTTGGTTGGTTTTGTTGATTTTACACCATGTCAAGTCTTAATTTTTTATTCATTGCGGACTTTTTGTCCTCATCTTGATAGTTTTTTTGTGTTGTTTCTTCTTCACTACGTTTCGGCCAAATTTCACCTCTGGCCTTCTTCAGGTGATTAACTGCGACCTCGGATAGTAATGCTGGGTCTTGTAACCGTATCACCCAGTAATTACTGCCATCCATAGTTGTTGTCTATCGCACCACGTTTTTGACCTTGTAAACCTCTGGCCCCCTTGGGTAGCAATTGAAACCGCTATCTTCTGACAATGCTCACCTGGAACCGTAGAGACTCAACGCCTTAAGTCTCAAAATGCTTCCAGTTAAAGACAATGTCAACTCTTGTAGCGTTTTTTAATGCAGAAGTCAGTCTTCTTGAAGAAATTATATCTTTTCAAGTACCTTATGATAAAAAAACATGTGTTAATAATAGTCTCATGTAAATATTCTAAATACTATATATATATATATATAGTACAATTTGATGGAGACTCAAACTCGGTTAAGTCGTCAAAATAATTTAATTTTGGCGGAGAATATTACTATACTCTTCGTCTCGTCAGATGATTATTTACATCTGCGACTACATCAAATTGTACTATGTACGCTCTGAATTTGAATTTTGTTATACCCCAGCGCATAAATAGGGAACTAAAAATAGGTATACATTGAGCACTCTTATAGATTTATATGATTTTCCTCAAATATTCTATGTAAAGAATAGTCCACAACCAATGTCTTTGGACACTGACTGGATATATATATATATATATATATATATATATACAATTATTAGTATCAAGTTCACTATTCCCAGTTGAGGATAATAATCATTTGTTTGCACGATTATGTCAATTATTCCTATTCTATACAAGAAATCTTCAAACAGGTTCATATATGTCCAAGATGCTACATAACACATAGCATGTCAAAGGGTCAGAAAAGACCTTTGAATAGTGGTACAAATACAGGGTGGAACGATAAAATTGTCGTCCTAAAGAAAACAACACTACAGCTTTATTTTTAAACTTTTATTTAAAAAATCAATTCAGGTAACTTGATTATGTAGTAGAGCTGACATCTATTCAATGTAGCCACCTTCAGCTTTAATCACCGCCTTGATACCGATCCGGAACTGGGAGCATGCCTTTTCCATAAGCGCCGGCGGGAGCTCGGCGAATACTCGGCGGATGGCGGTGATCAGGCTGGCTTTGGTGTTGTGGGAGGTCATGTTGCTGAAGAAGTCCAGCGGGTTCAGGTCGGAGGAGGAGGGGGGCCAGTGAGAGAAGGTTACACCAGGGGATCACCACACTCTTCAGCACATCCAGGTATACTTTGGTGTTGACTTTCAAGCTGACTTCGAAGATGTAAGGTGGCATGATGTGGCCCTCATTTGAAACCACACCAAAGACCATAACCGTAGCCGGAAACTTTGTTTTCGTCACCCTGGGCATGTCCCTGTTATTCGTGGCAATCCAGATTTGCATTTTGAGGGTGTTGGAAATGGTCCTGTTGTCATAACTTGGATCGGTAGAGTGCATGAGTTTTACAGCGGCGATTCTCCGATCCCGCTCGTGGAACATTGTGTCACTTTCCGACAGGATAGAAGGCTGCTATCGCTCTTGGAATTTGTACACAACTGGCAAACTAGTAGATGGACTGCAACAAAAAAAGAAAATCATTAAACGGAAATGGAATCATGTCTTTCCTAGGGCGACAATTTTATCGTTCCATCCTGTAGGTAATCCACATTCCCTAGAGCATCAGAACTAAAATCTTACATTATTTAGAGTATTCGGACTATTGTCCTCATGTTTAAGGTTATATGCGCAGCAATTCGGTCGATGTGTCATTTGTGATTCTTCATGTGTTTCTTTTTAAACAATGGAATCTTCTGGTTGAACACAGGAGCCTTCATGTCAACTTTAAAAACTTTCAATGAACTTCGATCGTAAACCTTCGCTCCACTGGGGAAGACTGTTTTACTTCCGTTAACCCTGACCGGATAATTTGTATATAACAACGATAAACCGTTATGTATATAACAAAAGATAAGCACTATAGTCTGAAAACTCTAAATAAAAATACTTAACAATATCTAACAATAAAGATGAGTACGATAGTCCGAAAACTCTAAATAACATAAAATATCAAGCCTCATCTCAAAACCTAGACTACTAAGAACCGACGCTATTTTAAACAGATTGTTCATATTTTTCTAAACCAAAAATATCTAGATATTATAAGGTATTATTTCTTACAAAACTTTAAAGTACTGAATCTCGGTTAAGAAAAAAAAAAAAGAACAATTCATTTACAATCTTTAGATTCGTTAATAAGGCATCTTCTAGTGCAAATTTCAATTTTATAATAAAGTGAATGGTCGTTTTTAAACATTTAAATGATCGCTACAACTGTGATACTCACCAAACGCTTATTAGAATATTTTTCTTTTCCTAAATAGATCTAAACAATCTGATAGTGAGGTTCCAGTGATATTGGAGCTTTGGGGAATGTCGAGTACTCCTTCATTGCCATTGTTCCCAGGTCCACTCTGGCCCAGAATGGTAGCACCTGATAGCGTCCTATCTATAGGTTAAACAGAACTAAAATGCTGAGCTGAATTATTTGAAATAGAACTTTTTGTGTAAACTGAATTGCTTGAAAGAGAAATGTTTTTGACAATTAAACTGTGTACACATGTGAAACTTAATTGCTTGAAATAGAACTTGCTATTGGTATAAAAATGGATTTGGGATAAAATAACCTTCAAATGTTGATATGCCATAAAACCCAAACAACCAAACCAAACCAAAAAAAAACCCCAAAAAACTCAAACCAACCAACCAACCAACCAACCTTCCAAATATATACATTTCAGTATTACTTTCCGCTATTCCTTCATAATTGAAAATTGTGGATGAAGATAATGCGAAGCGGATACTGGAACGTCGAGAAGGAACTGTTACTTAAAAAATTCATTTGACAGTGCGTTGAGTAAAAAAGAACCGTGTCATATAAGCAGGGCCCAGAATATTGTTATTCATATCAATGTGATTGCTTTTTTCATTATATTAGGATTTATTCTTATTTGAGGCACCTTTCAAACATCGGGGAATCCCTGTTGTGTAATGGTTAACAAGCTCGACTGTGCTAACCGAGTAAACGAGTTCGACATCCAGCCATGTTATTACATTTCTTTTCGGATTCATATATTCAAGAAAGCTTAGAACTCCTTCATAACCCACATCTGTGCGTTAGATACTAGCACGACAGTTTTTCTATAAATATGGCTTTGCAATTAGATAACACTCCAAGGTTTATAAATCATTAAACAAAGAAACTATTCCAAACAAGTGGGTATTCACAGAATTCACAAAGGGAGTTAATACACCATCTAATCAGATCCACAATGATAAAATATTATCTTAAGATCTCTTCAGGAGTCTAAGAGCCTTCGGAGGAGTCCCTGTGTTGTACTGGTTGTTTGGTTAGTTTTTTGGGATTCATGGCATATTTAATGCCAATTTTATTTTCATACAATCAAACAGTTCTGTTTCAAACAATTCAGTCTAGTATAAGTATAGGCTTTGTTTACTCATAGTTAAAAGTCAAAAGAGGTCCATTTCAAACAATTCAGTTTAGCATAAGTATGCCGTTTGACCCATAGATAAGACCCTATCAGGTGCTATCACCCCGGGCCAGAGTGGATCAGAGAGCAATGGCAATGAAATGGTGCTCCGCATTCCCCAAAGCTCCAGCATTACTGAGACCTCATCATCAGATTGTTTAGTGTCATATGCAGGGCACTCGTTGGGAGGGGGTCTTACCCTTCTTCAGAGGTGCAGTCGGTGTATTTCAAAATCCAAGCTGACTGGGCAATACATAAATGTTAAATGTAAAACAGTTTTATTTCAGATAATTCAGTTTAGCATAACTACGCAGTTTAAATGTCAAAACAATTCGATTTCGAGCAATTTAGCTCACCATAAGTACGCTGTTTAAATGTCAAAGCAGTTTTATTTCAGTTTAGCATAAATACGCAGTTTAAATGTCAAAGCAGTTTTATTTCAGTTTAGCATAAGTACGTAGTTTAAATGTCAAAGCAGTTTTATTTCAGTTTAGCATAAATACGCTGTTTAAATGTCAAAGCAGTTTTATTTCAGTTTAGCATAAATACGCAGTTTAAATGTCAAAGCAGTTTTATTTCAGTTTAGCATAAATACGTAGTTTAAATGCCAAAGCAGTTTTATTTCAGTTTAACATAACTACGCAATTTAAATGTTAAAGCAGTTTTATTTCAGTTTAGCATAAATACATAGTTTAAATGCCAAAGCAGTTTTATTTCAGTTTAGCATAAATACTCAGTTTAAATGCAAAAATAGTAAACACCCAAAACCATTGTTTAGTTCTATTTGAGCCATAGATAGTGCTACCACTCCGGGCCACAGTGTATCTGGAAGCGACGGTAATAAAGGGTGCTTTTCCTTCCCCAAAGCTTCTGCAGTACTCGAACCTCATCATCAGATTGTTTAGCGTCCTATCTCGGACTCTCGCTGGGAGGGGGGTCTCACCCCTGTGCAAAAGCGCAGTCAGTGTATTTTACAGCCCCAGCCGACTAGGCAAAGTGGTTGTTTTGTTAGTTGATTGGGTTTATGGCAAATCAACCCTTGCAGACAAATACTGTTATATATATATATATATATATATATATATATATATATATATATATGTAAGCACATAGCTTGTTAGTAATCTTATTTTAAACGAGCTAGATATCATTTACTTGCGCACAGTTAACTGTTTGGTAAACAAAGAGTTTGTAGATTTTAAACAAGACAGAGATCATTTGTTTTTACGCATGAAAACGGTTTCAATTAAGGTGGTTTCAAGTATTGCTATAAAACACTATAACAAATCAATTTACGATCCATCATTTGCTTGTACCCAGATAAATTATTAAACAGTCCTATTTGACTCATACTGCGATTGGCACTAACGTCCTGGTGGACTTGAAAGTAATGGCAATGAAGGGAATATTCCACATTCTCGAAACTCCATAATTGAACCCGCATTATCAGATGGATTAGTGCCATATACAGGACACTCATTTGCGGGTGTCTCTCCTGATAGATGTTGCATGGTGGATGATATGCTAGACTGCAACACCTTATTAAGCAAGTTTGAACCCCCGTTAATCTGTTGCGTTCACTTTCGGATTAATCCCCTCGGAAAAGTATAAATCCTTTCATCTTTGCCAGCTATGTGTTAAATAGATCCTCTACTTTAATTCTACCCGGATGTTTTGGTATTAACACACTAAGATTAATTTAACCATAAAACAAAGAAAATTTTCTCTTCTTGCAATAGTAAAAATACTTTGCAGAATCAGACTACTTACGTTTCTCTTCCAGAGAATGCCCTTAGGAAAGAGGGAAATCCATATCTTTTCCTCCCAGCTCCGGACCATAATAGCTACTAGCATAGAGAATTAAAGGGGACCTGGTTGTAATGACAATGAAAGTGTCCTCCACATTCTCCAAAATGGCCAGGAATGGAGCCTCATCATCAGAAATAGTTTAGAGTCATACGCAGGATTCCGATCCTATTTGACCCACTGTTCAAAAACTAACAAGAATTACTTCTCAATGTCAGGGTAGACTTGGGAGAAATTGAAGTGAAGGAGTACTCAGTAATCCCCAAAGCTCCAGGACTGAATGCAGTTTAGTATCATACTGGGGGAAATCGTCGCGGAACTTAACCCACTGCAGAAGTTGATGTCATCGTATCTTACAGCTCCTGCTCTCAGGGCGATGATTTTACATAGTTTTTGGGTTGGTTGGTTGGTGTTCTATGACCTATGAACCCTTGACGATTGTTTCGTGAGAAATCATGTTCACACACACACACACACACACACTGAGAAATTCTTTCTATATAGCAAGTATTTCTATCATTCTTTTTAATTCATTGATTTATTCTGTGAGATATTTTTGCAAATGTGTCTTTTAAGCTTAGGTTTTATCTCTTATCTATTTCTTCCTTGATATAAGAATTATTTTTAACTTCTCAATTCTACGTCCAAGTAAATACGACAAAAGCGAATAATTTGTTTCCCTCTTTAATTTTAAACACATTGTTAGCGATCATTTGTTTACAGTATTTCATGTTTCGCTATTTCACATCTGTAATTCTATTTAGCGAGTATTCCTGTCGCATACAAATAGTTTGCGCACAGCTGTATAGTTAAAAAACAATGATAATAAAACTTTGTAAATAATTAAAAAATTCTATTTAAGTCATAGATACGACACTAACAGGTTGTCTGAATCTAAGACCGAGTGGGTTCGGTAGCAATGGCAATGAAGGAATTTTCCTAAAATTTCTAAAGTTACAGAACTGAAACCTCACCATCGGATACTGTTTCGTGTGATAGACAGAACACTCGTTATAGAAGGTGCTACTCCTCTGTAGCCCCATTCAAAAGGGCGGTGATTATTTAGGTAAAATCCTTTAGTAGTGTGAGTAGGAGTGCTCGAAAGCGTCTTTGTAGAGGTAGCTCTTATATTCTTTGTTTAATGGTGACGAAAACCCTTCATTTTATACAACAAATACTTCTTTTCAACATAAAACTCCTTTCTGTCAATACACATCGCTTAAAGCTTTTCCATGGAGCAGATAAATCAAATATTACACAATAAAGTTCCATATCAAATTTCAGATAACTATGTCAGGTAACAATCTTACTGACTCACTCTCATGTGTGCAAATTAATTCAGATAATCAAAATTTGAAAAAAAAAAAAAAACGGAATATATATATATATATATATATATATATATATATATATATATATGTGTGTGTGTGTGTGTGTGTGTGTCTTGATTCAGAGAAAAATTCATTTACATCGGAAGCAGTGTCTCATCAACCGAGAAAGACATTAAAACGCGACTGGCAAGGGTATGAACAGCTATCGAAACCTGACCGAAAAAATAAAACGCAGTTTTTTCCAGGCAGCGGTCGTATCGATACTGCTGTATGGATGCACTACATGGACGCTGACAAAATGTATTGAGAAAAACCTTGACGGCAACTACACAAGAATGCTGCGAGCAATATTGAACAAGTCCAGGAGACAGCATCCCACAAAGCAACAGCTGTATGGCCACTTACCACCCATCAAGAAAACTATCCAAGTTAGACGAACTAGGCGTGCGGGACACTGCTGGAGAAGTAGGGAAGAGCTCATAAATGATGTACTCCAGTGGACCCCTACATATGGACGAGCACAGATAAGACAACCAGCTAAAACCTACATACAACAGCTCTGTGCCGATTCATGATGTACTTTGAAGAAGCAATGGACGATGGAGTAGGGTGGTGTGAGAGGGTCAGGGAGATTCGCGCTGGTGGTACGACATGATGATATACATATATATATATATATATATATATAGTCATCCACAGACAGATCTGTTTCGTTCTATCAGAACTCATCAGTGTGGCTTCCCGTAGATGGGATCGAAAACCGGTTGACCAAACGCCAATCCAAGTCTCTACCCCTCAGCCACGAAGGAACCAGTAGCAGCGAAGTAAATTTTAAACGGTTATGAATCACAATTACTATTGTTTACATACATCCGCTTAACGGCTACCGAGAGCTCAATTCATATATGAAGAGCCTTGCATGTACGCTAATGGCAACACGATTGCTTCATTTGCTTGAGAGCACAACCCTACGGGGTAGGGGAGCATATATATATATATATATATATATATCAGAAAAGCAGAGAATTTTCTCATCTTTTCGTTTTTTTTCCTTTGAAATGAGACCCCATCATCCTAAGAATAGTTGGAAAAACTTCGCATCATTAAACTTAGATATATTATTGATATATATTAATTCAGAAAGCTTAAATACCTGGTTTTACAGGTTGCATCGAACATGCATCCATATTGCGGGATCGAGGTAATAAATCACCTGAATTGCATGTCATTAGGTCAGACTTGAAAATGCATATAGCTCAGTTAGGCACCCGCTTATTGAGAAAGCAATGCATTTCTTTTGGATCCCAGAACACATTAGAAAGCTTATATCAGGATTCTATAAATGTATATATGTGAGATTTTCTTATGCTAAATATTCCTCAAATTGGCAGAAATTAAACATTGGCATAATGATGTATTATCTCTCCATTAATTTTCGTTTTGGTAATGGAGATGTTACTACGAAGTACTAAAGATATCAATTGTAAAAACTGTCCCATCTATGAAGGCTTTTATGGATGACGTGACTGTGATTTCAGAATCAAAATCACACATGGAAAAACTGCTGAAACGCCAACAGGAGCTTTTCAAGGGAGTAGTAATGAAGATAAAACCTTCTAAAAGCCGTAGTCTATCCTAATCAAAGGAAAATGCCAAGAAATTAAATTTGCTCTCGATAATAACGTAATCCCCATAATACGCGTAAAAAAGCGTAAAAAGCCTCGGTCATTGCTATTCCCTTCCACATACTGAACCCCACCGGTGGCAAGATCATTTAAAACAAATGAATGATAGATTACTCTACATTGATAAATGTGACCTTATCGCAAAAGATAAACTGTAGTGTGTTTATTTTGGTTTAATCTCAAGATTAGCATGATCCATGCAAATATATGAGGTATCGCGTTCGACAATTGAAAAAAATGGAGAGCTTAATTAGTATGTTCCTAAAGAAATGGCTGGAAGTTCCTAAATCCTTAACAAACGTGGCGTTATAGAGTTCATCAACAAAGCTGAAGCTACCAACAAAGTCACTTGTTGAGGAATTTAAATTTGGTAAAGCACGGCAGTTCCAAATGCTGCGCAACTCGGTGGAACCACTTGCGAAAAGTGCACAACCTGCCATAATAACAGGTCAAAAATGGAACGAGAAATATGCAGTGGAGACAGCAGAATCTTCCCTCAAAATGAAAAAGTAATCGGCTCTATGGTAACTGAGAGGCCCGGATTTGGTCTTCATCCATAACGGTAGTTCTCAAAAGAGACCGAAAGAATAAACGAAGAATGGTTTTGGAAGAGATTCATCATTTTGAGGAAAGCAAACGTCTCGTCATAGCTGTGGTTCAACCCAAACAAGGTGCATGGACTAGGTGAGAAAACTCCAAGGACAGGACCATCACACAGAGCGACATCAAGCAAATGAAGCCTAAACAATTAGGTTTCCTCATAAAGGCAGTTTATGACATATTACCTACTCAAGTAAATTTAAAACTCTGGGGGTTAAACACATCCACGCTTTGTAAAACATGTGGGAAGATTGCTAATCTCAAACACGTTCTAACTGGATGTCAGTATTCCCTAAGAAGTTACACGTGGAGACATAATGAAATCTTAGGGATTATTGCTGAGATTGCAAAAAAGTGTTGTGAAACTGCCAATAAAATTTCATGAATAAAAACAAGAATACAAAGGAAGGAAACGTTTCGAAAACTCCACATAGAAATAGGTACAAACTAACATTGCTTGATGGTTGCACGGACTTGCGCTTTATTGCTGACGTAGACCGACAACTCGCTTTTCCACCGGAAATAACATCAACTCGCCAGCGTCCAGATCTCGTCATTTGGTCAGTTAATTCAAAAAAAGTTATGATTACTGAATTTATGATCCCTTTCGAGACCAACATCGACTGGGCGCATCAGCGTAAATTGGAAAAGTATAAAGACCTACGTGAACAGTGTATTAAGAATGGCTGGTCAACAGACATATTTCCTCTTGAGATTGGATGTTGAGGTTTCATTTCGAACTCAACCCCAACATTTTTAACCAAACACAGACTTTCACCAGCAAAGAAGAGGTACTATTTACCAACCCCTCCGCTCGGGCAGGATATGACACAAGGTCAATTTTTAAGCGGAGTTTAACAGGTTTGAATTCAGAGTTTTCCTTATCCTAGACTAGTTGCCTCACCAAGGCTGAAGAACCTAGTCCGTCCTACTATTTATCCATAGCTGGAGGGAGAATAAGGGGGTTCATACCTTTCCCAAGGGTATTTGCCCGAAAGTTAACGTAATAGCGCGACTGGAGTACGAACTCGCGTACTACGATTCCGCAGTTCATCGCTTTAACCATTACACCACGAGGACACCAAAGAAGAGGTAATATATAAAAAAAAAGATCCAAAACAAGATCGTAACTGCATCTGAAAGGAATATGGCATTCGTATAGATCAAACATCATCCAATAAAGTCTAGTAGTATTGTGTGATACTACTGGGGCGCCTTGGGTTAGTGGTAGGGATGCTTCGGCCCCGAAACCATGCCTGAACCCAGGGTTATTATCTGATGAAGACTTTACTTGAAACAAAACTGCTTTTTTGCGGCAATTCTAGTATATACTTTTTATTTATTTATTTTTTTAAAATGTTTTTTTCTTATAAATATATCCTTTAGATATATTGTTCTTTAACACACATACACACACAATCATTCTGGGAGAATTATTGGTGGTCAGCCTAACTTTGTGGCGTATCATCTGTCATGGATTATATAAAGAGGAAGGATTGATATAGAAGTACAAGAAAACCCGGAAAATATACAAAGCATTTACTCCTTGAAGACAACGAAAAACCTCAGGAATATATGTTGGAGGAAAATAAATAACTTAAAAGCAAATCTCCTTGTGGACCTTTTTTATTTTAAAGTATTTACTTTTCCCTCTAATTGACCAGCAAAAAGTTCATATATATATATATATATATATATTCTGATGGTGTTTATGGTGTAATGAACACAATGACTCGAGTTTAAATCTTGTACCGCATTGTTTAAGCTTCTCATTGTGCTAACACCCTTAGGAAAGGTATGCATCCGCGTATTCGACCTACAACTATGGGAAAATGATGTTTGAGGTCTTTAAGAAAGTATGCCAACCGGTGCAGGAGAAGGAAAACTGAATTCAAAGTGACCTTGGGTCGAATCCTGCTGGCGCGAATATGATATATATATATATATATATATATATTTCGGCTGCACATTTATTTAAAAAGGAATGATATATACAAATATATATATATATATATATAAGGATCATTAAATAGGTTTCCAGACTTTTTTAGTATGGGAACTTTTATTGATAGTACACACATGAAACTCTAGTCCCCTTCGAAGTAACCTCCCCCTGCTGTAATGTACTCGTTGTACCGTTCAAACAACTTCTGGAAGGCCCCATGGAAGTCCTCTTGTGTGAGCGTGTCAATGACCTTCGTTACAGCCTCTTTCATCTCCTCAACTGTCTCATAACGGCAGACTCTGAGCTTAAGGAATAACCAAAAGTTACGGGGAGCAAGGTCTGGACTAATGGGAAGGTGAGGAACGGTCTTGAAACCCATCTTGGTCAAATAGTCTGTGACAAGGGTGGAGTTGTGGACTGGTGCATTGTCCAGATGAAAATGCCACTGACTCGATTTGAAGAGTGCTGGCCTCTTCCGACGTAATCTCTTCCTGAACTCCCTTAAAATCTCAACATATTAACCCTAACCCTAACCCTTTGGCCAATCAACTCTGGTATATTGACTTCCTTTCTCTTCCCACACCTCTCATCATCCCTCACAGACTCCCTGCCTTCCTTGAATCTCTTATAGCACTCAAAAACTGATGCTCGATTCATGCAAGATGCTCCAAAAGCAGTCTGAAGCATTCCATACGTTTCTGTGGCATTTTTCCAAGTTTAAAACATAATTTTATTGCATATCATAATCATCATCATCATTTCGTGCGGCTAGCGCGGACATCCCTGACCCTCTCTCTCCACGTCTCCCAATCATTCATCGCCTCCGGCAGGTCTTCAGGGTTACATCCCGTATCATCACATAGCTGCTGTAAGTATGTTCGAGCTGGTCGTCCTGCTTTTGATTGGCCATATGCGGGGGTCCACAGGAGCATATCACTTACAATCTCGTCCTTGCTTCTCCAGCAGTGTCCAGCATGTCTGAGTTTTTCAAATGTGTCCTCAAATCCAGACTGCATTATTGAAATTCACCAGCTGTTACAATCAGGCTTTAGTAGGGTGTATTCCAATTCCTGCTGTAGCTGTTCATTTGAATCTGAAATCATAAAAATTGGTCAGTCATCTCATAAGATGTATAGCAATAACTTACTGAATTGTCAAGAGTCTACGACAATTTTAAATGCCTGTACAAAAAAGTCTGGAAACCTATTGAATGCACCACGTACATTATATATATATATATATATATATATATATATATATATATATATATATATATATTCATGTGTGTGTGTGTGTATATGTGTGTGGGATAGAAATAATGGAGTAAAATCCGACTATATAGAGAAAAAGATGATTACTAAGAAATCCAAGTAGAAGGAGAAATTTATTGAGAAACAAAATCGACACTATAGCGTTTTGGTTCGAATGAACCATCATCAGGACTGGGAGGAATGATATTTACGATGTTAATTTTTTAAAAAAATCATTGTTGATTTAACATCACTAACATCATTACTCTCAATCCTGATGATGGCTCATTAGAACTGAAACCTTCTCATATCGACTTTGTTTCTCAATAAATCACTCCTTCTACTTGGATTACCATCTTATCATTTCTCTCTATCTCTCTCTCACTCTCTCTCTCTCTCTCTCTATATATATATATATATATAGAGAGAGAGAGGTGGGGAGAGAGAGATATTTATGGATATGTCCGTAGGTCGAGTTTTTTGGTAGAACTACAGGAGTAAATAAGTTTCTTTTGCTAAAGTACCGCTTGTTGCGATTTCTTTTTGTCATGACAGCGTTAAGAAATGTATTAATTTCTCAGGTCGGCGAAGCTTGTTCAGATATACAATTCAGTTCTCACACCGAATTCATCAAATCCACGCTCTTTTTAATTTCAGAAGAAGGCTAAAGAAATTGCTTGAAGCCATATTAAAGCTGTAAATAATGTTACCATATCATAGAAATTCTAATATATACTTCAGGTTTTCACGGATAGGTGACTGTACAATTTACTGCATCATTACCTCCCCACCCTATCTCTTTATATTTCTCTTGCTCGCTCTGTATTCTCTGTCTCTCTCATTTACTTACGCTTTCTATCTCTCTCTGTCTCTGTCTGTCTCTGTCTCTGTCACTGTCTGTCTGTCAGTCTGTCTCTCTGTCTGTATGTCTGTCTCTCTCTCTCTCTATATATATATATATATATATATATATGTGTGTGTGTGTGTGTGTGTGTGTGTGGTCTGCACATGTTTTGGGATATTCAGTTTTCTTTCTTTTGTCTTCAAATTCTGTACGTCTTTGAATTTGTTCTTTCTTTCTTTCTTTCTTTCTTTCTTTCTCCTATTTTCAATCTCCGTCAATTTTTCTTTCATTTTGTCTCTCTTAATTTCACTTTCTCTCTCTCTCTCTTTCTTTCTTTCTTTCTTTCTTTCTTTCGTGGTAGCTAAACTGGTGCTAACATCTCAGTTCTACATATAAGTACACGTGCCACACTATGAGAGAATAATCCATTCTTTGATAAGAGGCTTATACCAATTAATACATATTTTTCATGTAATCATATATCTTATGCACTCATTATTTCAGTATTTGCTTTTTTTTCTAATTGCATATATCCAATGACTAACTGATCGGTTGTCTCTGTGTGCGTGGTACCATGTGTGTGTCTCTGTAGGTAGACATGCCCATGTTATGTTGTTTTCTTTTTTTGCGAAAGGAGTGAGACAGACATTTTAACCTAGATTTGTTCGAGTGTTAAATAATGTATAATAGTGGTAAGTATAACATAATTGACGCCCCGACGTAAATTAATGGTTACTGCATCATGACATTAATGTTATGATATAAATCTTTGGTAGGACACGAAAATGATTTACTTTGATAATAATAAACTCTATAGGACTTCGTTGTTTCTGCAATGTAGGGTGTGTAAAGAATTTCGGAAGAACGAAAAAAAAAATGAATAAGTAAACCAAAGAAAAAAAAAGAATTTTTTTTTATAAATATATCCTTTAAATATATTGTTCTTTAACACATATACACACACAATCATTCTGGGAGAATTATTGGTGGTCAGCCAAACTTTGTGGATTATTTGAAGAGGAAGGGTTGACATCATTATCATCATCATGTCGTGCCACAGGCACGGATATCCTTGACCCTCTCTCGCCACTTTTACCGATCGTTCATTTCCTTTGACAGGTCTTCAGGACTGCATCCTCTATCCTCACATAGCTGCTGGATGTATGTT
>OY757926.1:69718662-69896162 GCA_963585895.1 Sepioteuthis lessoniana
ATTAGTCAAGGTGTTCTTATATTTTCCACTTGGCAATATATATTTCTGGTAGAAGTCAGCAGTGGATTCGAATAGAAACTTCGATTTCAATGATTGCTCACACTCTAAGTCAATTGCATTGTAAAGTAATTTCAATCCTGCGTAAGATGGCGGACTGGACAAAAATCACTCGAAGGCTACGTGCCGGAGGTTGTCGATCCCTAGTCTAAACGAATATTACCCTTATTGTAAATCGAGCCACCAAATTAGAAATTAAACTCAACCCTGGATACCATTTAATTTTTTTTTTGTTCGGGTAAAGTGTCTTATTCCTCTGAAGGGGGTGCGTTCGCCTTATCGACTGAGTACGATATCATGTAGAAAATTGAATATAAAGTATTGTTCGGGACAAAAGACTCGTATTATTATTACTTACAATATGAAACGCAGTTTCTTCCAGGCAGCGGTTGTGTCGATACTACTATATAGATGCACTACATGGACGCTAACTAAACGGCTGGAGAAAAAACTAGACCGAAATTACACAAGAATGTTGAGAGCAGTATTGAACAAGTCCTGGCGACAACACCCCACGAGACACCAACTATACGGACACTTGCCCCCCATCACGAAAACTATACAAGTTAGACGAACCAGATACGCACGCGGGACACTGCTGGAGAAGCAAGGACGAGCTCACAAGTGATGTACTCCTATGGACCCCCACATATGGCCGTGCAAAAGCAGGACGACCAGCTCGAACTTACATACAGCAACTATGTGAGGACACAGGATGTAACCCTGAAGACCTGCCGGAGGCGATGAATGATAGGGAGAAGTGGCGAGAGAGGCTCAGGGATATCCGTGCTGGCGGCACGACATGATGATGATGATGATGATAATATTCGGACTGCTCACTTCATCTTTATTCCTATAATAAAAAATTTTCGGCCAATATGTCTTTTGGCCTTCTGGTGTTTCATGTCGAACTCGGAAGTCCACACAGAATCTCAAACTGAACCCTATTATTTGAAAAACAGGGGTTGATTGTTTCAATTCTGTTAATCGTTACCAGGTACAAGTGTTAAGTTACAGTGAGTAGTTTTTTGTTATTAATACCTTTGGGTATTGAAGTTGTAACCTCCACATGATTTGGTTCCGAAACACTTTCCAACCAAACGCCTTATGCACTGCGTCGTGTGCCCGTGCTGAACAATTTCGGAGAGGAGTATCTCATGAGATGATGGAGACATTCGGTTTATGTATATTAACCAACCCCTCCTCTCGGACAGGATATGACACAAGGTCAATTTTTAAGCGAAGTTTAACAGGTTTGAATTCAGTGTTTACCTTCTCCTAGACTAGTTGCCTCACCAAGGCTGAATAAATCAGTCTGCCCTACTATTTACCCATGGCTGGAGGGAGAATAATTGGATTCATACCTTTCCCAAGGGTATTAGTGCTATGTGAAATGCAATCAGTCTCGTTCAGGATTTGAACTCGTGTTGCCATGTCCATTTCCTTCGACGATAACCATTACACCACGGACATTAGGTTTATAAATCCCGAAAATTCACTCTGAATAGTCCGGCAAGTACACATGGTGCAGTGGATAAGGTATTACAGAATTGGAATAGTCTACCATTTTAGATTAAATAGAGGGTTCAGTTCAAGATTCTGTATGGACTTCCGAATTCGGCATGAAACATCAGAAGGCCGAAGGACTTATTGGTCGAAATAGTTGATAAGTAATCAAGCGTCATCTTAGAAATTCAGACAAACAGCAGTCGTTGTCTTCCTTCATTTGCGATCAAAGTTTCATCTTAATACAAGGTCTATAGGAATACGCTAACACTTTATTACATATTACTAAGTTTCTATGCGATAAAGAAGATTAATGTTATGTTGAAATTATATTCGCCTCTTTTACGTAAGATAATCTTCATCATATCATAATTCAAGTATTGGATCAAATGAACTTCCGAATAAATAAAAAATAATTAGAAAAAAACATCGTTGAGGGAATATTTTTCATTTTTCTAACCCAAACTAAATAAACAGGAAACGTTGTACAATTTTTTGATATTAGTTTTTATCCTAATAATCTGTAGACATAGTTTCCATATTTATTTTCTCCTAGAAAATCTATTGCATTCTGTATAAGATTTTAAAAAAAAAACTGTATTTTTTGATTTTCCTTCTCCGTTTTTATGTATGTAAAATTAATCAATCTTATAAGGAAAACCCACTTGAATGTTTATCTAATTTTTTGGTGCGTCTTTATCGATGAGATCAACTATGAATTAAGTTGTTTGACAGGCAAATAAGTTTATGAAAACACATGTACAAACAAATACGCACATGCACTCACATACACACACACACACAGATGCACGCACACTCATACACAAATGCACACCATGCACACACACATACATACATACATACATACACACGGATACAAACATGCACACACACACACACACACATGCAGACACACATGCACACACACGTGCATACACACACATGCACGCATACATACATACATACATACACATGCACGCTCACACATGCACACACATGCATACATATATGCTCACACATATGCAAACACACCAGCACACATACACACGTGTACACGAATGTACATATATACAGTCGTATACATACATGCACACACATATATGCATATACATATGCACACACGCAAACACACAAACACACACACACACACACACACACACACACATATATATATATATATATATAAAATAATAGATATGAAAAAACTTGGAATAAATCCGACTGTATGAAAATATACAGAGATAAAAAATAAAAACAGAGGAGGATATTATTCATAGAATTATTTGCCACCATTAAATGATTCGGTTTTTAGACCTTCATCAAGGCGTGTGAGTTATTAAATAACTTACATGCCTTGATGAAGGTCTAAAAACCGAATCGTTTCACGTTGGTAAATAATTCTATGAATAAAATAATTCCCTAAAGACCTTTTGCTTTCATCTCTCTCTCTCTCTCTCTCTCTCTCTCTCTCTCTCTCTCTCTCAATGTAAATATATATATATATACGTGTTTGTGGTTGTGTGTGTATGTGTTTGTGTGTGTGTGTGTGTGCGCGCGCATATATAAATATTACTATTTCAAAGTATTACACACATTATAGACCATCATCTGTAGTTATTTGTAGTGGAGGTGCCCGTGGTGTAATTGTTATCGTCGTAGGAAATGAACACGGCGACACGAGTTCAAATCCTGGACGAGACTGATTGCATTTCACATAGCACTAATACCCTTGGGATAGGTATGAATCCAATTATTCTCCCTCCAGCTATGGGTAAATAGTAGGACAGACTAGGTTCTTCAGCCTTGGTGAGGCAACTAGTCTAGGAGAAGGAAAACACTGAATTAAAACCTGTTAAACGCCGCTTAAAAATTGACCTTGTGTCATATCTTGCCCGAGCGGAGGGGTTGGTAAATAGGATAATCTGTAGTTGTTTAGAAGCAAGACCTGGTGATGAGGTGATTTTGCGTATAGCTTGAAAAATAAATGCTCGTCATGTCATGATAAAGAGCATCGAACCGGATACATTTAACAAATGTGATCAATTGAATGTTAAGTGAGTAGTGTCATGACCGGATTCATCTGATCGTATTTATCGTTGAGCCGTTTTTATTTTCATTATCTTCATGTTGTTTTATTTCTCTTCAGCTGGACTCATTTATTTATACATTCGTATCTTCCCTTTCCAGTCACTGAATTCTCATTCGTCGTATATTTCCTTCCTGTAATTTTTCATTATTTTCTTTGGCATTTTCTGTTTGTGATATGATTTAAATGTCAGAAATATGTTTCCATTGTGGATGTTTATCTTCATAAATGAATTCCCTTTATGGTGTGAAACTCTTACTATAGTTTTTCTTTCTTTATGACATTTATTCAATAAGTTATCTTATTTTCTATAATTAGTGAGATATTGGATATTGGCTCTTTGAGCAGGCAATTAATAATTATAATGTATAGCAGAAATGCAGAAATGTCCTAACACACACACACATACACACACACACACACACACGCAGAGAGTTAAATGATTAAAATTAAAATTCTTATTTTTGTAAAAACAAAAATGGCTTTAAATTCATTATAAAATGGAAATAATCAATGCATAAAACTGTTTAATGCAAAATAAAGTGTCGACCAAATGTGATGTTCAAAATAAAAACAAGAAGATATTATTAACTCACAAATCTGAGTTTCACGGCTTTGATCGTCAGGCATGATTCATCTTAATGTATCTTTCAGCAACAAAATGTATAGTTCTCTCCAAAAATAGAGTACACAAAACTTATTTCATGGGATTCAGTCATGCACCGAATGACAAAGTAAGTGAAGTTTTCTTGGATTAGATCAAATGTTTTGGCCAATTATAATTACCATTATTTACTCCTTGAGAATTTTTCACATCAGCGTTAGCTGACGGTCTTTTACTGAAGTTTAGGTGAAACAAGTCTTCAGGACTCTTCTCAGTATTCTGGCTGATCTCAATAATGTAGTAGTTTGGATAGTCTCCAGTCGTCCTCTTTTTCCAAGTTCACCTGTCCCTTTAATAATCCTTCGGTGACTTACCAAGAGCACCAAGGGGGTGTCCTCGTGGGGTAATGGTTAAAGCGATGGACTGCGAAATTTTAGTAAGTAAGTTCGTATTCCGGTCGTGCTGTTACGTTCACTTTCGGGCAAATACCCTTAGGAAAGGTATGAACCCCCTTATCCTCCCAGGTATGGGTTAAATAGTACCACTACTGTTCTTCCCGGAGAATATCTTTGGCATTAAATAACCTAGAAAGGTTGAATTGCCATTAAACAAAGAAACCAAACTAAGAGCACCAATTACAATTGGTATAAACGCCACTTTCATGTTCCACAGATTTTTTTTAATTCTCTAGCTGGGTTTTATTAGTCGCTGCCTCCTACCAGACGGGACTTGACTCAATGTCAAAAGCCCGAAGGCTGATTATAGTGGGGATTTAGGGGAGGGGAAGGTCATTGACCCACTAAGTGTAATGTGGGCCTAATTATCCAAGCAGTTTCGCGAACCCAAATCTGGGTCCTGGCATGGATGCCGGGTTATAGTTTGAACTAGACAGCAAGGTCTAGTGCTATACGTAGGGGACAAATGTCTCTGCTCACCCACCCGAAAATAGCTCAGCCGAAACTGGGGGCCTTTCGGCCTCGAATCTGGCATTGATTTTGATACCCCATCCGGCACGAATGCCCGAGGGCCCAGCCAAGGCCGGGGGAGAATAATTTCCTTAACTGGGTGCCTATCATTTTTTCACTTTCTATCAATTTTATTCTGTGGTCAGCCGAGACAGCAAAGTCGACAATTTTGCAGGTTCTCTTATTTTGCATGTTCACATTCTCTTGCACAGATGTTGGGTGAGCATATAACATTTATTTATATTGTCAAATTTCAATTTCTTGCACAATTCTTAGTTGATAAATTTGGCCACCCAGTCATGTCTAATCTTATACTCTTATTGTGCTATTTTGCTGCAGTTGCTTATTATGGGAGTAATCGTTTCGTCTCCAAAACCATATAATCTACATTTGCTATTATGTTGCGTCTTATCTATTCTTGATTTGATATGATTGATTTTTATAGCGTTGTTGCTTTATGCTTTTTGAAGAGATTTAGTTTCTCTTTTCTTAGCCCCATCTATGCTTTCTCGTTTGATATTTCACAGATTAGTCGCTTGAAATGTACATAGAGTTGTTTTTCTTCCTATTTTTGTTTTCTGGTTATTGTTCTGTTGGTCCTCCTGCTGTTAGTATTGTTTCTTGTGGCTGTAATCAATCTTTCTCTACGATTATTATTATTATTAGTTTTATTATTTTTTATTCATGATCAAAATATTAGAATGTGCTGATAAGAGTATATATATATATATATATATATATATATATATATATATATATAATTTGAGATGGCCACCCTAGTTTATTCGTCACATTGTTTTGAATTTCACGTCACTAAATAAACAAAAGCAATACGACAAAAAGAAACATTTCTTTGTTGTCAGTTATTTTCTAATTGTTTAAGCGTTAAATTTTCTGGGGCTTTGTATCTTCCATAAAACTGTTATATTCATGTATAACTGTTTGATAGAAATTAAGTTTCAACCTTAAAATTTTGGGGGCTTTGTGCCTTCCATAAAACAATTATAATCATGTATAACTGTTTGATAGAAATTAAGCTGCAGCCTAAAATCTCCTGGGGCTTTGTGGCTCCTTAAAACTGTTATAGTCATGTATAACTTTTTGATAGAAATTAAACTGCAGCCTAAAATTCTCTTGAAAGTTTTTGTGGCTCCAATAAAACTGTTATAATCATGTATAACATTTTGATAGAAATTATGCTTCAGCCTAAAATCTTCTGGGCCTTTGTGGCTCCCATAAGACTGTTATAATCATGTATAACTGTTTGATAGAAATTAAGCTTCAGCCTAAAATCTTCTGGGGCTTTGTGGCTCCAATAAAACTGTTATAATCAAGTATAACTGTTTAATAGAAAGTTTCAGCCTTAAAACATTTGTGGCTTTGTAGCTCATTAAAACTGTTATAATCATGTGTAACTGTTTGATAGAAAACTTACATCTTCGTTAATATTAAAATTTGTTGTGATGACAATTTGCGTTTTTTAGTTTTTAAAATAATTTTCAAGAGAGTTTTTTTCCCTTAAAGAAAAGACAAAATACACTGCTTATATGACATATCCATCCATTGAATGAAAATTATTGTTCATACAAACTGTTTATGATCTCTGCAATTCTGAAGACCTGATAGTAATATATTCCCGTAGAAGATATTAGTTATGCATTGGGGGTATTTTTAGAATTATTTATAACTGCTTTAGTCATATATTTATCCTGGGCATTTTTTTATTTAGGTATTTATGCGTAAAACCACTTCTTTCTATCATATTTCAAAGTTTTGTTTTCGGAAAGGTATAGTTTGATGTTACACCCATTTGGGGATGAGTGTTCAACCACCTTTTAATCCATTTAGGTGGTGCATTCAATAGGTTTCCAGAGTTTTTTTGACAGGCATCTAAAATTGTCGTAGACTCTTAAAAATTTCAGTGTAGTATTGCCATACATCTTTTGAGATGACTGGCCAATTTCTATGATTTCAGGTTCAAATGAACAGCTACAGCAGCAATTGAAATACCTCCAACTAAAACCTGATTGTCACTGCTGATGAATTGCAAAAATGCAATCTGGGCGTGAGGACACTTTAGAAGAACGATATGCAATAAAATTATGTTTTAATCTTGGAAGAAATGCCACAGAAACGTTTAGAATGCTTCAGACTGTTTTTGGAGCATCTTGCATGAATCAAGCATTTGAGTGGCATAAGTTTCAAAGAAAGAAAAGGAGTCTGTGAGGGATGATGAGAGGTCTGGGAGGAGTAAGAAAGTCAATACACCAGAGTTGATTGGCCAAACGGTTAGGGTTAAGGTTAGGGTTACTATGTTGAGGTATTAAGGGAGTTCAGGAAGAGATTCCGTCGGAAGAGGCCAGCTCTCTTCAAATCGAGTAAGTGGCATTTCCACCAGGACAATGCACCAGTTCACAACTCGATCCTTGTCAGAGACTATTTGACCAAGATGGGCATCAAGACAGTTCGTCACACTCCCTATATTTCAGACGTTGGTCCCTGTGACTTTTGGTTATTCCCTAAGCTCAGAGGCTGTCGTTATGAGACAATTGAGGAGATAAAAGAGGCTGTGACGAAGGTCATTGACACGCTCACACAAGAGGACTTTTATGGGGTCTTGCAGAAGTTGTTGGAACGGTACAACAAGTGCATTGCAGCCGGAGGAGATTACTTCGAAGAGGACTTGTACTATCAATTAAAGTGCCCATACGAAAAATGTCTGTAAACATATGTAAAGATCCTCGTATCTACATGCATTTCTTTCTTCGTCGTAATATTTTCCAGGGCGTTATTTTTATTCTTTCAATGATGTTGAAGTTTGCATCACTATTGAAGACGAGTTCGTTTGAGCGGAAATGTTCCTCGATAAGTAAAAGTTTGTTATACTCCATCGATTTCATTCCGTGTTGTGGTGAGTTTTGACAAATAATGTCCCTTCATTTTCCAGTGCTGTTGTTGAACTACAGTAGACAACACTTAAAATATATCTATATTAAATTTATATTTGCTTAAACTAATAATTCGTTCATATGGGTGATTTTTGAATTGATTGCACTTTTGAAGTTGCTTGGCAAATTTCTGATAGCTGGCATGAATATATCATTCTTTTAGTACATTATTTACGATGTTTTTCTTTATTATTTTGGTATGGGTGTATATTACTGGATTTTTTGTTGAAGGAGTATCATTGTTCTTTCGGTGATTACCAAGTTTAGTGTTGGTATTTGTATTTGGTTCGTGTTATAGCTACAAATCCCTTAGTTCTTAGTCTGGGAAAGTTCGCATGTTTGTGGGGTTTGGTTTGAGCTGTGTTTCCTCGTTGTCGTTGCTTCCTTTTCGGAATATTATTTATTACTTCTTTTTGTAGAAGGTTGTTTAGATTCATTTGAAAGGATTCTTCTTTCTTTTTTTTTTCTTTTCGCTTTTTTGTTTTGTTTTGGGATGAGTTTTCAATTTTCTATGTTTTGATGTTTTCATATGATTGAGTCCTTTTTTTCTGTTTTTCTAGTTAGATATTGCTGTTGTGATTGTTTGTTTTTGTTATGTCTTTCAGGAGTTTGGCTTCTGGTTTTCTTTTCATTGTTTCTTTTTTTCTGTAGAATTTTACAGTATCCTTCATGATGTCTACAGAGTGTTGCTTGGGTTTTAGTAGCATGTTCATGGAAAAACAAATTTTTGCGGTTATCTTGAAGTCGGCTACGATCAGCTTTTCTTTATATATACTACTTGGTAGCGTAGATGTAACTCATATCTTCATATTATGTGCCCCGTTTTCTTGTATGGTGGGTTTGTTGTATTTTCGCCGTTGAAGTGGCCATCTCAAGTGATTTTCCTTGTATGAATAGGTTGTTTTTACTTTCTTTCCATAGTTGACAAAAGCGTCTGTGTGTATGTGTGTGTGTGTGTGTGTGTGTGTGTGTGTGTGTGAAGAGAGAGAGAGAGATAGAAAGAGAGAGAGAGAGAGGGGGGATTGAGAGAGAGAGAGTTTTCTTTGTAGTGATTTACTTTAAAAAATTTCAAGTTATGTATCGACGTATTTGGATTTATTGATATATTTTCCCCCCCCCAATGTACTATATTAAGATATTTTAATATTAAGATATTATATTAAGATATTATAATATCATATGTCAAAATTTTCACCTTGATATACACAAAAGCATTTGTTTAAATTCATACATCAAGGAGGCATGCTTAGCGTAACGTTTATCATCGTAGCAAATGAAATCGGAGGTCCGATTTCAAATCCCGAACGAATTTGTTTGTGTTTTACAGTGCTTTGGAAAAGTCATGAAACCATAAGTTCTCCCCATAACTATTGATAAATAGAAGGGCAGACAGGGTTATCCATTGTTAGGTAATCGGTATTGGAGTGAGAAAACTCGGAATTCAAGCTAGTTTTTCTTTGCTTAAAAATTAACCTTGGCTCACATCTTGTCGGTGCCGGAGAGGCTGGGTAAATATTTTCTTTCATACTTCAATTACACATTCTGAAACCGATTTGGAAACGTGCGGTTTTTTTTATACACGCATATTCATAATTTTTGTCGAAGACAGACTATCTAAACATATTCCCATTCATATTTACGTGATGTTGAATATAAAATCATAATGGTTTCCAACGATCAGTCTTTCCTATATTTACACATGTATATCTCTGTGTCGGTTCTTGTTTATATGCATGCATCCGTACGTACAGGAGAAGGTGATTACGATACGCCGATATTCGATGCTTGAAAGGCTACGGAATGTATCTAATAATTTCGATCCATATCACATTAACTAATAAAGAAAATATAAAAATATAAAAGCAATAAAACAGAAATTCTGGGCAACACGTTTTGCACAGGCGCGCACAGATTTCTGATCTCTTTCACTGACAAAATATATCAGCACAGTTAATCTCTGTTAAATTTGATAAACGCTCTCTGCCGAAAACGACTGTACCATAGTTATTCATATTTGGCCTTAGAAAGCGAGTGATGACTGAATAAATAATATGTTTTTCTCTATTTTCTCGTCTATTTGTGGACGGAAGCCGTCGTCTTTGCCGTTCGATCGAGTTAATAACTACTGTTGTCTATCCTGTTACACTTTCAACTGTTAGCGTAAGGGTCATTCATGTAGGAAATGGCACCCAATTTCAAATACTGGACCAAGCTGTTTGTGTCTCACTTCTCGCTATTACCATAGGGAAATGCATAATTCCATGTGTTCTACCCACCAACTATGAGTAAATACTAGGGAAGACTGAGATCTCTAGCCTTGGTATGGCAACCCATCTAGGAGAAAGAAACTCAGAATTCAGACCAGATGTACTGCACTTAAAATTAATCTTATGTCGTATCCTACCCATAGTTAAGAAAATAAATACCGTTTCTTGGTTTGCAATTTGCACAACGTCAGATTGTTGCAGTAGAATCAAAATTATTATAGTTAAGATATGAAAGTCTTTTGTGAGATCAATTATAAATATTATTGTGCGTTCAATGTCTAGAGATGAGGGACCGGTAAAGAGATTGTGACCTTGGAAGCAGTAAGACTGCGGTTTACTAGCTGTGTTCAAATAAGAATATTATAGGGTTACAAGTAGGAGTGGAGCCAGAATTTGTTGAATGAGGAGGGCGTGAATAATGGAGTATATTAATATATTAGCAGACCTTCGGACCAGGTGTGTATGTATGGTACCATCTTAGAATCAAGGATCCTTACCCCGGCTAACAGCTACCCCTCCTAATTTATAAGGAATAAGGGCTGTGTTTACTGCTCGAACATATATCAGCTCTGTGTGGACACAGGATGTAGTTTGGAAGACCGGCCAGGATTGATGGATGATAGGATCAGATGAAGAGAGAGGAAATATCAGAGAAATCTGTGCTGTCTGCGTGAATTGATGTTGATGACTATTGATCAACGCTTGAGGCGCCAGCAAAGCAAAATACCATTGGAACTTATAAAATTTTCTTTCCTCACAGGGAGAGTTTTTCTTTCTGCGAATCATACTCCTCACTGAAACATGTTGTGATATATTTTAGCCCTGTGAGGAGACAAAAATACCTATGAAAGGATAAAATATATGTAATAGAATGTTTGTTTGTTTCTTTGTTTAATGGCCTATCCAACTTCTTGGGTTATTTAATGTCGAATCCATCCTTCTAGAAGAAAAAAGTAGTGGTACTATTTAACCCATAACTAGGAGGAAACGGTTTTTTTGTTCCTTTCCCAAAGATATTTGTTCGAAAGTGAACTTAATATCGGGACTGGAGTTCGAACTCTCTACCTATGATTCCACGACATATAACTTTAATCATAACACCACAAGGACATCTGCGTTATAGAATGATCATATTCAATAACTTGACAAATGATAAAGAACGTCAAGTGTCTACTCGCAAATAATGACAGCGGGAAAGACACATAAAACAAATATATAGCTCCAACATCAGTGCTTGTTTTCTTTTTCACATATTTAAAAAATATGATGGACTAAATGCTGCGAACTTATAAATGGCAGTTCTGCTTGGTCTGGTTTTGCTTGATTGCATAGCAACCCTTGTAGGATATATAATGCCAAATTATATATATATATATATATATATATATATATATATATATTACTATTCGAGCAGGATGTGGCACATTATCGGTTTTGACAAAATGGGAGTTCAATAGGTTTGAATTCGAGTTTTTCCTTCTCCTGGACCAGATGTTATAATAAGGCTAAAGGGCCCAATCTGTCTGACTAGTTACCCACAGCTTGAGGGAGAATAATTATATTCATACCGTTCCTAATGGAACAAAAATAATTAAAAAGTTTCCAGACTTTTTTCGTATGGGCCCTTTTATTGATAGTACACACATGAAACTCAAGTCCCCTTCGAAGTAATCTCCTCCGGCTACAATGCACTTGTTGTACCGTTCCAACAACTTCTGGAAGGCCCCATAGAATTCCTCTTGTGCGAGCGTGTCAATGACCTTCGTCACAGCCTCTTTTATCTCCTCAATTGTCTCATAACGACAGCCTCTGAGCTTAGGGAATAACCAAAAGTCACTTGAAGCAAGGTCTGGACTATAGGGAAACTGAGTAAGTCTTGATACCAATCTTGGTCAAATAGTCTGTGAAATGGATGGACTTGTGGACTGGTGCATTGTCCTGCTGGAAATGACACTGACCCAATTTGAAGAGTGTTGGCCTCTTCTCTAGGAATCTCTTACTTGAAATCCCTTAAAACCTCAATATAGTGACCCTAACCCTAACCCTTTGGACAATAAACTTTGGTATATTGACTTCCTTACTCTTCCCACACCTCTCATCATCCCTCACAGACTCCCTGCCTTCCTTGAATCTCTTATGCCACTCAAAAACTGATGTTTGATTCATACAAGATGCTCTGAAAGCAATCTTAAGCATTCCATACGTTTCTGTGGCATTTTTAAAGTTTAAAACAGAATTTTATTGCATATCGTTCTTCTAAAGTCTCCTCACGTACAGATTGCATTTTTGAAATTCACGAGCTGTGACAATCAGGCTTTCGTAGGGCGTATTCCAATTGCTACTCTAGCTGTTAATTTGAACTTGAAATTATAAAAATAGTTCAGTCATCTCTTAAGATGTATAGCAAAAACATATTGAATTTTGAAGAGTAAATGCCAATTCTAGATGCCCATACAAAAAAAAAAGGCTTGAAACTTATTGAATGCACCACGTATTAGTGCTATGTGAATTACAAAAAATCTCGTCCAGGATTTGCACTCATGTTGCCCTCTTCATTTCCTATGATGGTAACTAATACAACACGAACCCCTTCAATATATATATATATATATATATATATATATATATATATATATACTTTTAATATTAAAAAAAAGGTTGGTAGATAACTATTTTTAAACATGTAAGTGCTTATTTTTAGCATATAGTCAAATGGTTGGTTTCGTTGATGAGTTTTTTGGGTTCATGACATATCAACATTTATAGATTATTTAATGCCAAATCCATTTTTATACAAATAAATAGTTCTGTTTCAAACAATTCAGTTTAAGGTGAGTACACAATTTGATTGTCAAAAACATTTCTATTTCAAGCAATTCAATTTATCAAGCAGTTATAATTCAACCAATTCAGTTTAGTATAAATATAGATTTTGTTTACACACAGTTAAATGTCAAAACAGTTCTATCTAAAAAAATAAGACTGTAATAAGTACGCAGTTAAATGTAAGTACACAGTTTAATTGTCAAAACATTTCTTTTTCAAGCTATTCAGTTTAGTCAAACATTTCTCATGCAAACAATTCATTTTAGCCCATGTAAAGTTTCTATGTCAAAAATATTTCTATTTCAAACAATTTAGTTCAATATAAGTACGCAGTTTACATGTCAAAATAGATCTATTTTAAAGAACTTTAGTTTAGCATAAGTACGCAGATTAGTTCTATTTCACTCATAGATCGGGCCATATCAGGTGCTAACACACCTCGCCAAAGTGAACCTGGGAGTGATTGCAATAAAATGGGTTCTCCGCATTCCCCAAAGCTCCAAAATCACTGGAGCTTCACCATCAGATTGTTTAGAGCCATATTCGGAACACTCCTTGGTGGTGGGGTCATACCCCTCTGCAGGGGTGAAGTCGGTGTATTCTACAGCCCCAGCTGACTAGGCGAAGTCAAAATGGTTTCAAGTATTTTTTTCTATTACTTTTCATTGCATTTACTATTTATTATATGTCTGCACTCGTTTGAATTGTTTTAAGTATTGTTATCAAGAACTTATGATTCTATTAAGTATTAATGATTTCTTTCCGCAAAGTTAAATGATTTCTAGTATTGCAAGCTAACACTAATAGCACTGTTTTCCCTATATAAATAGTTTCAATACTGCTATCTAACACTTAGAATTCTTACATCATTTTGTTGGATCAATAAAATATGTTAATTCCTGTGTGTGGGTTTAGTGAGGGAGAGTCTGTCTGTGATTGGATAAACCAATCACGTGAATCGCTCAGAAGTTTTAGCGCAATATACAAAAAAATCGGCAAAAAGAATCTGGACCATTTCCCGGTTACACGTCAACCAGCATTTCTCCCCAAGAAATCATTAAATCAAAGAGTACCTAAAATCCTCTCCAGCAAACCGGTAAGTCTCTCAAACATGACTTGATACACAGGAAAGAAATTTATATTGTTAGTCATCGTCTTGTTTTTTTAATAAATTGTTAGTTTTAATTCATTTATTTGTTGTTGTTGTTGTTGTTGTTGTTGTTGTTGTTAGTCTTAGATATTAATGTTATACCAACTCCAATAATTTGTTTGCTGTTGTGAAATGGCTTGAAGTATTGTTATTTAATATCATCATCAACATCATGATGCCGTGCCGCTAGCACGGATATCCCTGACCCTCTTTCGCCACTTCTCCCTCTCGTTCATCACCTCTGGTAGGTCTTCAGGGCTACATCCCGTATCCTCACATAGCTGCTGAATGTATGTTCGAGCTGGTCGTCCTGCTTTTGCCCGGCCAAGCGATTCTAATAATCAAGTATTCTATCAGATTTAATACTAACCATCTATTTCTATACAGCTAAAGTGTATTGCTATTTATTGTTTGCACACAGTTAAATGGCTTCAAGAATTGCTACTTGACACATACAGCTTTATCTAATATTAATAATAGTGATAGATTGAACTGTTCTATTTGTCCCATTGATGGAACCCTAGCTGATATTAACAGTCTTGATCAGAGTAAACATGAAAATAATCGTATTGAAGGGGTACTCCACATTCCCCAAACATCCAGACTTAAGCCTTGCTATCATATGCAGTTTTATGTCATATTTAGGATACCGCCATTTTGTATTTAATTTATCGGATGTATATCACAGCTGAGCTAACTATTTTTATTACAGGAGCTAGATAAGAGAGTAAAATGGGGGAATTAACCACCCCCCGACGTTACCAGAAAATATTCTAATCATCCGGATAGATCCAATTGTCAGATTGTCTGAAGATTCATCCAAACATCGATGATTAAAATACGACAAAAAAGCAAACGAAATCACCAAAATTAGAAAATACTTTTAAGGAATAAAAGAAAACATTTTCGACTCCCTCTATTATAGTTCATTTGGCCAGACTTATTCCTTGATAAAAAAAAAAAGGAACGAATTTCCGGCTATCAGCTGTGCTTATCAAAAGAAAGTCTCTGATAAAATTCATTTATTTACGTCAATGTGTTGAAAAGGTCTCGATCAGAACAAGAAAAGAATCCTGTAGAGTCTGAAAGCGGGCAAGAAGTTCCAAATGTTTAACTTGCCATCAACAAAAATCCAATGAACACGAAAAAAAGAAAAAAAAGTAACCTACTTCATTGTTTTGGGATCTTTTTAGCAAGGTGCGTATATGTATATACAGATACGCAAACTCATATGTGTTTATACACACACGTGTTTGTACACACACATATAAGGAGCCTTACATTGATAGTAAAATATAAAACGTACACATAAAAGAGCACGATGTGTGCGTACGTGTGTGCGTATTCGCTTGTGTGTATATGTGTGTGTGTATTTTATATTGATGTAAGGTTTCTTTTTTATTTTCATATTAAGTTTTGACTTACACACACACACACACACACACACACACACACACACACACACACACACACACACACACACACACAAGCGCATATATGTATGTTTGTGTGTATGGTGTTGAGAGAGACAGAAAGAGAGAGAGAGAGGGGGGGAAAGAAAATTAATCTTAGAAAAACTCTATCAGAATAATGATTAAATTTCGAATCTATCTTCTGCTACCTATTTCAATCGAGGTAATAAGGTATCGAAACGAATGAGACAGATACTTGCGCTCATGTTACACAATGTTTAAGAGAAACACCTTAAGTCTACGAGAAGAAATTAGCCGCTTCATAAGCCCATCTCCATCTTCACAATGCGCCAACATTTCTCTATAGAAATCACGTGGGATATTATCCTGGCCAATTAGACTTTGCAATAACGGAAGTTTGAAATGACTCATTTTCAAATGTTTCCGCATAATTTCCCCAAACATTCTGGTGTGGAATTCGTTACTTAAATCACCTCTTTGTATGTGTCTGTGTGCTTATTACCCGGCACATGCTCTAATGGTTTATCGGTTAATGATGTCCATTTCCAGAACATTTACCTTTACACAAACATCCCTTGGTGTCAAATTTCTTGCACCAAACATAGCTCATTTATTTACTTGTGGGAGATTTCTCCAAATGCCTTCTAAAACGCCATTGCTCGACTATAATACAATTAATTTTACTTAATTAAAGCACATGAAATATCTTTTTCATTGTTACATTTTTTGCCACTCGGACTGGCATTGGAAGACATGATTTTGCTGAAACATTTATCATAGACCTCATGGGTTTCTCTACAAAATTTCGTATCGTGAATTTCAACACCCAAATCTAACTATACCCGTAGAAATTCTGCCGGATTCACACATAATAGTGATCAAATTTTAAACCACACCACAAGAAATATGAAATTAGTACACTAAGAGGATGTTTTGTCTAGGTTTCTATTTAGCAATAAACTATGAACTTATCAGATGCTAACTATTTTTTATTTATTAAGTATTCATAAAAGAATGAATATTTCCATTACCACTCGACACCTTCTTGTTTCTTATACCTCTAGTGGTGTAACAGTTAGCACGCTAGACTAGCGAACCTACTCAAGTGAGTTCGAGTCTCATTGGGTGCCCCATTCATTCGGCCTTGTGCCACATCGAAGCAAAGAGCTTTGTAAATTACCTTCTTGTTTCTTATACCGATAAAAAAACAAAAAAAAGTTGTAACGTGAAAAATTAACGTTATTTCTTTTAACCGGCATCAAGTACGAACACCTTCACCAACACTGCGGCCGTTATATCTTTGTCTTCTAACTGCTCCTGCGGGATTTAAGAACCAAAATGTGACTCTTTTTACAACTTTGGCGTATGTTCTTATTAATTCACAAAAAAAAAAAAATGAACAATGAAATCAAAAGGAAAAACTGAAAATTTAGTTCTGTGTTTATTAAGTAAACATTCAAGCTTCAGAATTTTTTTTATACGTCTCTCAGCTCTCTGCCCACTACTCACTGCACATTTCTCTATTTCCTGGGGTTAAAAACGAAATCGTTATATATTTTTCGGACGCCCACGCACACAGTTGTTAAATTTCTTTCCGGCACCCACCTAAGCAATTCACATGACATTTCTGTTGTTTTTTGTTTACTACACGACACAGTTGCATCCTGTTTTTGAAATCCACGAACATACACGGGCCGTCAAAAAGTCAATATGTAACACAGCTATGGGTTAAATGATATCACAACTGTTGTTTAACAAGTGTGCATTTGGCAGTAATATAAAGAGGAAGGTTTGTATTAAACAAGCAACAAAATAGCAAGCTAAGAAGCCTTGGTACGCAAAACGGTCTCCCGTTCTTGGAGAGTTAAACAAACGATTCACCATGTCTAAATAAAAGAATGCATGGCTCCAACAAAAGAACTGTCAGTTGATACAACGGAAATAATCATAAAAGTCATTTAAGAGGTAATTGAATGTGGAGTGTGTTGGAATAAGTTGTTTTTCCCTGTCAGCCATGTATAAAATTTGATGCAAATCTAAAAGAAAAGGAGTGGTTGAAATAGGAAAACATTTTGGCAGACAATGAAAGATATCAATGCATCATAATAGCAAACAAAAAGTTAACTGATGATGTGATATGATCTTGGATAGTTACATGTGGATTAGGAAAAAGATTTAAAGAGTTGAGTTTTAGACGCCAAGGTAAGCAGACGTATAATTTGGGGCTTATGCGAGACTATGCCATTCCATTAAGAGACGGCTAGTATTTATAAAAGAATGAATATTTCCTTTACTATTTGACACCTTCTTGTTTCTTATACCGATAAAAAAGAAAAAGAAACTTATAACGTGAAAAATTAAGTTTTTTTTTAACCACATATTTTATCACAGACATCAAGTGCGAACATCTTCACCAAAAGAACCGTCAGTTGATACAACGGAAATAATCATAAAAGTCATTCAATACGTAATTAAGTATGGAGTGTGATGGAATATGTTGTAACTGATTATCGATTGTCAATAGATGTTCTCATCTTCAAGACATGCTCATGTCACCGATTCCCGCTTCATTCATTCATATCATCCATTCTTCCGGGCATTCAGTGTCCACACAGAGCTCATGAATGTAAGTCCTAGATGGCTGGTTTTGTTTGGCTTGTTTTTAAGGCATATCAACCATTGTAGGTTATTAATTCCAAGTCCTGTTTCTACATTTTTATTTAAGATACGATTTCTAAACACATTTTTTGATAAAATTTTGAAACGACCCTGAGCCCTTTGTATGTACATGGTTAAATGGTTTCAAGTATTCCTATGTTATGCGAATAATAATATTTACTATTAATTATTTGCTTTCACATAGTGAAGGGGTTACAACTATTGCTGTTTAACACTAAGCATTCTATAAAACATTAGACGTTCCTTTGCACGTAGTTAAATCTTTCGAGGTTTTGCTATGTATCACAAAAAATTCAATTAAACATGCAATTTGTTTTCACACGGTGAATTAACAAGTCAATTCTATTTCTAAAAATTCAGTTTCGCAGAAGAAAAAATTAAATTGTTCTATGCAGCATTAACAATTCAATTAAACATCTGTCATTTGTTTCTTACAGTTAAAGGATCAAACAGATCTATTTCAAATAATTCTATTTAGCAGAGATCATTTATTTTTACTATGTTTAACTGTCAAACAGTTTTATTTGACCCATAGATAGGACCTTAACAAGTGCTACCACTCCTGGCCAGAGTTGAGTGGGAGCAGTGGCAATGAAGTGCTATTCTGCATTCACCAAAGATCCAGCATTACTAGAACTCACCATCGGATTGTTTAATGACATATCCAGTACACTCATTGGGTGGAGGGCGTCTTACCGCTCTGCAGAGACGCAGTCTGTGTTATGTTTAGCCGAAACCAACTGGGTTGTCATTGCTGGCGCATCCATGTGTTGGAGTCCTTAAGAGAACATCGCTTATGGGTTTGTCCTTATTTCTCCAGGAGTTACTAACATACGAAGTGGATACGATAAGTTTGGAGACTTTTTTATATGGGCACTTTAATTGAGTGTACATATATGAAAATCAAGTCCCATTCGAAGTAATCTCCTTCAGCTGCAATGCACTTGTTTTACTGTTCCAACAACTTCTGCAAGGTCCCATGGAAGTCCTCGTGTGTGAGCGTGTCAATGGCCTTCGTCGCAGACTCTTTTATCTCCTCAATTGTCTCATAACGACAGCCTCTGAGCTTAGGGAATAACCAAAAGTCACAGAGAGCAAGGTCTACACTATAGGGAGGATGACGAAATGTCTTGATACCCATCTTGGTCAAATCAAAGGATGGAGTTGTGGACTGGTGCATTGTCCTGGTGGAAATGCCACTGACTCGATTTGAAGAGTGCTGGCCTCTTCCGACGGAATCTCTTCCTGAACTCCCTTAAAACCTCAACATATTAACCCTAACCCTTTGGCTAATCAACTCTGGTATATTGACTTCCTTACTCCTCCCACACCTCTCATCATCCCTCACAGACTCCCTGCCTTTTTAAATCTGTTATGCCACTCAAAAACTGTTGCTCGATTCATGCAAGATGGTCGAAAAGCAGTCCGAAGCATTCCATTCGTTTCTGTGGCATTTTTTCCAAGTTTATAACAGAATTTCATTGCATATTGTTCTTCTAAAGTGTCTGATTGCATTTTTGAAATTCACCAGCTGTGACAATCAGGCTTTAGTAGGGTGTATTCCAATTGCTGCTGTAGCTGTTCATTTGAACCTGAAATCATAAAAATTGGTCAGTCATCTTATGAGATGTATAGCAATAAGATACGCAATTTTCAAGAGTCTACGACAGTTTTAAATGCTCATACGAAAAAAGTATGGAAACTTATCGTATGCACCTCGTATCTTGTTCGTTAAACTTAGATGGTTAATTAGGTGACTGTACAACTGCTATTTTGACGATGTTTCTATCAGGATTTGTTTAAAACAGGCCGTAGCATAATTGTATAATACCCATCTAGCTTTTATCAATGCGTTTCGCTAGAATCTAGGAAGTGCATCCATATAGAAGTACTGACACGGCTACAGCCTGGAAGAAACCACACTTTATTTTATCAGAGAGATCACATTTCTATATAATCGATAACCAATTAATTGCAGCCCAAACCTTCCCTATTGTTTGGTTGACATCGCTTTTATTAAGTCAAATATTGCTATCGAAATATGGGAACTGGTTTGACAATTTCAAAGGCTTACTACTTAAGAGGAAAAGGGTTCTTTTTTTTAACAAATGAACTGTGTCTTTTTTTGCATTTACGTAGACATCAATTCCTCCTGCCGCTTGCTCCCGGCAATTCTGCAGGGATTCGGCTTGGGCAAGAGAAGCAGTAAATTTTCTATATATTCTAGCTCCGTCATAGTTTCTTTGGAATATTGTTTACTTAAAGTCTTTTTAAAATATATGTATTTCATATTGTGTGAACCTTTTTGGGCGGGTTGTTCTAACTTTGACCAATCGCATCATGATCAAGCTTGGTATCAGAACCTACCAGAGTCAAAAGTTATCATAAACGTTAACCAGAAAACGATAATCAATAATGAAAGCAAAAATATTATCACTATGAATGTCGCTAGTCATTAAAACATGAGAATGAAAATGAATAATAAAGTATTATTGCTTTTCATATTATTTTTTTCCAAATAACCAGTGTTTTTAGTTTAAATAAGCAATTTCTAAAACAAATATACGAATTATATCTACTCGTAAGAAGAAAATCGCTATCTTTGTCAAGGTATATACCAAGCTACCAAGAAACTACTTAGTGAGAGAGAAGAAGCAGTTGGTTTGGCGACATGATTTCATTGAAAAACTGCTCAAAAATGAATAAATAAACGGAGGTAAGACACACACACGTACCCACGGGTATGAGTGGGTGTGTTTGGGTGTCTTACCTCCGTTTCATTTATTTGATTTAGAAATTGCTTATATACTATATACTAATACTATACACACACACACACACACACACACACACACACACACACACACACATATATATATGTATATATATATATAGAGAGAGAGAGAGATCATGTTTCCGAACTGAAGTTTGCCATTCTACTCCAAGCAAAGACGGTTCACTTAGAATGCTGATTTGTTTTTAAACGTTTGACAATGTTGAGCACTTTTGGTCTTTTAAAAAAAGATCCTTCGCATAAGTTTCTTCTCTTTGTTGCCTTCATTTTTCTCTTTCACTTTCTCTTACAAAATTTTTTTTTGTATTTTTATTTACTTTTTCTCTTATATACTTTTCTTTTTCTTTCGTTTTTTTTTTTCTGTCGTTCTCTTGCATTTCACGTCTTAGTTTCTCTTTTCTTCAAGTATTTTTCTTTATTCAAGTTTTCTCTCTCTCTCTTTTCTCTCTCTCTCTTTTTTCTCTCTCTCTCTCTCTCTCTCTCTCTCTCATTTTATTTTGTATCTTTTATCTTGTTCCTTTTTTTCACGTTTTCATTCTATCTGTTTTTTGTTACTCTTTCCTTTTTTTTCTGTTTTCACCATTTTCTTCTTTAATCTGTTCAGTTATAGATTTCTTTCTTTCTTTCTTTCTTTCTTTCTTTCTTTCTTTCTCTTGACTTTTTTCTTTCTTTCTCTTGACTGTTTTCTTTCGTTGTCTTTCTTTTTCAATGTGTTTCTTTTTATCTTTTTCTATTTCTGTTTTCTCTATTGTTTTTCTTAAGCAATTTCTTTCTTTCCTTCTTTCTTTCTTTCTTTCTTTCTTTCTTTCTTTTATCCAATTGATTTGAACGTATTTCAAATGTTTATCAGTGCCTTAGTGCCCCGAAGATGACAAGTCCGATCAATACGTATATCATCTATTCACATAATAGCACTCATGTTCACATGATAATTGATACAATATTCAGTAGATGCTGTCTTGAATATCTACATAACGGTTATTTATTTATAGAGTTAATTATTGAATTCATTTCATGCCTATCTTCTTAATTTTCAGAAAGAAGAAACAATAAAGAGTTCAATGATTATAATGATTATAAAACTGATAACTATTCAAGGTTTGAGACTTGCATATTATCTATCCCTTTATCAATCTATCCACTGATCCATTAATCCTAATATTAAATCTCTGCTCAACTTTGTTTTTTGAACAAATTATTGGAAAAAAATTAAATTATTGGCCAAACCTTTTAATAGTAAGGTACCTATGAAATTGCTTAGTAAATGAAAATCTGTTTTGTGTCAATTCAGCCTCATGGAGTTAAGTAATAGTCACATTTTAGCTATCCAAGCACGGAAAGATTTCTTATACATTTTTATGTGTTGAGTAATATATTTTCAATTGATACCGTTTTATTGTCTTAGAAAAGATTGGAAAGAATGTTTCCCTGATTTAAAAATCTCAGTGTGCAGACACAAAAGGTGGTGAGTTAATCATATCATATTTACCAACCCTCCACTCGGGCAGGATATGATACAAGGTCAATTTTTTAAGCGGAGTTTAACAGGTTTGAATTCAGAGTTTTCCTTCTCTTAGTCTAGTTGCCTCACCAAGGCTGGAGAACTCAGTTTGCCCTACTATTTACCCATAGCTGGAGGGAGAATATTTGGATTCATACCTTTCCCAAGGTTATTAGCGCCATATGAAATGCTATCAGTATCGTCCTAGATTTGAACTCGTGTCGCCGTGTCCATTTTCTACGACGATAACCATCACACCATGGACACCTCCATGGTGAGTTAATTGAGCTTTTGTTATTGAGCATCAGCAACAACAGTCATTCTATTTTAGTTAGTATGAATCCGAAGAATGGTCAACACCATGTGTTTGTTATTAAACCTTATTTAATTTTCATGGTAACCTGGTGACATTCCATAGCCGTATCGCTCACCAGACAAATGCCGTTCTGATTATATCCTTTGGGTATATCCGAAGAATTATTCCTTAAAATGAAATCTTCAGACAACTAATGTACCAAAAAAGATTCGTTATGAAATCCCAACATTATCGGTGGAAATGACATAATGAACGCTAACGAACGTCAGGTTAAGTCTCCGTGAGTATGTAGCCAGTGACGGAGAGCATGTGGACGATTAAATCTTATAAACATTGTTCTATGGTAAAATTAAATCATGAATATTATGTCTTTTATAAATCTACATCCAATAACTAAGAGACCATTCTGCCAGACCCTGTGTATAAACAATAGTTTTAAAAGAACAATATTGGAAAAAAAAGAAATAAGTGCACAATTCTGTTCATTTAGCATCGAGATCAAGCTCTATTTCCATATAGATTTTATTATGATCCACTTCCCGGTAAAAATAGACAAATAAAATTAGATAAAAATACATTTAGGAAAACATATTAGATAGCACATTTCTAGCTATACTCTTAAATGTGATAGTATTTTCTCCACCCGGGTGGCACCGGATAGCCCATTTTCTCCACCCGGGTTGGCCCATTTTCAAGCCGGGAGAATATTTATCTAAAGATCCCAAGATTAACATATACATTCTCAAGGCATTTATAACAGTTAGATTTATGATTAAATAACTTTGCCAAATGGTACAAATATTACTACTACTACTAGTAGTAGTAGTAATAATAATGATGATGATTATACAAAGAACAAAAAGCTAATGACCATGCATACAAATATTACTACTACTACTACTAGTTGTAGTAGTAATAATAATGATGATGATTATACAAAGAACAAAATGCTAATGACCATGCATAAGGCATTACATCCCAGAGACGACATAGCCAGACAGTATGTATCTAGAAAAGACGGAAGGGAAGAGGACTTGCCAGCATCGAAGACAGCGTTGACGCATCGATACAACGACTTGAAGATTATATAGAAAAGCAGGAACAAGGACTGATGACAGCCATTAGAAACGATAGTGACAACACGATAGACGACAGAATGACAATAACTAGGATACAAAAAATGGGAATAAAAACAACTCTACGGTCGCTTTAAACGACTAATAAACACCATCTCACACCAGAAAACCTGGATGTGGCTAAGAAAAGGAAACTTTAAGAGAGAAACAGAATCTCTCCGTATAGCAGCACAGGACAACGCCATAAGAACCAATCATATCAAAGTGGGAACAGATTAAACTCAACAAAATAGCAAATATAGGCTATGGGGTGACAGAGATGAAATCATCAATCACATAATAACCGAATGCAGCAAATTAGCACAAAAGGAATATAAGACTAGACACTACTGGGTCGGTAAGATGATCCACTGGGAAATAA
The DNA here is from genome assembly GCA_963585895.1 of Sepioteuthis lessoniana. Classification (NCBI taxonomy): domain Eukaryota; kingdom Metazoa; phylum Mollusca; class Cephalopoda; order Myopsida; family Loliginidae; genus Sepioteuthis; species Sepioteuthis lessoniana. The sequence goes on from OY757926.1 coordinate 69,743,292, forward strand.
GCAAGAAATTTAATTTTGACCACATCAACAAATGGTATATGCACAACCCAGCACCTGTCCTAGAAAATGACACACATAAACTCCTATGGGACTTTGACATACACACGGATCACCTAATCTCGGCCAGAAGACCAGACCTTATAATAATCAACAACAACAAAAAAAAAAGAGAATATGCAAAAATGTCGACTTTTCTGTTCTGGCTGACCACAGAATAAAATAGAAAGAATGTGAAAAGAAGGATAAGTATCTCGACCTCGCTAGGGTATTAAAAAAAAATATGGAACATGAAGGTGACAATTATACCAATTTTGATTGGTGTCCTTGGAACAGTAACTAAAGGATTATTAAAGGGCCTGGGTGACTTGGAAGTTGGCGGACGAGTGGAGACTATCCAAACTACTATATTATCGAGAACGGCCAGAATGTCGAGAAGAATCCTGGAGACTTAAGGAGACTCGCTGTCTCTCAAACTCCAGCGAAAGACTATCAGCTAACGCTGATGTGAAAAACTCTTATGAGTAAATGATGATAATAATATAAAGCAATAGTAGATACTATGTTAAGAGATGTACCAGTTAATCACATTTCAAGCGAATGCAAGAAACTTGCACTACGGATTATAGCTGCAGACGTGGTTAGATGGAGGAAAGGAATTAACTTAGAATAGTATAAGAAACATACTGACAAATGGTGTATGCATAAAACATAATCTGTCCTAGAAAATGGGATCCATATAATTCTCAGGTACTTTGAAAAAAAAACATTAAGTAACGTCCCCAAGCCAATATGTACTGTTGATTAATAAGAAAAGATCTGTCATCTTGTAGATTCCAACGTTTCAATAGACCAAAGAATGAGAATAAAAGAAATCGAAACGTTAGACAAGTACACAGTCAAGGACCTTAAAAAGCTGTGGAAGATGAACGTGGCAGTGATGCCAATCGTAGTCTGTACATTTGGAACGGTCCCCGAAGGCTTGGAAAAGAAACTGAGAAAACTGATCGAGAGGAATAATCAAGACCATCTAGACTATATGCCGTTTAAATCAGCTAGAATACTAAGAAGAATCCTGGAAAACTAAGGAGACTTGCTGTCACACCGACCCAAATGAAGAACCACAAGTTAAAAACCGTACTGGTAAAGGAGGTACATAAAATTCTCTGTGTTTTAGAATATAAATAGACCACTAAAATTTTGGCTAGATAACATACCTGCTTAGAGAAGAAGAAGAAGAAGAAGAAGAAGAAGAAGAAGAAGAAACCCTATCCTCTTGTTGCCTGGTTTAATCTAAGGAATGTAGTTCATATAACTTGTCTCCAAGTGGAGCCTATATCTCCTTAGGTTTTTTTGTTTGTATGTTTGTTGTTTAATGGTATATCAAACTCCTTGGGTTATTTTATGCCTAGTCGATTCTTCTAGGGCAGTAGTGGTACTATTTAATTCATAGCTTAGAGGATAAGGGGATTCATGTCTTTTCCAGGTGTTTTTGTCCGAAAGTGAACGTAATAGCGCGACCAGAGTTTGAACTCGCTTACTATGAAAGTGAACATAATTGTGCAACTGGATTTCGAACTCAATCACTACGAGTCTAGCGCTTTAACCATTATATCACGAGGACACCTGCCTCTGTAGGTTTTAATTCAGAGTTTGCCTTCTTCCAGATTGATTACAATATCAGGGTTAAACAGCCCAGTTAGCCCGGCTTTTTAACCATAACAGGAAGGACGCTAAGTCGATTGGCAAAGTCATCAATATAATGTAAAATACAGCCTTGTTTAGGATTTGAACTCAGATATTCGAGTCCACTTAATAGAGTGAAAAGTTTAACGTTTCAAACATCTTCAAAATAAGGAAACAACTTATCAAATTCTGGACGTCGGTGTTCCAGCAGTTCACATAGGAAATTAAAGGAAAATGAAAACTTACCTAAGTACATGGACAATGTGGAACATGTAAGAAACTGGGATACCAATAACAATCAGAGTACTTGGAACAGTCCTTCTATAAAAAAAAAAATAGGAGAAAATGGATATTCAAAGAAAGGCTGAGTATATCCAGACGTCAGTATTTTTAAATAAGTTTAGATCAGAATTTTTCTCACTGGGGATTCTGTGTTGGACACCAGTTACAACTGGTATGAAAATCTATGCATGGATGAGTGAAATTAAGCTAGATTTAGCAATCTAGTTGAAACTATCGTCTACTTTTCAGGATATAATTTATATGTATCTCCCCGTTTTAAACTTAACGCAGAATTACTTAAATACACTTTTGAATTCTTGCCGGAAACACATATGGATTCGAAATTTATAAGATTTAATAATCGACTTAGGCCACGTTAATGCAGACATTTTGAGTGGGTGAATGTTAGCATTTGACAAGTTGATGGCTTAAATATTATTAGAAGAAATGATCATTGATATTTTTCTGAACTGTCTACATTTAAACCTGCGAGGCAAAGACATCTCGGGAGAGTGCTAGGTGTTTATTCATATGGATAAAAGTCAAAACATTATTTCAACAGGAAAACAAAAAGAATGATTTCACAGACGCACACCTGGCACATCTATCTATCTATCTTAGTCTGTTCATGTCTATTTCATTCTGCTCATATCTATCTGTCTATCTATGCTAATATCTTTTTATGCCCGTTTGTTCATTCATGGCAATTGAAATAATGGTTAGAGTGTTCGCCAATGGTCCAGAATACCGGGCTTTAATCCCATGTCGAGTCAAAAAAAAGACTCAAAACACTGTACTTGATACTGCCTTGCTTAACACTTATAACTTACCGATCAAAGGTAAATTGGAGCAATCCAGGGAATAGATTAGCGCCTTCCCTTACACCTCTGTGTTGTGGCTATCAAAAAGCGATCCTTTGTTTGTTCATTCATGGCCATCGAAATAATGGTTAGAGTGTTCGCCAATGGTCCAGGATACCGGGCTTTAATCCCATGTCGAGTCAAACAAAAGACCCAAAACACTGTACTCTATACCGCCTTGTTTAACACTCATAAGGTACCGATCAAAGGTAAATTGGAGCAATCCAGTGAATAAATTAGCGCCTTCCCTTGCACCTCTGTGTAGTAGCTATCAAAAAGCGATCCTTTAGGTCGCCAACGAATACGGTCACTAACAACTTTACTCTTCATATCTATCTTATCTTGTTTATATATAACTTTCATCATGATCATGTAGCGCCATCAGCACGGATATCTCTGACCCTCTCTCACCATCCCTCCCTATCGTCCATCGCTTCTGGCAGGTCCTCAGGGGTACATCCCGTATATATACAGAGCTGCTGTATGTAGATTCGAGCTGGTCACTTTGCCTTTGCTCAGCTATGTGAAGGGGTCCACATGAGTACATCACTTCCTCTTATTTTTATCATCTTTTCAGATTTCCCAGAATTTATGATTTCAATATATATGTATTGTGTAATAGATATCGTCGAACGAGATGGTCACACCTTCACGGGTTCAAGACCTGAATGAGGCTAATTGCATTTCACACCGCACTAATAAATTTGGCAAAGTCATGAATCTAACTACTCTCTTTCCCGTTATGGGCAAATACTGCGGCAGATTGGGCACTTTGGTCTTGGTATGGCAACTTGTTTAGGAGAAGAAAAACTCTGAATTCAAACCTGTTAAACTACGCTTAAAAATTGACCTTGCATCACATCCATATTTACCAGGGAGGATATGACACAAGGTCAATTTTTAAGTGGAATTTAACAGGTTTGAATTCAGAGTTTTCCTTCTCCTAGACTTGTTGTCTTACCAGGACTGAAGAACACAGTCTGCCCTACTATTTCCCCATAGCTGGCGGGAGAATAAATGGATTCATACCTTTCCCAAGGGTATTAGTGCTATATGAAATGTAATCAGTCTCTTCCAGGATTTGAACTCGTGTCGCCGTGTCCATTTCTTACGACGATAACCATTACACAACGGGCACCTCCTTGTGTCACATCCTGACCGTACAGAGGGCTTGTTATATATATATATATATATATATATATATATATATATATATATATATATATATATATATATATATATATATATATATATATATATATATATATATAAAAGAAAGACTGAGATATAAAGGTTGATAGATACAGAGTTATTGTTTATGAATGCTTGATATGTTCCTCCATATCTTCCTTTATCTTGTATCACTAATCCTTAAGATAAAACTGCTTAGATATATCATCGTGTTCGAAGAAGATACACTGTTTCCTTATGACAGAAGTTATGAATTAGACCGGGAATAATTTTCTAAATTAACTCAAATTAATTACGCTTCTCTAATTACCAACACTGAACAAATATGTAACTTGTTTCTGACGGATCAATATTTTACAAACAATTATCTCAGCTTAGGCCAATTCGCTAAATCATTTGATTTTCTTCATTTGTCCGTCAGTGTCTTTATAACATCATCTGCGTAACTTCTATCACAGATTAATGCTGGGCTTTATTAGAACTGAAGACAGATATAGAAATAATAGAAAGAAAAAGAAAATGAATTAACCTTGTTACTGTTGCGTTTCTAGTAGCGTATATCTTCATTTTGACTAAAATTAACTTGGCGGCCAACAGCTACGTCACATAGTGAATTTTCATAATTCTTTATAAATTTTGGGTTATCTTTGATGAATTTCTAATATGCTCCATGTAGGTGTTGATATAACAAAGATTGAAATAATTCAAAATATTTGATTTAGTAGATTAAGAGGAGTAATTTTATAATCTATATTAAGAAAAGAAGGCAACTAGTCTAGGAGAAGGAAAACTCTGAATTCAAACCTGTTAAACTCCGCTTAAAAAATTGACTTTGTGTCATATCCTACCTGAGCGGAGGGGTCGGGTAAATATGCATATTAAGAAAAGAAATAAACCGCTTGATATGCCATTAATTGTTGATTCAATTCTAGATTATGACAATGATATGATTCGTGTATCAAATTTTCCAATTCAGTGATGAAGCTGTATTTATAGATGTTGTTTTGCTTGGTTTAGTTTTAAGGCACATCAACTACTGTAAGTTATTTAATGCCAAATCCATTTTACACGTATAAATCGTTCTATTTCAAACAATTCAGTTTAGCATAAATACAAATTTCTTTAGACATAGTTAAATGAAAAACAGTTCCATTTCAAACAATTTATTTCATTATTAGTACGCAGTTAAAATGATGAAACAGTTCTATTTCATACAGTTCACTTTAACGTAAGTATACAGTTTAAATGTAAAAAACAATTCTATTTAAACCATTCAGTTTAGCATAAGTACATAGTTTAGTTGTATTTAGTAGGTCTCTGTAAGATGCTACCCCTCCGGCCCAAAGTGGACCGGGGAGCCAAGGCATTAAAGGAGTATTCCGCATTCCCCAAAGCCCTAGTATTACTGGAGCCCTCTCATGTTGTTTAGCGTCATAACAGGACACTCGCTGAGGGAGTCTTACACCTCTGCAAAGATGCAATCAGTGTATTCTTGTGTCCCCGCCGACTGGGCAATAGAATTTGTGATCCACAGGTCTTACAAATATAACAAAAGTGTTTATTCATATATAATTGATATCCTGTTATAAAATAGATTTCAGTATGTATTGACAATGTCTTCATACTGTAAAAATGATGCTTATATATTGACTAACCATTTAAGAAAGATTAATGATACATTCATTAAGATATTTAGCATGTGCAGATTATTAAATAATCTCTCCTTTTCTAATCTATCGTTGCATCTATCTACCCAACTATCAATTTATACATATATATATATATATATATATATATATATATATATATATATACATGAAAGTAAATATGGATCTAAATCCGACAGTATGAAGAAAGGAGGAAAAAACAATAATCCAAATATGTGAATTTATTGTGATATATCTTTTTCGTTGTATGGATTTTATTTGTTCCTGTTATCTCGACAAGCATCCATCACTGTGTGAACAATTCTCTTGATATCAAAGTCCTGATGAAGGTTAATGAAACCGAAACGTTTAATGTTGACTTTACATCCCAATAAATTCACCTATTTAGATTAATCTGCTTTTTCTGCTTTCTTCATATACGCTCCCCCATGGGGGTTGAGCATTCTAGGCGAAGGAATTGTCGGCCGCCGCTCGCATAATGCAAAGCTCTTCGATAGCCGATAGGGTATAAAAAATGTAAACAAACGGCTGCTGCTGCTTTTGCTAAATAAATACCTTAAAAAATCCCCTTAACCAACGTGGTCCCTTTGGTGGCCGAGAGGTCAGAGACTTAATCTAACGAAAAGTTGGACGGGTTTCGATCCCGGCTTCGAGCGTCCTAGCCACACTGAAGAGTTCTAATAGAACGAAGCAGTCTGTCTGTGGATGACTATATATATAGTACTTTATATGTAAGTGTTATCTCTCAGTAATCTATCTTGATTTCTCTTTCTTGGTCTCTCTCTCTATATATATATATATATAAATCCTAATTTCAAACAATGCATTTAGATGGCAAACCAAAACTAGATTTAAAATTTTACGTAGCCCCAATATGGTTTATTGAAATTATCCAAGATATTTGATGTATTAAAAAACTGTTGTCTGGGGTCATTAGGTAAAACTAAATATTCACATTTGACTTCAATACAAAGCGATAAAATCATCAAAGATTTTTCAAATATATAGTAGAGCACATGGCAAAACACTTACGATAAGTATTTGAATCCTTTAGATTTTAATACAGTGAGACTTCTTAATAATATCCAGTAATCTATTATCATTTGCTTTTGTTAATTTTTTTTTTTTTTTTTTTTACTTACGTAGGTTTATTTTCCGACATGGTAGTTTTGATTTCCTCGCATAGGCCTGCATTGGTTTGATATTGTTTGCCAACTTCATATAATTTTATTTTTACATTTGCCCATATATTTCTGATCAGATTCGAATCAGAACTTGAGTAAGGTCATTACATTATCTGCCCACCTCTGTATATGTGTTATGCTCAATGAATTAGCGGATAAGCTTAGATTCATGACAACTAGCATTGTCATGCATAAATCCACACTTACCTTTGAAACTGCGAAACTAAGACTTGTGCCATAGAAAGTCTTATCTATAAAATCGCTAGATAGAACTATTCAATTAAATCGAATTTGAATGTTTCAATTATGGTTTGGACGACGATTCCAACCCATATCATCATACTACTACCACTTTGTTGGTCTCTTTTAGTCATATGAACATCTGAATTAGATAAAAACCCATCTTCTGATCCATCGATCAGATCCATCAAAAGTCACTCGGGATTCGTCTGCAAAAATTACTTAAGAAAATTCAATTTTCGTGTATTTCTTAGCTTAATGTTGATGATTTAAAACATTCTTTCGTTAGAGAAAGTTGACAATATTTTTGTACAGGTTCCAATTCACAAGGCATTTAGAACCTTTTGTCAATCTTCACTTCCTCAATTACAGCCTTTTCAATGATCTGAGCGCCGGTCTAAAGTGACTATTTCGTTATAAATCGCTTTAGTTCAAGTTTATCTTGAGGATGCAAGTTCTTCAAGCCTTCTCCTTTGCTTCAAGTTCTTAACTTTTTAACAACCTTCTTGATCGTTAAATGATCTCGGCAAATATCAATTGATAACTTCCAAGTGGATATTTCCACATTGAATAAGATTGTTATCTTCTGTTTTTCGGTAGTTGTTATCCATGGTTTAACATACGTTCGCATTCAATAAGTTTCCAGTTTTTTTAATACGGGATTTTAAGATTGTCGTAGACTCTGGAAAATTCAGTATGTTATTTCTATATATCTTATGAGATGACTGATCAATGTTTATGATGTCAGGTTCAAATGAACAGCTACAGCAGCAATTGGAATATACCCTACTAAAGCCTGATTGTCACAGCTGGTGAATTTCAAAAATGCAACCTGACACTTTAGAATAACGATATGGAATAATATTCTGTTTTAATTTTGGAAAAATGCCACAGAAACCTTTGGGATGCTTCAGAATGCTTTTGGAACATCTTGCATGAATCGAGCATCAGTTTTTGAGCGGCATGAGTGATACAAGGAAGACGGGGAGTCTGGGAGGGATGATGAGAGGTTTGGGAGGAGTAAGGAAGTCAATACACCAGGGTTGATTGGCGAAACGGTTAGGGTTAGGGTTTCTATGTTGAGGTTTTAAGGGAGTTCAGGAAGAGATTCCGTCGGAAGAGGCCAGCACTCTTCAAATCGGGTCAGTGGGATTTTCACCAGGACAATGCACCAGTTCCTAACTCCATCCTTGTCACAGACTATTTGACCAAGATGGGCATCAAGATACTTCCCCACCCTCCCATTAGTCCAGACCTTGCTCCCTGTGACATTTGGTTATTCCCTCAGCTCTGAGGCTGTCGTTATCAGAGAATTGAGGAGTTGAAAGAGGCTGAGACGAAGGTCATTGACACGCTCACACAAGAGGACTTCCATAGGGCCTTCTAGAAGTTGTTAGAACGGCACAACACGTGCATTGCAGCCGGAGAAGATTACTTCGAATGGGACTAGAGTTTCTTGTGTATACTATCAATAATAGTTCCCATACGAAAAAAAGTCTGGAAACTTATTTAATGATCCTCGTATATATATATATATATATATATATATTAGAGAGAGTGAGAGAGATTAGTAGATAATTTTCAAGTTGGATAGATAGATAGATGTAAGTAGGATAAGTTGGCGACCATAGTCGAGGTGACACGAAGGCTCCCTTTGCAATAGCTACTACACCGAGGTGTAAGGAAAAGCGCTACTCTTTTCTCTGGATTGCTCCAGTTTACCCTCGATCCATACCTTATACTGCTGAGTGTTAAGCAAGGAGGTATCAATTACCATTATTTGATTCTTTGGTATGTTTCGACTTTGGATTGAACACCGGTCTCCTGGGGCTTTTGGTGAGTACTCTAAGCCAATGAACCAGTCAAATAGAAAGATGTGGTGTTGAAATTTTTCAGCCAAGTCAAGAAGGTAATGATTTTACAAAATCATATAACTTATTTCTAATGGTTAAAAAATGCTTGCTTGTGGGTAGCTATATGTAATTTCTGAAATAACCAGACTGTTTCATGACATTAACTTATTATTTTCTTTGTTGGCCTGGAGAACTTTTCTATAATCCTTTTAAAAATTATAGCACAATTGTTTTACAACATATGTCCCCAAAAAATGAGGCCATGTATTTAATGAGACGAAAATAAACAATGAATTAAATGTTTTTCCAGCCATCGTACTTTTTCCATGAGCTTTCTAATTTTCGAAGCACCTAAAATGTTATTGTATTTTATTGTTAGTAGCTGCAGCACCATATATATATTCTAATACAATTCAGTTTCTTAAATATTATCTTCATTTTAATTTAGGAACCAAGAAAGGCATGCAGAATGCGTGTGGATGGTGCTACACATAATCTGACATGTTTCTGCTTGAAACTGCTGATCCAAAAGTATCGAGATAACTTCCGAAACATGAAAATTGTCATTGCTTCATTGAGGCAACAGTCAATCGCTGTATATTTTATTACTTTTTTTTATAAAGGTTTTTAATCAGTGCATACGTCTTCATCTAAATCTTAAATTTAACCGATAAATATTTAGTCGCGATACTTTTTGATCACACTTCGTAAACTGAAACTTACAACTTCTTCAATCTTTCTACTAATTTCCTGTCTATTATCTGAACCCATTTATGGAGTAAGTACTGTATTACTTCAGTCCATATATTGTTTGGTAATAATATGAATCTATTATTTTGTTCACTTTTTTGTTCTTTGAAATAAGATGTCCCAATATATATATATATATAAAGAGAGAGAGAGAGAGAGAGAGAAAGAATAGACTTGTGGATTGAACTTCGTTGGGTCTTCTAAATAGGGCCTTTGAGCACAGTTTATACTTCAGTCACCAGCTCAAATTCTATTACAGCGAATATTCTGAAAGTAGTTTTTAGTGTTAGAGGTTTTATTATTTTTTGGCGTGCACATTTTTTTAGTAGAGAAAAAATTAAAAAAAAAAAAAAAGATTGGCGAAAACCCTTGACGGAACATAGATTAAGTAGAGTGTGGAAAGTACAAAAACGAAACGGAAAAGCGCAATAAATTAATAAATTCTCTGAGATGGAAACTAAAGATATTTACAGCGAACGCTCATGAAATGCAAGTGGACGACTTAACACCTTCATCACCATTATTTAGAATGAATCACGGAAGTAGGCCAAACAAAAATGAAAATAGAGTATACCCAGAGACTAAACAGCATTGTTGGAAAAATCAAAAATCGTCACTGTAGTCCGGCGAGATCAAAATGAAAACAGGTCACGCATTTAAAAAAAGCAACCAAAAATTGCCTACTTTTGACACAAGATATTATTATTATTATTATTATTATTATTATTATTATTAATAGTAGTAGTAGTAGTAGTAGTAGTAGTAGTAGTAGTAGTGGTATTTGTAGTTGTAGTAAATATGATATAATATAGTTAAATATTCAGTTATAATGTCTTATCAGTATATATCATGTAAGTCATAAAAAATCGAGTGCGCATATTTTAGAGATAACGGGATATATATATATATATATATATATATATATATATATATATATATATATATATATATCTTTAAGAAAAAAACCAAAGACCAGTTAATTCATGATTATAAATTTATTTCGGTCTCGTATTTTCAGTTTCTGGTGTGAACCAAAAAACATGAAGAACAAAAATTAATACAGGACTTCAAATTTAAATTTAAATTTAAAACCAGAATAAATACGTGGGGTGTAGGGGGGACGAGATTAAGGAGTTACCTCCTCGTTTTATAGAATTTCCGTTTTTTATTTTAATTTTTCAAATTTCTTCTATCAGTTATAATTACGGTATTTAACTTTTTTATTTATTCGTTTAGTTTATTTTCTTTTCATGTTAAATTCGATAATTAACTTTTATGAAAAATATTAATGCTTATATCAATTTCGATACCATTTAATTAGCTACCTACTTTTTATGTGCATATGTTGGATGCGTTTTTTTTTCCTGGTTTCACTATTTATTTCTATGTTTTTTAATCTTTATAGTTTAAATTTAGTCTTATGTCTACATCTAGTTATCAATTCGCTTCTCTTATTTAATAACTTATCAGGGTACTTATATTTTAAAATATAAATTTTCTCTTCAAGGCATAAATTGCATCTACCGTTAAAACTATTTGGAGTATTTGATTTTCTCAAAATAGACCATTCAATCTCAGGGGTTAAACCTTTGTTTTTTAATATATATATATATATATATATATATATATATATAGATGATGATGATGATGATGATGAAAAATAAATGGAATAGTGGATATACTAAAAACACAGGAACCGGATTCAGGTCAGAATATTTCGTTCTTATTTATTGAAAATACTTTTTTCAAAACAGAAAAATAGTTTTTTTTTTCTAAAGTTTAGCAAAAAAAGGAAACAAGTGTGTATAAGTGTACATATGAAATGGGTAAGGATCTAGAGACCATATTACCCAACCCCTCCGCTCAGGCAGGATATGACACAAGGTCAATTTTTAAGCGGAGTTTAAAAGGTTTGAATTCAGAGCTGTCCTTCTCCTAGACTAGTTGCCTCACCAAGGCTAAAGATCCTAGTCTGCCCTACTATTTACCCATAGCTGGAGGGAGAATATTTGGATTCATACCTTTCCCAAGGGTTTTAGTGCTATGTGAAATGCAATCAGTCAGGTCCAGGATTTGAACTCGTGTCGCCGTGTCCATTTCCTGCGATATTTAAGATATTTGAACATGAATAGGTGAGGAAATGTTAGTATTTTTTTTTTAAAAATACGATATATATATATATATATATATATATATATATGAATGACTATAGAGATATGTACTCCCCTGCCCCCGTGGGATTGAGTTCTCTGGCGAATGAAGTAATCGTGTTGCCATTAGCGTCTATTGCAAGCCTCTTCGTATTTGAATTGAGGTCTCGGCAGCCGTTGAACGGATGTATACAAGCAATAGAAATAGTGATTCATAACCGTTTAAAATTTACTTCGCAGCTAATAGCTCCTTGTGGCTGAAGGGTTAGGGGCTTGGCTTGGCATTTAAGTCAAACAGGTTTCGATCCCGGCTACGGGAAGCTAATATGTCTAGCCACACTGATTTGTTCTGATAGAACGAAAAAGATCTGTCTGCGGATGACTTTATATATATATATATATATATAAGTTGTAGCTAAATAGTTTACTGCAGTTTAAACAAAACCAACGGTTGTGTATTAGAAAAAAATAATTGTTCTTTCGATGATACTGCATAATTTACATTGAAGTATCTTAAGAAACTTAGTTCGCTAAATTGCGTGATGTCTCTGAGGGAATACATCTTCTTAGAGAAAATAAATTAAGAAATAATGTATTCAACCTTTCAAGATATTTCTTACATTATGAACGAAACATAATCATAAAAGAACATCTGCTTTTCTCATCTATCTAGATATCTGTCTCAAACGAAGTAGCTAAAAGTAATACCTCCGATAGAAATTTCAACAGATACAGAGAACAGCATAATACGTTTTTAGTCCGGACTATCAATGAAAAATATTAGGGTGACCATAGACAAATTTGCTGCACAAAGGAAACAAAGTGTGTTTGGTTGGCCAAAGCGTGCAATATAATATATCAAAAGTTTTGCGGAAATATTGCGTGAAACAGATTCAAATTGCTTGATGAACATTAAGAATTATTATATTATTATTTTACAGCCTGCAAAAGTTCTGGTGGTAAAATAATAAAAACTCAAAATGTATTGTTTTTCTTGTAAAGCCATAGATAAATAGTTCAATCAGGCTAAATTTTCGGGCAAAGTACAGAATAAAAGTATTAATTTGTGAGGATTCATCGTTTAAAAATGTTGCCTCTGGCTAAGCTCAATGTTTTAATGGCTGTTCAAATAAAAATCAGAGACTGCAAAACTTGCCATTTTGGCACAGAACCATTTATAGTCTGAGATAGCTAGGTCATTTTGGTTTGCATTTTCTTTTAATCGCATATTGGTAGGTTATTTAATGTCAAATACATTCTTCTAAAGAAAAGCATAGATACTTTTAACTCGCCGCTGAGGTGGGGGTTAACAGAATTCATATTTTTCCCAGGGGTTTTTGTCCGAAAAAACGTAATAGCTTCTGGTGTTCGAAATCTCTCACTTCAACGTCCCGTAGTCGATCTGGTTAAAGTTCTCAACTCTGGAATCATAACCTCTGAGTAAACAAGTTTGAACTCCAAAAACTCAATTACATTCACTTTCGAACAAGTACCCTGGTAAGGTACGTACCCTCATGTGGTCCCAAGTCTAGGTTAAATAGTATTAATACTGTTCTTTTACAAGGATAGCTTTGGATTTGAATAGCTCAAGAAGGTTTATATGCCATTAAAACAAATAGACCAAAAGAAACCATACTACGATATCATAGTCCAGCGTGTTAGCAATTACGCTACGGGAACTCTCCTAAAATGCTTGGGAGCAAACCTAACCATGCTTTGGGCAAGAACATCTCATGGTACTGCACCCAGATCTGCGGAGGAATCTTATAACTTTCGGCAGATTCTGATTGAAATTCTATGGGTAGAATCATAACCATTACAACTAAGCAGAGGGAACTTAGGAATAATTGTAGGGTAAGTCTGACTCAGCACTAGTAAGTAAGTAAAGTTAGCGACCATAGTCGAGGTCTCAGCACTAGATGTAGTTTATTGTCAAACTGAAAACTAAAAAGAATATAAAAGAGTAAAATGCTATAACTTTAAGTTAGGATTTGTGTCACTCTGTAATGTGCAAACGATTTTTGATCAACTGCAGAAACTGGACAGATTAAAATATGCAATCACATTTGCCAAAAAATGTGACTTTCTATGAAATCCTCTAAAGAAAAATTGGATATGATAAGTTTCTGATTTAAAAAAAAAATCAATTTGTAAGCTTTCAAACACACACACACACACAAACACACACACACACACACGTATAAAAAAGTATCAATTTATTTACTTTAGAATTACACTCAACTGAATTATCATTTCTTGAGATCACTTTTCCCACTGAATTTAAAAGTAAATAGTCCGAATTCTCAAAATAATAGAGAACTTGTCAACTAGTTTCAGAGAGCTACCGTTTAGTGAGGAGATGTCACCTGTTTGATTAAAGCACACACACACACACACACACACACACACATATATATATATATATATATAATGAGATAACTATAATGCACAAATTAGAATCTTTTACTCAATTTTAAATAGAACCATAGAATCACTTTTACAACAATAATTTAACAGTTAGTGCTTGGTCTAGTATATCACGGAAATTCTCAATATATATATATATATATATATATATATATATATATGTGTGTGTGTGTGTGTGTGTGTGTGTGTGTGTGCTTTTATCAAACAGGTGACATCTCCACACTAAACGGTAGCTCTCTGAAACTAGTTGACGAGTTTACCTTCCAAGCAAGCAGTGTATCATCAACCGAGACTGACATCAACACGTGACTAGCAAAGGCATGAACAGCTATCGATACGCTGTCGGTCATATGGAAATCAGAACTGACAGATAAAATGAAGCGCTGTTTCTTACAAGCAGCGGTCGTGTCGATACTGCTATATGGACGCTAACAAAACGTATAGAGAAAAAACTTGACGGCAACTACACAAGAATGCTGCGACTAATATTGAACAAGTCCTACAAAACAGCAGCTGTATAGATACCTATCACACATCACGAAAACTATCAAAATAAGATCAACTAGACATGCGAGAGACTGCTGGCGAAGTAGGGACGAACTTACAAGTGATGAACTCCTGTGGACCCCTTCACATGGACGAGCAAAGGCAGGACGACCAGCTCAAACCTACATACAGCAGCTCTGTGAGAATACGGGATGAAGTCCTGAAGACCTACCGGAAGTAATGGACGTAAGGGAGGTGTGACGAGAGAGGGTCAGGAATATTCGTGCTGATAGCGTGACATGATGATACATATATATATATATATATATATATATATATATATATATGCGTGCTACCGGGCATTGGCATCATGTTAAGAGTGTTCGCCAATGGCTCGGGAGACCTGGGTTCAATCCCAGGTCGAGTCATACCAAAGACTCAAAAATGGTACTTGATGCCTACTTGCTTAGTACTCAGCATTATAAGGTATGGATCAAGGGTAAAGTGGAGTAATTTAGGGAAAGGATTAGCGCCCTTCCCCACACCTTGGTGCAGTAGCTGTCGAAAAAGGAGACTTCTGTTCACCTTGACTACGGTGGCCAAGTTTACTTAACTTCTATATATATGTGTGTGTGTCTATGTGTGTATGTATGACAGTAGAAACAGAACGTTATTGCTAATGATATAAAATTAACATTATCTAACTCAGAGAAGAAATCAATTTTCGGTTCAATTTGCCATTCAATGATTTTTGTTTCAGTCTACATGCGTGATGAACGTCATTTCTTAAACCATTAAATTCTCTTCATAATGGAGATAACTATGAATTGATAATTAGAATCTCTCACTTCATCCTAAGTAAAATCATCGATTCGATCATATACGGCTGTTACATCAGACCACAATCGGTAATCTATATAAAGAAAAATTTTCATCCAATCGCCTCCATTTTTCTATTTCTCATTCTGCATTTACAATAACTTCATCTTGTTCTTCCATTCTTGGGTTTCCTTGATTCAGTATTTGTTTATTCGTGAATATTAATATATCACAGACCCTCTCTCGCCATTCCTCACTATCGTTCATCGCTTCTGGTAGGTCCTCAGGGCTACATCCCGTATTCTCACAAAGCTGCTGTATGGAGGTTCGAGCTAGTTGTCCTGCTTTTGCTCGGCCATATGAGGGGGTACATAGGAGAACATCACTTATGAGCTCGTCCCTGCTTCCTGCTTCTCCGGCAGTGTCCTGCATGTCTGGTTTGTCTAACTTTGATAGTTTACGTGATGGGAGGTAGATGGCTATCCAGCTGGTGCTTTGTGGGATGTTGCACCCAGAACAATAATTCTCTCAGCATTCTTGAGTAGTTGCCGTCAAGCTTTTTCTCCATACGTTTAGTTAGCGTCCATGTAGTATATAGCAGTATCGATACGACCGCTGCTTGGAAGAAACTGTGTTTCATTTTGTCGGTCAGATCTGAATTCCATATGACCGATAGACCGTCGAAAGCTGTCCATGCCTTTGTTAGTTGCGTGTGGATATCTTTTTAGGTTGACGAGACACTGCTTCCTAGATAGGTGAACTTGTCAACTAGCTTCAGAGAGCTACCGCCTAGAGTGGAAATGTTCCCTGTTGGATTAAAGCACATACATTCCTTTTTGTGAGCATTGGCATGGAGGCCAATTCCTGTGGAGGCTCGTTCCAGACTATGCAGTAGTGTTTCACCTTGGGCGGGTGTATTTGCCAGAATCGCTATGTCCTCAGCTTAATCGGCGTCGGTAATTGTTCTTGCGGGGTACCTTCTGCTTTTTTTCTTTGTCAGCTCAAAGCTTTGATTTTATCAATCGATGATCTAAGCACGTAGTCTAGACAGATGATAAAGAGGTATGGGGCTAGTGTGTCCCCTTGCAGTACTCCTGCTACAATGTCGAAGTAGTCTGATCTTCATCAAGATAACGTACTTTAACTTTGGTGTTTCTATTGAGAATCATTATTGCTGCGACGGTTTCTTTTGGTATGCCGTATGATAGTAGAATTTGTTCCTTCTTCCCTCTGTGAATGGAATCAATGCCTTGGTAAAGTCGACAAATTGTATTGTCACCTGTTGGTTTTTTTGCCCGTACGCCTTCGAGGATTCTACGGATAGTCAAATATTTGTGAGGCCGTGGATCTATTTCTCCGGAAGCCATCTTGGTTCTCCTTAAGAATGTTGTCAATTTGGGGTTCTATACGGTTTCGTAGTAGGGCATTTTATATTATTGCTGCTATGGATGTAAGTGTTATACCTTGGTAGTTCTTGGCTTATCCGAGTATGCATCCCTTTATCCATCTGTCTATCGGAATTTAATTATAAACTGCGTTACAGTGTCGCAGTAGTATATCGTCGAATTGTCTGGTCTTCCATATTTCTCGGGGAATTTCCTCAAGCCCTGCGGCATTACTATTTTTAATTTTTCTAAGTACTGAGTCGAGTTCTAGATATTAATATATAATATGTATCTACTAACAAGAGAATAATCACAAATTAAGATATCAATCATGAAATATAAAATTTTTGAAATTTACAATATTTGTATTTATTATTGAGAATTTTTATTTCCTAACAAGTATGATCTACATTTTAAAGTAGAAGAATTATATCGTGAATTGAATTAACATGACCAGAAAATCCGGTTAACAATTACGCACGACGGAAATGCTGTACAGCTATTTCATTAACATTGTATACCCTGATCTTCAGCACTGGAGATCGAACTAACGACCACAGATTACAGTGCCGCAACTCTACAGCTGAGCCATCAGTTCATATCGCGCACAAAGCATCTCAACCATTGAAGTTCCAGTAAAATGCGTGGCATGTAAATACAGTAAGATACATTTTGACAAATAGAACTATTAGAGTTCAAATTAGCAACGATTATTCTGAAACACAGAATAACTCCTCCGGTGTTCATCAGAGATCAATACTTGGACCTTGGTTGCTTTTAATAATCATGAATACTTCATTGAACTATAAAATCTTAATTAAAATTATTTCCAAATGATGTCAAAAAGATTTTGATATCATTATCAAAAGAAACAAAACAAATGTATCTAAATAAATTGTCATATTTGGAAGAAATTTTGATTTAGTTTAATGGCATTTCAACCTTCGTAGGTTATATAATTCCAAACCACCCAACTAGAAGAACAATAATAATACTATTTAAACCATGGCTGGGAGGATATGGGGGTTCATATCCTCACCGAGAGTATTTGTCCGAAAGGGAACGTAATAACGTGAATGAAGTCTGAACTTGTCTACTACTATCCCGCACTCCTGGACTTTAAACATTACACCACGAGGACACACCCCGAAATCTTAAGAAATTATCACTTAACATAGAAAAGTGTAAATATAAATTAAGCAAAAGAGAAAAAAAATAATGAATGTCATCTAGGAGTTAGCTTTGATGGTTCTTTTAAAACTGACGATCATATTTTAGAGACAGAAAATTGTATAATTGGCTGGATAGTTAAAAAAATGTTATTTTAAAGGAAACAAATATTGTTTTAAAAATACTTTAAGCCCGAATAAGTCGTCATGCAGAATTTGTACTCAGGCCTGAGCTCCAGTCACGAGACATGGCAAGTAATTTTGTTATAGGAGCTCATACTAAAAAAGAGGGACAAAATAATCAAAAAAGCAAAAGATTACATGTTTGGTTGGTTGGGTTTAATGGCATATCAACCTCTATCGGTTATTTAATGCCAAAGCCTGTTTACACATATGCACGGTTTGTAAACACATAATGTAATGATACCATACTAAAACCAAACAACCCATTTACTCGCATACGAGTAAATATTTTCAAGTATTTCTATATGACATTAGTTTATTTAGAGATAATATTTTTTTAATTGTTTCTCAACTACTATTTCTACTAACACAAACATAATGGTATTACTATTCAGCAATAATTTGCTTTCAGTTAATTAGTTTGTTGTATTTTCAGGATTGTAACTAAGTGTATATTTTCTGGTACCACCCAGTCTTTCTCAAGAACGTTAAAAAATTATCCATGACGTTCTCAAAAAAGTCCTTCATGGTATTTGCATGTAAATAGTGCTTTCTTTTAAAAGATTACTGTTAAAGATTAAGATAAGGGCAATTTTAATTAACTGCCTTATTTGGAAGAAAGAAGCAAATTGATCAAACTGAACCTATTGAAATAATTGAAATTTCTAATAAGAATCGAACATTTTAAAATATTTCTCCTCGAACTGGAAATCTACTCTCAAGAAGAAATTTAAAAACTAAATTTACAAACCAAATACATTTGATCTGTATATAGAGATTAATGATGAAAATGTCATGTGTAGAGCTTCTTTTTTTTTTTGTTCTTATGTTTGATGTAAGAAGATAATAAAAAGCGGAGATGGCTAAAGAAACATACCAACAACAACAACAAACACAAAACACGGTCGAGTAGAGGACTTTCCTGTCCCATCAGACCACAGAGTAAAGTTAAAAGAAAGGGAAAAGAGAGATAAGTATATAGACCTTGTTAGAAAACTAAAAAAACACTAAAAAACTATGAAACATGAATGAGACTGTTCTTCTTATAAGAGCGCTTGGAAAATCCGCAAAGGATGTGCAAAGGAATTGGAAAACTTAGAAATAAGAGGATAAGTGGAGATCATCCAGTCTAGAACATTATAAGATTGGTTAGAATACTGAGAAGAGTCCTGAGAACTTAATGAGCCTTGCTGTCTCTCAAACTCCAAAGGTAAACCATCAGCACACGCTAGTATAAAAAAATTCACCAGCGAATAATAATAATAATAATAATAATAATAATAATAATAATGCAAAATAACTAAAGGATAATTAAAAGGCCTGGAAGACTTGGAAATTGGCGGACGGGTAGAGACTATCCAAACGACAGCATTGCTAAGAATGGCCAGAATCCTGAGACGAGTACTGGAGACTTGAGGAAACTTGCTGTCACTCAAACTCCAGTGTAAAACTATCAGTTAACGCTGATGTGAAAAAACTCTAAAAGATAATAATAATAATAATAATTCTCAAGTGGACCCGAGAAGAACTTCAACAAATGGACCAAAGGACAAGAAAACTAATAACAATGCATAAGGCATTGCATCCCAGAGACGACGTTGACAGGCTATATGTGTCTAGAAAAGAGGGAGGAAGAGGACTTGCCAGCATTGAAGACAGCGTTGACACATCCATACATCGACTCGAAAACTATATACAAAAACACGAAGGAGGACTCATTACAGTCACCAGACATGAAACTGAGAACACGATGAACAACAGAATGATAGTAACTAGGAAACAAAAATTGGAAGGAAAACAACTAAATGGACCTTTCAAACGACTAATAAACAATATCTCACACGACAAAACTTGGACCTAGCTAAGAAAAGGAAACTTTAAGAGAGAAACAGAATCTCTCCTAATAGCAGCACAGGACAACGCCATAAGAACGAATCGTATCAAAACTAGAATAGATAAGACGCAACAAAATAGCAAATGCAGGTTATGTGGCGACAGAGATGAAACCATCAATCATATAATAAGCGAATGCAGCAAATTAGCACAGTCGGTAAGGTGATTCACTGGGAAATGTGTAAGAAATTTCTATTCGACCATACTAACAAATGGTATATGCACAACCCAGCACCTGTCCTAGAAAATGACTCGCATAAACTCCTATGGGACTTTGATATACAAACGGATCACCTAATCCCGGCCAGGAGACCAGACTTAATAATAATCAACAAAAAAAAAAAAAGAGTACTTGCAAAATAGTCGACTTTGCTGTCCCGGCAGACCACAGGATAACACAGAAAGAAATTGAAAAGAAGGATAAATACCTAGACCTTGCTTAGGAACTGAAAAAACTGTGGAACATGCAGGTGAAAATTATACCAATTGTAATAGGTGCGTTTGGAACAGTAACTAAGGGATTACTAAAGGGACTAGAGGACTTGGAGGTTGGCGGACGAGTGGAGACAATCCAAACGACAGCATTGTTAAGAACTGCCAGAATACTAAGAAGAGTCCTGGAGACTTGAGGAGACTTGCTGTCACTCAGACTTCAGTGAAAAACCATCGGCTTTCGCTGATGTGAAAAGCTCTAATGAGTGAATAATAATAATAATAATCACTACAACGACGTGAAGACTTCATAGAAAAGCACGGTGAAAGACTGATAAAAGTCACCGGAAACAATACTGACAAAACGAGGACCAGCAGAACGACAATAACCAGAAAACAAAAATGTTTTTTAAGCGACTAATAAGCAACATTTCACGCGAGAAAACATGGGGACATAGCTAAGAAAGGGAAGTCTTAAAAGAGCAAAGGAATTTCTTATAAGAGAAGCACAAATGAAGGCTATAAGAACCAATCATATCAAAGCAAGAATAGATAAGGCGCAATAAAACAGTGAATGTGGTTTATGTGGTAATAGAGACGAAACTATCAACCACATAATTTGCGAACGCAACAAATTAACACAGAAAAAGTATGAGACTAGAGACGACTGGGTGTGCAAAATCATCCACTGGGAATTGTGCATGAAAATGAAATTTGAGCATACAAACAAATGGTATATGCACAACCCAACATCTATCCTGTTGAACGAGACACACAAACTCCTATGGAATGTTGAGATACAAACGGATCACCTAATCTCAGCCAGACGACCAAACCTTATAATAATCAACAAAAAAAGAACTTACAAAATTGCTGACTTTGCTGTCTAGGTTAACCACAGAGTAAAATTGAAAAAAAATTTAAAAGAATTATAAGTATCTGGACCTTGCTAGGGAACTGAAAAACCTGTGGAATATGAACGTGACGTTTATACCAATTGTAATTAGTACTCTAGGGGGGGTGCCCCTGGTGTAATGGTTATCGTCATTGGAAATGGACACGGCGACACGAGTTCAAATCCTGGACGAGACTGATTGCATTTCAAATAGCACTAATACCCTTGGGAAAGGTATAAATCCAATTATTCTCCCTCCAGCGATGGGGAAATAGTAGGGCAGACTAGGTTCTTCAGCCTTGGTAAAGCAACTAATCTAGGAGTGGGAAAACTCTGAATTCAAACCTCTTAAAGTCCGCTTAAAAAAATTGACCTTGTGTCATATCCTGCCCGAGCGGAGGTGTTAGGTAAATATAGTAATTGGTACTCTTGGTACAATCACTGAAAGATTATTAAAAGGAACGGAGGACTTGGAAATATGAGGACGAGTGTTTATTAAGATCGGCTAGACTACTGAGATGAGTTCTGGATACCCGAGGAGACTTGCAGTCATTTATACCGCAGTGAGAGACCATCAGCTAACGCTGATGTGAAGAAATCTCCAGGAGGAAAATCAGTATATTTTTGGTTGATTACTGTATATTAATAAAAATAAAATTTCATTCTATATGGAATGCATAAGAATTTTACTTTTTCTGGTGGAACATTAAACCATCACAATATGTCACGGGTTTATGTGTTACCAAGTACCACATTGGATAGTCGAATTCATTTTTCTGTGTATTAGGGCTTCACATTTTCTATTCAAGTTTTACGAGGTTATTTGGTATCAAGAGCAAAAGGAAATCACAGACCCCTTACCAAAATGTGTAATGAATTAATACCTTTATTTTAAGGTCATCACGACAATGTTAACGCTGAAATAACTCAGTCGAAGTTTGAACCCGGTTCGCCGATTTCATTTTTAATGTTGTTAAGCGAAAGGCCAATTCCAAATGCACTTTGGTAGCAATTTATATTAAAACATTGCATGACGGAATTATTTTGACAAAGTGCTATACAAAAGTACATCATTCTGTCTGCCTCATCATTCATCAATCTCTTAACACTAGCGGCAAACACTAAAAGGGAAAATCACAATTGTGAAGAGTCAAAAGGAGGGGAAATTAAATACATATAATTCTCCATGTTCTCGGTCAGATGGTCAATTTTACCCAAGTGGCTCCTTTTCATTATTCCTGTCCGTTTTTACCCTCAAGGTGCTAAAAGCTTTCGATTTATATTCCTGTTCAATGAGGCGTAGGCAAGATTTCCAACGACGCTTCCACCATTGAAATCGGTTGGTAGGAGGCCATTTTTATAAAGCTTTCATTTTGCTGCCTCCTCTTAAAATGGCAGCATGCGTAGTGCTATGATTACAGACCACGAGACCTAAATTATGCGGTCAGTCATTCTCTATTGATGTTATATCATATTTCGATAAGACCGGGGCTAGTCAGCGTGTCACATCAAAGAGGAGCTGGAAGCAAATTAAGAAGGGAGTGGTATTCAAAAGTGAGAAAATATTGTATGTGCGGAAGAAAGATCGATAGAGGAAAGAGGGAATGATGGAACATATGAAAGATTGAAGAAGTTGAAGGTGAGCTCTATGTCTTTGAACTATTAGAGAAAAATATGAAAGAAAGAAGGGAAAAATTGATAATGTGAGTTCTGTCAAGAGAAAAGAAGAGTGTGGGATAAGAAATGTGAGGAACGAAAAGAAAAAAATATAAAAAAACCCACAGAGAGATAATTAAATAAAATAGATAAAACTAGTGAGTGGAAATAGTAAAAGAAAGAAAGGAAGAAAGAAAGAAAGAAAGAAAGACGAGTGAAATCGAAAGGATGATGATACTCATCTTCATTTCAATTTCAAAAAAGACAAACAGGAGGGAACAATGTAAAGGATGGAGTGTACATAATAACTGAATAAAGAATTGATAAGAATTTGAAAAACATAGGAGAAAGATTTTAAAAAATTAAGCGCTGTCAAGGAAAACAGAGAAATAAAGAACGAAAGAAAGAAAGATCAGAAAAATAAGAAATAGAGAGAGAGAGAGAGAGAGAGAGAGAGAGAGAGAAAGAGAGAGGGAGAGAGAGAGAGATGGAAGGAGGAACGGAAAATAAAAAGGCTATAAGTATATAGAATAGAAAACAGAAAGAAAAAAGAAAAAAGAAATAGGAAAGGGTAGCCAAGAACAAAAGAAAGAAACAATAAAAGAAAGAAAGAAAATCAGAAAGGAAGAAATATCTTTTAGATTATAGGAGACAGAAAAAATCAAATATTATTTCGACACAAATAAATAAATAAATAAATACGTGGTGTGCAATATTAAGGATTATAAGTATATTAAAAAGAAAGAAAGAAAAACCCAAAATATATAAACTTGTAATACAAAGAAGGAGAAACAAAAAATGAAGGATATTCCATGAATAAATATATAATTAAATGAAAAAAATGCGTTAACAAAAAAGCAAAAGCAAAAACAAAGATGGGTTATTGATAAAAGAAAAAGAAAAAGAAAGACAAAACAGACAAATAACTGATCTAGTGGGTAGAGTGTTCGTTAATGGTCAGGGAGACCCGGGGTTCAATCCCAGGTCGAGTCATACTAAAGACTTAAAAAAAGGTACTTGATACCTCCGTGCTTAACACTCAGCATTATAAGGTATGTATCAAAGGTAAAGTGCAGTAGATATTAAAAAGGGAGCCTTCAGATCGCCCTCGACTACAGTCACCCACTTTACTTACTTACTTGGGTATTAGAAGAAAGAGAGGAAATGAATCATGATAAACATATTTGAAAAATAGAGAAATGAAATGAGGGTAAATAGTTACTGAGGATATAAAGAAGAGAGAAACAATGAAAAGAAATGAAAACTAATATCAAGTAGCTAAATACTGGTTTGGTTACTTTGTTTAATGGTTTATCAATCTTCATGGATCATCTAAAAACCAAAGGCATTCTTGTAAAATATCAGTAGTGGTCGTAAAGGGTGGAACGATAAAATTGTCGTCCTAAAGAAAACAACACTACAACTTTATTTTAAAACTTTTATTGAAAAAATCAGTTCAGGTAACTTGATTATGTAGTAGAGCTTATATCTACAGGGTGGAACGATAAAATTGTCCTCCTAAAGGAAACAGCACTACAGCTTTATTTTAAAACTTTTATTGAAAAAAATCAATTCAGGTAACTTGATTATGTAGTAGAGCTGGTATTTACAGGGTGGAACGATAAAATTGTCATCCTAAAGAAAACAACACTACAGCTTTATTTTAAAAATTTTATTGAAGAAATCAATTCAGATAACTTGATTATGTAGTAGAGCTGACATCTATTCAATGTAGCCACCTTCAGCCTCAATCACCTCTTCGATATGGATCCGGAACTAAAAGCATGCCTTTTCCACAAGCGCCGGCGGGAGCTCGGCGAATACTCGGCGGATAGCGGCGACAGGCTGGCTTTGGTGTTGTGGGAGGTCATGTTGCTGATATTGTCGACGTATGACCAAACGAAGTTGTCCAGCGGTTCAGGTCGGGGAGGAGGGGGCCAGTGAGAGAAGTATACAAAGTCGTAGCACTCCTAAAGCCAAGCCCAGGTCTCTTTGGACTTGTGGGCCGGCGCCGAGTCATGCTGCCACACCCAGGGTCTGCCACCGGCCACTTGATTTCCCCTGGGGATTACCACACTCTTCAGCACATCTAGGTACACTTTGGTGTTGACTTTCAAGCCGACTTCGAAGATGTGAGGTGGCATGATGTGGCCCTCACTTGAAACCACACTAAAGACCATAACCGTAGCCGGAAACTTTGTTTTCATCACTCTGGGCACGTCCCTGTTATTCGTGGCAAGCCAAGATTTGCATTTTGAGGGTGCTGGCAATGGTTCTGGCTGTCATAACTTTGATCGGAGGAGAGTATGGGTTGTACAGCGGCGCATCTCCGATCTCGCTCGTTGAATATTGTGTCACTTTCAGACATGATAGAAGGCTCCTATCGCTCTTGGGATTTGTACACAACTGGCCAACTAGTTGATGGTTTGCAACAAAAAAAAGAAAACCAGTTTTCATTACACGAAAATGGACCCATGTCGTCTTTTCTAGGGCGACAATTTTATCGTCCCAACCTGTATTTAAGCCATAGCTGAAGGAATAACGGAGTTCATGCCTTTTCCAAAAGTATTTGCCTGAAAATGAAGATAATAGCGTAACTGGAGTTCAAAGTCACTTACTATAATGTCTCACAGCACGTTAGACACTTGGCCACGGATATTTTACCTTAGCAAAGTGCAATATGATAATGGGAATGAAAAATAATTAAGAAAGAATGAAAGAACAATGAAAGAAGGGAAATATGAAATAGGGTGCAAAGAGGGAATGTAAGAAAAGAGAAGTCAGAAAATGATGAGTATATAAAAAGAAAAGTAAAGGATAGAATGAAAGGGGAAAAAAAAAAAAGAAAAATGGAAGAAAGACGAAACAGATAGAAAACAGGAAAAGAATAAAGGATCATGAAGAAAGAAAGAAAGAAAGAAAGAAAGAAAGAAAGAAGAATGAAAGAGAGGAGCAGGAACGAATATAATTATAAAAAAATATGAAAGAAAGGTACAGAAGTTAGTAAGAAAGGAATGAAGGAAATAAGATGAGAAATCAAGAAAAATGATGAATGCTTAAAGAAAGAAAGAATGAAAGGAAGGAAGGAAGGAAGAAAGAAAGAAAGAAAGAAAGAGAGGAACAGGAACGAATATAGCCATGAAAATATGAAAGAAAAGTACAGATGTTAGTAAGAAAGGAATGAAGGAAATAAGATGAGACAGTCAAGAAAGAAAGAAAGAAAAAAAGAACTGATTTATGAAGAAGACCATATAACTTCAATGAAACAAAAGAAAACAGAAAGAAGGGAAGATGGTTTGGTTTGGTTTGTTGGGTTTTATGACATATCAACCTTTATAGGTTATTCAACGCCAAATCCATTTTTATGTAAATAATCAGTTCTATTTCAAACAATTCATTTAAGCATGAGTACACAGTTAAATTCTTATAAACATTTCCATTTCAAGCAGTTATATATAACAATTCAGTTTAGTGTAAGTACAGTTTCAATGTCAAAAACAGTTCAATTTCAAACAATTCAGTTTAGCATAAGTACGCAGATCAAATGTAAGTACATTATAATTGTGAAAAATATTTCTAGTTATTCAGTTGAGTCCAGCAGTTCTAATTCAACTAATTCAGTTTAGTTTAGTATAAGTACAGATTTTGTTTACACACGGTTTATATTCAAAACAGTGCTATGTTAAACAATTCAGTTTAGTATAAATACAGTTTCAAAGTAAAAAAACAGTTCTATTTTAGATAATTCAGTTTAGCATAAGCACGCAGTTAAAATGAAGGTACGGCTGAATTGTGAAAAACATTTCTATTTCAAGCTATTCAGTTTAATCAAACAATTCAGTTTAGCATAAGTATGCCGTTAGTTCTATTTCACCCATAGATAGGGTCCTATCAGGTGCTACCACGCAGGGTCAGAGTAGACCTGGGAGCAATGCCAATGAAGAGGTGCTCCATATTCCCCAAGACCCCAGAATTACTGGGACCTCACCATCAGACTGTTTAGTGTCATAAACAGGACATTCATTCGGGGAGGGGTCTTACCCCTCTGGAGAGTATTCTATAGCCCCAGCCGACTGGGCAATACACAGAGTTAAATGTCAAACAGTTTTATTTCAGATAATTCAGTTCATCATAAGTACACAGTTTAAACGTCAAAACAGTTCTATTTCGAGCAATTCAGTTTCGCATTAGTACGCTGTTTAAATTTCAAAACAGTTCTATCTTAAACTATTTAGTTTAGCATAAATACGCAGTTTAAATGCAAAAATCAGTATAGTGAAAGAAGCACGGTTTAGTTCTATTTAACCTATAGATAGGACCCATATCAGGTGCTACCACTCCGGGCCAGAGTGGTCCTGGGAGCGCTGGCAAAAAGGGGTACTCCACATTCCCCAAATCTCCAGCATTGCTGGAACCTCGCCATGAGATTGTTTAGAGTCATATCTTGGACACTCGTTGGGGGCGCGTCTTACCCCTCTGCAGAGAAGCAGTCGGTGTATTCTACAGCCCCAAAAAAGGGAAGAAAAGAAGGAATAACAGAGAAGCAGGACGAATAATAAGCATAAAAAGATGAAAAAAGAAGGAGGTCATATTAATCAGTAAACTACAGAAAGTAGAGAGAAAAGGAAAAGACAACAACAAAAAGAAAATAAAAAATGAAAGCGAGGAAAAATAAATAAATAAATAAAGAACTGATGCTTTTATAGTAGTCTACAGCAGTATAGAGTATAAAACTGATGATAGTATAGAATAGTATAACAGTGCTGACAATAGTACAGTAAATAGTACTAATATTGTACAAAGTATTGTACAGTATAATATATAGTACTGATGACAGTGTATTATAGTATATAATCGAATAGTATAAGAAATGATGATAGTATAGTATAGTATATTATTTAATAGTATATTATTTAATAGTATATTATTGTAGATATTTAGGAAAAAAGACTATAAATAATGATCTAGAAAAATAAAGAAATGAAAAATGAAAGAAAGAGCAGAAAAAAACTTTAAAAGAAAAATGAATAAATAAATCCTTCTTAATTAATAGGAAGGTATGCACTGGGTTCGAAATCCCTAGGACCATGCACGACACATTTTAAATCTGTCTAAACTTAGATGAGAACTCGTTGACCATTTGGAAGGGAGACTACATTAGAACCCCAGGCCCTATATCTAAATATCCCAATGCCATCAGATCATACATTGCATCTTACTGTGCAAATTTGAATAAATGTGAATATTATAGTAGTAGTATCAATAGTCTACCATCCTAGGTCTCTAAGAAGCAATCAACATGAAGCAGACTTTAAAATCTTAGCTACCCTTAAGTTGCGAAAAAGGCTTCAAGTGTGTATTTACCCAACCCCTCCAACACGGGTGGGATGCGACATAAAGTCAATTTTTCAGAGAATTGCATGTTTGAATTCAGAGTTTTCTTTCTCATAGACCGGTTTTCGTACGAAGGCTAATGAGCAAAGTCTACCCTACTAGTATGTGGCACCTATTAAAAAATCCAACTCATTTGTAACTTTTTTGTACATGTGTAGGTATAAAACTTTCCATCGATTTGAATTACTCTTTTTTAAATTGAGTTTTGTGAGACATGCTAGCTTTTGGTTGCTCGTAGGACTTGCTTTTACAGGGTGACCACCCATCTAAGCACCAAACATAATCATTGTAGCTTAAATTAGGTAACCTTAAAGGAAGCATCAAGTTCATTCTGAATTGGCTCTAGATCCATTGATTTAACCTCTAAGTAACTTATTCATCAGCCTTATAATATTGTCAATATCTGGTAATATTAATGCTTGAGATGAAGTTATAAGAACATATCTGACTCTCAATTAGGGGCAGTTTTTTAGTTCAATAATTTGCAAACAGATCTATTTAGTCCAAAGACGGGACTTTAACAGGCACTACTAATCTGAATCAAAGTCAATCTACGAGTAATCATTATGAACAGGTAGTCACAACCCTACTAAGCTCCAAAACTGGAGCCTCACCACAACATGTAATTTAATGTTATATATAGGACAGATCTTTCGAAAGAATTAGTCTTACCTCTCTATAGGAGGAAACACTCTGTGTATTCCAGGGTACTAAAGGAATATAGAACCTATAAACTAAAAAAAGAGTTATTTTCATGATACTAGAGCGCTATTTATAAATTTTGGATTGGTCTGGTTTCTTTGTTTAATGGCATATCAACCTTTGTAGGATATTTAATGCCAAAGCCATTCTCCTACAAGAACAGTAGTGGTACTATTTAACCCATAGCTGGGAGGATAAGCGGGTTCATACCTTTCCCAAGGGTATTTGCCCGAAAGTGAATGTGATAGAGCGACTGCAGTATGAACTTGTTTAACAACGATTCGGCTGTTCATCGCTTTAACCATTACACCACGAGGACAACCCCAGGTAAGCTCTTAAAAAACAACTACAGTGAAATGTGAACAGGATCTTATAATAAACATGATGTCTTAATGTGTAGGTATAAAATTGTCCTAGACGAGATGGCATGTTATCAAATTAAACAATCAGTCATGTGCTTATGCAAATTAAGGTTCATTCTATGGCTGAAATAGATTTATGGTAAAACTATTTTTTATATTTCTGTTGCGTGTGAAAGATAAGCCCAGGTTTGGTTTGGTTTCTTTTTTTAATGGCATATCAACCTTTGTATGTTATTTAATGCCGAAGACATTCTTCCAGACCCAACCCAACCAAACCAAACCTTAATTAACTTAACATAAGATCCAAAGTAATCAATAAAACTGACAATGAAGTTAAATATTCAGTGTAGCATAATGAATCCATTAGTTTTCTTTTCAGTAAGTCTTAATATTATATTTCTTTGGTTTGGTTTGGTTTCTTTGTTTAATGGCATATCAACCTTTATAGGTTATTTAATGCCAAAGCCATTCTCCGAGAAGAACAGTAGTGGTACTATTTAACCCATAGCTGAGATATATTTCTTTGAGCAGCGTATTTAAAGAGCTGTTGGGGCTAAAACTTCGCATGAATCATCTGATGGTTTCCTTTGGTTTCTTTGTTTAATAGCATATCAACCTTTGTAGGTTATTAAATGCCAAATCTATTCTCCTAGAAGAACAGTAGAAAGTACTATTAAACCCATAGCTGGGAGGATAAGGGGGGTTCATATTTTTCCCAAGGGTATTTGCCCGAAAGTGAATGTAATAGGGCGACGGGAGTACGAACTCGCTAACTACGATTCCGCAGTCCAACGCTTTAACCATTAAACCACGAGGACACTCTCCAATAAATTGTTGCAAAATGCAACATCTATTCCTTCTTAGACGAGACTGTTTGCATTTCATTTACTGCTGCTACTCTTTAGAACGATATTCTTCCAACTATTCTCCTTCCAACTCAGGCTAAATGATAGAGCAGATTGACCTCTTTAAGCTTGCTGTAACAAGCAGTCAAGAAGGGAAACTCTGAATTTAAAGCTATTAAACTCCAACAAAAACTGACCTTGTGTCACTTCCTGTTCGAGTGGAGGTCAAGGTAAATAATTGCAATAGCTTTTACTATCTTTCAACAAATTAGCTAGTTGAAATCAGAAATATCTATCCGCATACATCAATGCTAAATAGAAGAGAACATTGGTTGCATAGCAACGTAAGCTGACGTTCTTCTTCCAAAATTAAACCAAGTCTTGCTTACATGGATATACAATTTCTACTAAATAAACTTACTTTAAAAGCTGCTCTCGGAATCCAATAAGTTCAATGTTGAATTACAGATAAATAATAACTGAAATTCTAAAATATTGTTGAGTTTTTAATGGCCAGTAATGTTGATAAATGGCAAATTACATTTTATCATATTTACCAACCCCTCCGCTCGGGCAGGATATGACACAAGGTCAACTTTTAAGCGGAGGTTTGAATTCAGGTCTGAATTCAGAGTTGTCCTTCTCCTAGATTAGTTGCCTCACCAAGGCTTAAGAAATCAGTCTGTCCTACTATTTACCTATAGCTGGAGGGAGAATAATTTATTTCCTACCTTTCCCAAGGGTATTAGTGCCATAGGAAATGTAATTAGTCTCGTCAATGATTTGAACTCGTGTCGCCGTGTCCATTTCCTACGACGATAACCATTACACTACGGGTACCTCCAGAAAATTGCATTTTATAGAGAATTAAAATGCATAACATATAAATGTGACGTGGTTAGTGTAGAAATGTAATAGAATATGTGATGCTGTTTGCATTTCGGAAAGGCATGAATCCATCTGTTCTAACCACCTCCTCCCGTTATGAGTATATTGTAGGGCAGATTGATTTCTTTAGTCTTGGTTAAGCGACTAGTCCAGGAGACGAAATATTGGATACAAATCGGATTGACAGCTTAAAAACCGGCCGTCAGTCACATCCTTTCCGAGGCGAAGTTATTGGGTCTTCCGTAGGCTCACTTACCCACCGGTTATGATATAAAATATGAATCAGGCAACTCGATTTCTACTACTGGAACGGAGTTGTTTGCGTTTTCACTTTGCGTTTAACTTATTATTGCATTATGGGCGTGTCAAAGATATTTGGGCAGACAAAGAGACAAAGATGAGATGAAGAGATGACGATGAGATTGGTTGTCCATATCAAGAAGGAAAAGACAAGAAAACTCCCACTTACTTTTTATATGTGGTGTAATAAATCTTTTTAAACTGGTCACATGAACAAGAAAAAGGAAAGAAATTTCTTCTTCAGTCTACCCAGGAAACTATCATTTCCTTATAAATCATAATCCATATCAAGAGGGTTGGGTTCAATTAGCCTCCGAATTTAGGTCGTTAAATCGATGGTTCCTGGTAATTGACTGGCAATTTATAAAATCATTTAGCGTCATGTGTGACGACCTCTCATTAGATTTTTACCGAACTTCATTACACACACAGGTGCGCGCACCCCCCCCCATATATATATATATATATATATATATATATATATGACGACAATCGGTCACACTAACATAAAAAGAATTCATTTCCATCCTGTTAAAGTCCATAGATATAAATCAATGCTATAAAGATTAACAGTACTTCTTCAGATCAAACAAGTAATTGTTTTCTTGTTTAATCTGAAAAAGTCCTGTTAATTTTTAGGAGCATAGATTTATATCAATGCTTTTTAACAGGATGGAAATTAATTTATAATCGTAATGTGATCGATTGTCTTGTTTTTTTTTTTAAGAAATAATTTCCTCTGTGAATTTTAATTGCATTGAGCTCTTGACCGGGATTACTTAAATTTAATATTCAATTTTTGAATGTTCTAATTATCCTGCATGGAATTGTTCCTACCACCGGACTAACTGTATTGAATACTGTCTTACACACACACACACACACACACACACACACACACACACACACACACATATATATATACATATATATATATATATATATGAAGTGGTTTCTCTCTTCAGTAGAGAGATGTATATTTCAATTTTCAATGCTTTCTATTACGTTATAATGTTTAAATTTGCATCATCTTGTGAAGATGACCCTGCAAACTAGTATTATACATAATGCAAAGCTCTTCGAATAAATTTAACACTCTAGTATCCGGTAAGGCAAAAATATAAACAAACGAAAGCTACGACATAATTCTTTATAATTCCGGAGGTGACTTGGGTCGCTTGTTGGCTGTGCGGTATGATATTAAGTCTAACGTAAAGTTGGGCGAGTTTCGATCCCAACTTCACGCGTCCTACCTGTCTAGCCACATTGAAGAGTTGTGATACAACGAAACAGTGTGCCTGTTGATGATAATATATATATATATATATATATATATATATATATATATATATATATATAACATGCACGCACTCTTTCTCTATGCTGAAAAAAATCATCCTAACAAATAACTAATGGGCCACCATCCAAGCATTCATCAAACCTGGATAAAAGATATATTAGATTATATATATATATATATATATATATATATATATATATGTATTTGTATGTGTGCTGAAGCCTTTTTTAAGGCTATGTCGTAAAAACACAAAATAATTCTTCAACAAAGTCATTCATTTCTTCATACATTTATATTCTTAGTCAAGTTAAACGATTTCTAATGTTTTAAAATTGAGCCAAAGTTAAAAATGCTCGTAAAACAACGCTAGATTTATTAACACACACACAAACACACACACACACACATATATATATATATATATATATATATATATATATATAATATGACAAACATAAAATCACCCCCGACATATATATGTACATACGAGGTGGCTTCAGTAGTTTTCCAGAATTTTTTGTACAGGCATTTAAAATTGTCGTAGACACTGGAAAATTCTGTAGGTTGAAAATTCAGTAGCTATCTATCTGATGAAATGACTGACAAATTTTCATGATTTCAGGTTGAAATGAACAGCTACACCAGCTATTGGAATACACCCTACTAAAGACTGATTGTCACAGCCGATGAATTTCAAAAATGCAATCAGGACGCGAGGACACTTTAGAAGAACGATATGCAATAAAATTCAGTTTTAAACTTGGAAAAAAATGCTACAGAAACGTATGGAATGCTTCAGACTGCTTTTCGACCATTCTGCATGAATCGAACATCAGTTTTTCAGTCGCTTAAGAGATTCAAGGAAGACAGTGAGTTTGTGAGGGATGATGAGAGGTTTGGGAGGAGTAAGGAAGTCAGAACACCAGAGTTTAATGGCCAACTAAAGAATTTCATGGATAAGGACTGTCGTGTATCTATATAGACAATAAGTGCACAGTTTGATATCAGTGTGGGAACTGTACACACGATTATTCTCGAGGAACTGAAGATGCGGAAGTTTTACGCGAAATTTGTCCCAAGGATGCGCAGAAAATATCAGAAAGAAAGACGTTGTCATGACAGCAGGGAGATGGTCGAGCTGATCAATTCAGATCCCGCAGTTCTTGATGCTCTGGTGACTTGCAATGAAAGCTGCATCTACTGCTATGACCCAGAGACCAAGAGACAGAGTTCCCAGTGGAAGCATGCTGGCTCTCCCAGACCCAAGAAGCCCGGACAGAGCAAATCCATTCACAAACATTTGAAGAACCTTTTTTTTTTGACAGCACTGGCATGATCTACATGCACTGGTTTCCCACTGGACAGACAGTCAACAAAGAATACTATGTTGAGGTTTTAAGGGAGTTCAGCTAGAGATTCCGTCGGAAGAGGCTAGCACTCTTCAAATCGAGTCAGTGGCATTTCCACCAGGACAATGCACCAGTCTACTACTCCATCCTTGTCACAGACTATTTGACCAAGATAGGTATCAGGACAGTTCCTCAGCCTTCCTATAGTCCAGACCTTTTTCCCTGTGACTTTTGGTTATTCCCTAAGCTCAGAGGCTGTCGTTATGAGACAATTGAGGAGATGAAAGAGGCTGTGACGAAGGTCATTGACACACTCACACAAGAGGACTTCCATAGGGCCGTCCAGAGGTTGTTGGAACGATTCAACAAGAGCATTGCAGCTGGAGGAGATTACATCGAAGGGGACTAGAGTTTCATGTGTGTACTATCAATAAAGGTGCCTATTCGAAAAAAATCTGGAAACTTATTGTGTGCTCCTTGTACGTGCGTATGGATATCGTAGATGCTTTAAAAGTGATTTCTTCTTTATTTCTACAGGAATTAAAAAAGGGGGCGTAAATTATAGTCTTTCGATAGGGCAAGTATTTAGCTAATATCATTGTTCTATGTAAAAGGAAGTAATTTTCGCCAGTAATCAACAATTCTCTCTATAAGTATGTCGGCGACCATAGTCGAGGGCGACCAGAAGGCTCTCTTTTCAATAGCTACAACACAGAGGTGTAGGAAAGGGCGCTACTCCTTTCTCTGGATTGCTCCACTTTACCCTCGATATGTACTTTATATAGCTAAGTGTTAAGTAAGGTGGTATCAAGTACCATTTTTAAAGTCTTTGGTATTGTTATATAATTGTGGAGGGATTTTTTTATATTATCCTTTTTCGTTTTATATATCTTGCCTTTCGGTTTAGTTAGGCTGAAAACCTTTCGCTTAGTGCATGGCTTTGTTAGTTAGGTGCACACATTGAGCGCAGGTGTTCTCGCGCACGCGGGGCGGATGTGACAATCAGAGATGTAACAATAAAAAACCCAGAGAGGAAATGGAGCCGGGGAGGTGAATGACGTCATGCCCGGCAGCGAGCCTGAGGATTTTGAGATTTGAAAAAAAACATTTAGTTGAGATTCAGACCTGGGCGAGGCCAGACGACTTAAAAAAAGTCGTTGGTTGGGTGAGTTGAGAGTTGAGATTTGGGCTTGGATGAAAGTAGACGATTTTCGGAGCTCGCCGAGGCCAGACCAGTAGTTTGTGGCGGGGGCCGCACGTGGTGGGGGTAAGATGGAAAAGTCAGCATAGAAAGAAATTGTGCCTCTCTCTCCTCACGTCGAAAAACCTTAAACTCAAAAAGGTAAATAAAAGTTTCGTACCTGAACCAATTTTGTGTTTTTCAGATTCCTATATGTATATGAACATTAGGAAAATTCTATGAACATATGTACATTTCATGTCAATGTTACTGTATGACGCAACCTGGGATTGAACCCCCGTTTCCCGGACCATTGGCCAACCCACTACCCTCTAGGCCAATGAGCCGGTACTTCGCTCATAATACGCACGATTCAAAAGGAATCCCTTCAATGATATTATGTTTCCACAAAACATTAGAAATATTTTTTGGTGATATATTACCGGAGGTTGCACTTTTCACTCATTGCCCTTAATTTTTTTTGGCCTTTTTATAGATATTATCTGACCCATATTTTGGCAAAACTGCCTCCGGTACGAAAAGCGCAAATGTCTCACAGAAAACCTTCTGCAGAATTAAATCCACTCACTAGCATTCACTTACGCTTATTAAACAAGCCTCTTGCAGCGGGATTTTACAAATTGTTTCGGTTTTATCGATATTTTGCTTCTCGGTGCGCCTCAGGCACTCGGCAGTTGACACAGCGTATTCCACTTTGAGGCAAGAGAACAGGTGCTATATGTGAATATTTTTATACGACTCCCATTCCATGAATTCAAGAAGTGATAACTTGTTTAGAACACCGTAAAGTAATCGATAATGCGTTTCAAAAATATGAGTGATTGTAAATGAAATTTCTTGTTCAACGAAAATGTTAAGCCATGAAATGAAGAACTTAAGAACCAGACACGCGGGAAACTGCTGGAGAAGTAGGGATGAGCTTATAAGGGATGTACTCCAGTGGACCTCTTCTCATGGACGAGCAAAGGCAGGACGTCCAGCTCGAACCTACATACAGTAGCTCTGTGTCGATACAGGATGTGGCCCTGGGGAACTACCAAAAGTAATGGACGATAGGGAGGTGTGGCGAAAGAGGGTCAGGAATATCCGTGCTGATAGCGCGACATGATGATGATGATGTCCCCACGAACTACGCGATGGAAAATATAGTTGCCGCTCAAAATTTCCCCGAAAACGACACAATAATCTTTACGATGAAATAATGGATTGCCACTAACTACGGATATTTTGACAAGCGCTGCATGCCGCTCCTAAATTTTCTGACGTTTTACTGACAACTGTAATTTCGTGAACAAACCCTATAATTCGTGGGAGTGTCCTCGTGGCGTAATGGTTAAAGCGATGGTCTGCAGAATCGTAGTAAGCGAGTTCGTATTACAGTCGCGCTATTATGTTCACTTTCGGGCAAATACCCTTGGGAAAGGTATGAACCCCCTTATCCTCCCAGCTATAGGTTAAATAGTACCACTACTGTTCTTCTCAGAGAATGGCTTCGGCATTAAATAACCTACAAAGGTTGATATGCCATTAAATAAAGAAACCAAACCAAACCAAACCTATTATTCGTGTACTTTAATCACCATATCTGTTGTAATTTCTACGGAAATTAATTAAGGGCTACTTCTGTTCTAGTTTGAATTTCCTTTTTTGCAGAAAGCAAAAACAGCCTCCAGGATTTGAACTGGGATCGATGATTCTATTTCATACGACATTAAGAGTTACGCTAAGCAGTGATGCTACTTGAAAATACATTTCTTTTTTTTTCAATATGAGGTGTTAATGAAGCATAAATTCACTCGGTATTGTAAATTATTTATGAGCATTCCACATACAAAGACCCCGCGTCTAGTTAAAATCTTTATGTCACTGAGCTCATTGGAAACACGTAACCCCTTGGCTCCAGTTTCATGCCCTGCCATTGAACCCATCATTTTCTGCTGAGGTTGGGAGATAGAGTTTAGCGTTCTTTCATGTGCTTTATGTGCAGATTTTCCATATGCATTGAGGTGTAGAGAAATTAGAAACCGTGATTTTCTTTAGAATTGTGTAAATTAATTTTCACACATACCGATCCCGAATGAGCGACATTACTATTTTGATATTTTTTATATTTGTTTATTCATATTTTTTTGCAGTCGATTACTTTTATGTTCATCGAGCACATTATATTGCAGTTTTTCCCTAATTTATAATTTGTTTAGAATAAATGTTTCTTTGTTTTATTTAATTTAAATTTCATGGTTTTTTTTTTTTTTGGCTTTTTAATACTTGTTTCTTTTCTTATCATTCGTACTGATTAAACATCATTGTTTTAAAATAATAACAATATTTATTCATCTATTCGACTGTAATTATTAACTAATCTGAAACTTGGTAAATGATCTACACACAAAATTTGCTGATCAAAAATTAGTGAATGCATCTGTTGATTTGGTGAAGCAGATAACAGAAAAGGGGCTAAACACTGCGTAACTTATTCTTCAAGCGGCATATCTTGAAATAAGAGACTTTTCTTCTTCGAAGTTCGTTACCGTGAAAAAGCTTAATAGATTGACTAGGATATATATATATATATATATATATATATATATATATATATATATATATATATATTTGACCGAATATCGTTTTTTTTCTTGAAATAATGATGTAAATAAACTTATTATCTTAATATGACTGAATGATGTCACGGTGCGATCCTAGTCCTCGAGCTGTGGAGAATGTAGAGTACTCCTTCTTTGCTATTCATCTCAGGTCAACTTTTACCCAAATGGATAGTATATGTTCAAATCTCCTCTGTGGGTCAAATAGAGATATTCAGTCATGTTATTACTTGGAACCGTTTAAATGACAGATGTTGAGTTGAATTATTGGTATTACATAGCAGTACTAGGAACCTCTTAACTGAATGAATATGAATGAATAGGGTTTTAATAGAATTTTTGATATTAAATAGCAATATTAGGAACCACTTTACAGTGTGGAAATAAATGATTCATATTAAATAGAATCATTAATATTAGATAGCAATACTTGGAAGTATTTGACTGTGTGAGAATCAAGAATAACAAAAACTGAAACCATTTAATTGTGCGCTAACAAATGAGCTGTTACACATTTAAAAATAAAGTTACCTCCACATTTTTCACTTACAAATCTTATCTTTTCTATCTATCTATCTATCTATCTATCTCAATCTGTTCATATGTATGTATGTATATATGTATGCATGCATGTATGTATGTATATATGTACGTATTGATGGAGGGATCTATCTATCTATCTATCTATCTATCTATCTCAATCTGTTCATATGTATGTATGTATATATGTATGTATGTATGTATGTATGTATGTATTGATGGACGGATCTATCTATCTATCTATCTATCTATCTATCTATCTATCTATCTCAATCTGTTCATATGTATGTATGTATATATGTATGCATGCATGTATGTATGTATGTATGTATGTATGTATGTATTGATGGAGGGATCTATCTATCTATCTATCTATCTATCTATCAACAGGATTTGGCATTAAATAGTCCTGAAGATTTTATATGCCATAAAGCCAAATAAACTAAAACTAAGCTTTAAAAATGAAAACCAGTTTATTTAAATCAATAGTTTATTCATAAGAGTCTTTCGGCTTTTAGCTTCATTATGAAATTACATGCAAATTTCAAAATTATTATTGGAAACAGATCGCAATATTTTATTTTTTTGCCCTCACTTTTGACTTGGTACATCATCATCTTCATCATCATCATTATCATCATTATAATAACTTTCAGAAAGTTGAACAATATATCCGTTGTTATAATATCTTAAGTAATTTGATTTTTTTTCTTCTCTTTCCTGAGTTATCATTACTAGACAACGCGTAAGCCCGTTGGATTTCTTTTGTTATGGTGATCGCTTATGATATTGAAACTTCCATGGAGAAATGAAAGGAAGATTCTAATTAGCATTCCATAGTTATCTCCGGTATATCGAGAATTTGGCAGGTTTACGAAAAATGCTCAGGACGAAAGCATACTTCAGAAAATAATCATTAATTTGCAAAATGAAACTGCGAATGGTTTTATTTTCAAAGAACATTTTAACGGTATTGACCTAACACAAATCTTATTGTAAAGTGTCATTTTTCTTGGGGAAGAGTTAAGTACATGGAAACATTAGGAGAATTGTAATTTTTTTTTTGTTTGGTTTGATTTAGCTTTATGGCACATCAACTATTCTAAATTACTAATGCTAAATCCATTTTTATACATATAAACAATTCTATTTCAAACAATTTAGTTTAGTATAAGTATTTTTTTTTGTTTAAACACAGTTGAAATGTCAAAATAGTTCTATTTCAAACAATTCAGTTGAATATAAGTTCTCAGTTTAATTGTCAAAATTGTTCTATTTTAAACAATTCAGTTTTGTTTAAGTATGCAGTTTAAATGCCAATTGTTCTCTTTCAAACAATCCAATTTAACATAGATGCACATTTTTGTTCTATTTAACCCATAGATAGGACCCTATTAGGTGCTACCACTCCGGGCAAGAGTGGATCTGCGAGCGATAGTAATGAAGGTTTACCCCACATTCTTCAAAGCTCCAGCATCACTGGAGCCTCACCATAATATTGTTTAGTGTCATATCTAGGATACTCACTAGGAGAGTCTCTGCAGTGAAGCAGTCGGTGTATTATACAGCTCTAACTCACAGGGCAATAAACAGAGTTAAATGTAAAAACTGTTTTATTTCAAACCATTCAGTTTAGCATAACTATGCTTTTTAAATGTCAAAACAGTTATACTACAAACAATTCAGTTTAGCATAGATATGCAGCTTAAATATCAAAACAGTTCTTTTTCAAACGATTCACTTCATCATAAGTACACCGATTACACGTTAAAACATTTCTATTTCAAACAATTCATTTTAGTATAAGTACGCAGTTTAAATATCAAAAGAGTTTTATTTCAAACTGTTCAGGTTAGCTAAAGTAGGTAGATTAAACCTCAAAACAGTTCTATCTTAAACAATTATATTTAGTATAAGTACGTAGTTTAGATATCAAAACAGTTCTATTTCAAACAATTCTGATTAGCGTAAATACACAGCTTTTTTATATTTGACTCATAGATACGACCCCATCAGGTGCTTCCACATCAGGCAAGAGTGGACTTCAGAACGATGGCAATTCCATTGAATTCTTTTTTTATAATTATTATTTTTTTTAAATTTGTCTTTAATCAAAGACCGAGTTTGTTAATTTTTTTTTGGTACAAAAAAAGGAGTTAAAAATAACCCCTTTAAATACGATGACTTAACAGTTCAGTTAAATGCACTAAAATTTGGGGTGTGAGATTTCTTTCAAAAAATCAATCTCACTGCTTGTGACCATTGGACTTTTCAATGAAAGATTTAATATTTTGGAAATTCCGTTTATTGACGACTTGGAACATATAAATGAACATGTTTTTTTTAAATTAAAACAGAGTTAAATGTAAAAAAAAAAACAAGTGAGAATGATCCCCAAAATATTTCCAAAGTTAATCTAAATTCTCATAAGAATTTAAATACGTTCTTTACTCATCATGATTTTATTTCTTGGAAAGTGAATTAAATAAATCTGTTGCTAAAATAACAAGACCATAATTAATTTTACACATGTTGAGAAAAGTCCGCCTTCAACATCAACACTAATATGATTTTTGAAATTTAATTTTCCGTTTCAATGTTTATTTTCCAATTTGTTTGGAAATGTATTTGATTTCCTCATTCCGTCACGCACGATTTTTTAAAATCAATATCACTAACTTCTTCTTCTTCTTCTTCTTCTTCTTCTTCTTCTTCTTCTTCTTCTTCTTCTTCTTCTTCTCTCTCTCTCTCTCTCTCTCTCTATATATATATATATATATATATATATATATATACATCAGATTATGTGTTACCTTTTCTTATCTTTTAATTTTCTCAGAATACTGCTGATTAATCCAATTTTCCAGGTGTGCTGTAATAGCACACCAAGGGAAATTACAAAATTATACCTTTTTTGAAAGATTATGTCGAGTAAAAATGTGTGGCATTGTGACTGACAACGGTGATTTTGCTCGACGGATGGCTGAAGCAAAATACAATAATAAAAGTCGCCTCTAATGTGGAATCATTTTAGTTGCTTATTTTCATCGTTTCGTCACGGAGGACGTAAAAGTTTTGGTAAACGGATGACGAACACAGTCCACGTTGTAGATTCGATGGTCTTTGTCTATTCTAGAAGGAACAAACTCTTCACGGATCATAGTTGGTTCTTTCTCTCTCGGTTCACTTAACGGTTACTCTCATTCCAGTCACCAGCCAAAAATAAGGTGAATCGAAAAAAAAACCCTGTTTCTATAATGAAGTTTTCTGAACAGTGAACTCCTACTGATGTCTATGTGAGTGGTACACCTGAAAAGCTCTCACGATTTCTTCGATGACTGATGGAGTCTGAGACGCCCCCGGTTTTTTAGCCGGGCCGTCTGGCATTCGTGCCGGATGGGTGCTCGAAACCAAGAGCAGACTCGGGGCCGAATAGGCCCCCAGCTTCGGCTGGGCAACCTTCGGGTGGGCGAGCTGCACTTTTGTCCCCTTTGTACGGCACTAGACCAAGCGTCTAGTTTAAGCCGTTAACTGGCATACGTGCCCGGACCCACATTTG
This sequence comes from Sepioteuthis lessoniana, assembly GCA_963585895.1. Taxonomy (NCBI): domain Eukaryota; kingdom Metazoa; phylum Mollusca; class Cephalopoda; order Myopsida; family Loliginidae; genus Sepioteuthis; species Sepioteuthis lessoniana. The sequence continues at coordinate 69,785,540 of OY757926.1, forward strand.
GGTTCGTGAAACTGCTTGCCTCATCAGGCTCACATTGCACTAAGTGAGCCGATGAGCAGCACAGACAAGCAGGGTTCGAGTCTCGGCTCCTTCCCGACCTACCCCTCCCCTTTATCCCCACTTTAATCGGCCTTCGGGCTTTTGACCTTGTGTCAAGTCGTGTCTGGTGGGAGGCAGCGACAAATACATGACTGATGGAGTCTGATAATTTTGGCAACTTTGATTAATTCCCACTTTCACGCCGTGGATGTAGGAGCACATCTTGTCAGATTTTGCCTACTGGATAAGATTTTAATTTTCTCAACGCTTCTCCTTTTCCACAAATTTTTTCATAAAAAAAAGAAACAAGAAAAGAAAACAAATAAAAAACTTATCTATTCGCCCCCGCCCTGCGACAACTTCATTTTCGCGCTTATTTGTAAAGTTACAAATTATAATTTTTACAAATTCCAGTAATGAATGAATTGTTAACTGTTTTTTATTACAACATACATGGCTCGTCAATCTGATGTAAAGGGAAAAAAAAAGCAGATTGAAAATAATGACTGATAAGCCCTCTGAGAGATTCGAACTCACATCTACTTTACCTTAGGGGAGTTTGTTTATTAGCATCAGCTGCTCTAAAATGCCTACTCCGAAAAGCTACCGTGTTCTTCATTATTGTCATAGATCAACAAACGTGCTGACTTGAAAATGAGAAAAAACTGAAAATTAAAGATAAATAAACAATTCTTCAAAATTAGAAATAAAATAACTGACTTAGGTACATTTATAAGCATTACAAATAGATAAATAAAATACACTGGTATTAATAATCTTGAAAAAATGCCATTGAGATCAAAAGTCACAAAACATGATGAGATTTTATTGGTCTCATTTGAACTTTTTACCTCAGTAGGTTCGGCAGTTTGTATGTTAGACCAGACATCATCATGACAAAGGAGCCCGTGGTGTAATCATTTTCGTCGTAGGAAATGGACACGGCGACACGAGTTCAAATCCTGGACGAGACTGATTGCATTCCACATAGCACTAATACCCTTGGGGAAGGTATGAAATAAATTATTCTCCCTCCAGCTATGGGTAAATAGTAGGACAGACTAGGTTCTTCAGCCTTGATGAGGCAACTAGTCTAGGAGAAGGAAAAATCTGAATTCAAAACTGTTAAACCCCGCTTAAAAATTGACCTTGTGTCATATCCTGCCCGAGCGGAGGGGTTGGTAAATAGGATCATCATGGCAAAGGTGATTTCGAATCTTATCAAGCACATATCTTTAATATTTCTGACATGGATTTGTTCCTTACTGTTATACTGTACATTAAAAAAGTATCAAGATCGAATCTACATTTACCAAGTCAGATAAAACAATATATGAAATGTTAATTTTAATGATGAAAACATTTTTAGAAAAAGTTTTCTATTAATAGAAACCTGTCTAAACATACCTTTTGATACAGTGTAAGGTTCCACATTTCTAGTTCTTTTAATAGCATTCGTGTTCTTAAATTTTAAGTTTGAGAAAAACTCTTGTTTTAGGAAAGTAGAAAGATTTGATCAGAACATGGTATAATAGATATGGAGGCTGCTACATTGGTAAGATCCTAGGTTTATTTTTAAAAAATGCTAGTAAAAAGTACAGAGACTATTGATAAAATATCCTCTAGGATCGGCTTACATTTTTCTAAACTTATTCTAGAGTTCTATTTAGGCGTCTAAAAATCACATCTTTTTAATTGTTTTGCTGTGCACACGTTTTTTTTTGTTTTTGTTTTTTTGATAAATTTTACAATTTAAATATAAATCTAGAAAGAGTAAATTCAATTTCAATATCTAATTATATATCATGTATATGGCAACTGTGTGATCTTTCATACATCTCATTATCTTACATTGTCATCATTAGTATTCATCCTGAGTTAGCAGTACTTGGTTAAATAGTGTGCTCAATTATAAGACCATCCAACGGGGAAGGTCCCTCTCGGAGTAGGCACAGCAACGATATTAGGATAATACTCCTGTCACCCATGTGTAGATATGATATTACATGCTTCCAACTGATCTAGTGTGCATACAACGTTATATCTCCGTCGCCGTGGGAGTTTTTCGAGTGAAAAGTTCATAAATGAAAATATCGTAAAGGAGCATTTGTACAGCATGATATTAAACTGCCCAATGCTTGTACAACACGAATTCTACTCACACACACACACACACACATATATATATATATATATATATATATATATATATATATATATATATATATATATATATGATTTGATTCCGTCTTCCGGGGAGCACACTGTCACTGCATTGCGGTTAACTAATAAGTACATGATATTGTTTGCGACAAAGGATCGATCTAGGCATATTTGGCACCTTTATACAACGAATAGAAGCTATGTCGTTTAATATGCAAATAGATATCACGTTCCTATTGTACTCAAGGGTATATGCTCAACGTCAGGTATACACGTTTCTGACTGTAGCAAAGACAGGTAGCGCCGGGAATTCTTTAGCAACTACTCTCAAGACAAAACAATTCTGTTGTTTTTTTGTTTTTTTTACGTACGTGCTTATACTAAATAAAAACATATTCTCTATTACACAAGGACAGTAGAATTAGGAAACACCTTGATATCTGAAGCAAGTAATCATTTGCAACACCAGTTTATAAATTCTGGACGCGAAATTAGAATCGAAATCGCTAACAATTGTCTTCCAGATAAGCTAGAATGCCATTGCACTTCACGAAGCATCCTGCGTGGTTTTGAGGAAAAGAAAATAGATAGCAAATAAAACTTAAACCACAACTTGAATTAACCAAATAAAAACTGGGTCCTACATACTATTGGATCAGAGTGTACTCGTATTATGTACACAGAACATTCTACTCATAGAAATGACATATAATTGATATAATGTATGAATTTTTAAAAAATGAATATGAGCAGATTTATATATAAAGATATGTGTTTTTAGTCTAAAGATTGATATAAATATGTAAACATAGATATAAACAGACTGGTATATATATATATATATATATATATATATATATATATATAGAGAGAGAGAGAGAGATAGGAACAGACAGAGGCACACAGATTTATAGATATGATCAGGCTAAAATAAATAATTTAATAGATATAAAATCTGGAATACAAAAATAGATGGAATAATATCGAATGAAATAATAAAAACTTCATAATTTTCTTTGAGCCTGACTTAAATTTTAAAATAAACAAAAGTAGGATGTTGTTTGGAGAAGCATTAAAATCCGAAAGAAATGCATGTACCAACTTCCATGTTTACATTTAATCATCGACTATTTTTTATATTTCATACTTCTTTCACTTCTTTTACATATATTTAAGATGGGTGACACCCAGCCAAAATATGGAAAACAAGACTACAAAAAGAAGCTATTCCTCAATGTTAGCAAAGACGTCCGTCGACTACACTGAATAATATATTACGTACTCAGTTGACTTTAGAAATTGTGTTGAAAAGCCTAACTATGACTGTTGACAGGATATTAAACTAGATTCAGTTATAAGTAAAAAGTATATTGGGATATAATTACGTGCAAATGTCACTTTATCTGTCTGGATGTATCAATCGCTTTCACATTTCTCTTTCACTCTTTATATATATATATATATATATACAAAAAGAAATATAGATATATATTGAGGGGTAAAGTAGTCTAAGAGAAACACATTCTAAGAGAAAGGTAAGACTGGCATTTATAAAAAAAACATAACCAACTAAAAACCATTCTAACTACAAGCAGTAGTGAGTTCAAGTCTCATTGAATACCCCATTAACTCGCTATTGTGCCATACATGTTCTCTGACAAAGCATCAAGCTGAAAACATACACGTATGTAAGAAGAAAATAAATGAATAAATTCTAAAAATATGCATATCTCTTCGTGGACCCACTTATTTTAAAATATGTTTATTCTCTCTTTGGACCTACAACTAAAAGTTATATACTACTCTCTTTTTCTATTTGCTTCATAATGTCGGATTCAGATCCATATTTACTTATATATAATCATAATCATACTTATATATAATCATAATCATGTCGCGCCATCAGCACGGATATCCCTGACTATTTTTCGCCGCCTTTCTTTATCGTCCATTGCTCACAGCAGGTTTTCAGGGCTACATCCCGTATCGGCACAGAGCTACTGTATGTAGGTTCTAACTAGTCGTCCTGTTTTTGCTCGTCCATGTGAAGGGGTCCAACAGGAGTACATCGCTTATGAGTTCGTCCCTATTTCTCCAAACGTGTCCTACATGTCTATATCCTCTAACTTTAATTGTTTTCGTGATGGGTGGTAAGTGGCTGTACAGCTGCTGCTTTGTGGGGGGGCTGTCTCCAGGTCTTGTTCAATATTGCTCGCAGCATTCTTGTGTAGTTGCTGTCAAGCTTTTTCTCCATACGTTAGGTTAGAGTCGATGTAGTGCATCCATACATCAGTATCTACACGAGTGCTGCTTGGAAGAAACTGTGCTTCATTTTATCGGTCAGGTCTGACTTCCATATGACCGATAGCCTATGGATAGCTGTCCATGACAGGTAACTACCGTTTAGTGTGGAGATGTCGCCTGTTTGATTAAAGCAAATATATTCCGTCTTGTGTGCATTGACATGGAAGCCGACGCATGCAGCAGCTCGTATAACGTTACGCCCTCACCCCCACACGCATTCATCCTCTTCTCGAACCTTTTCTTCTTGGCCGGCCGGTGATCAACTAGTGGTTCGAGTGGGGTAACGCACATTTCTTGCCACCACAAGAATACGATCGGGGGGACAGGAGAGAATAAAACAGACAAACAAACACGAACAAAGCTTGGGGTTAACCAAGAGCAGAAAGAGGTATTGCAACACTACATGCATATGCGGACTATCGCTAGCGTGGGTTACTAGCGAAAATTTCACAAGCAACTCGAATGCAGACATCTTGAGTCGATCATCTTCACCGTGGCTGGACCCTCTCTTCTCTGCTACTGTCTCCGGAGTCCGGTGTTGCCTGCCCCTGTCCGTGATTCCACGCCAACTCTGTTTGTTGTCCCACCTCTCTGCTGTCCAGTCGCCAACTGCCTCTCAGCTCCTTGGTCCAGCCAACTCTCATTCGCGTCCCTTTACCACTTCCGGATACGGCGAGATTTCAAGTCCAAAAATCCTTTGTCTGGTTTCGCGCCAAAACAGACAAAGGAATCGTCTGTTTGGCGGGCCACCCATATAGTGTTACACTCGTTCCAGAATATGTAGCCGGGTTTCGACTTGGGCGGATGCATGTGCTCTGTGCTATGTCGTCGGTGTTGTTTGCGTCCGTAGTTGCTTGTGCATGGTACCTTCTGCTTCTTTCTTCTGTTAGCTTGAAACTGTTTTTCTTTCATGTTATCAATAGACGTTCCTAGCACTTAGTCTAGAAGATGTGTGGTGCTAAAGTGCCTCGTTGTCGCACACCTTCTACAATGTCTAAGTAGTCTGTGTCTCCATCCAGGGGATGGACTTTTACTTTTGTATTTCTATATAGCATCATTATGTCTGCGACGGTTTCTTTTGGTAGGCCGTAGGCGAGTAGAACTTGCTCAATCTTTCCTCTGTGTATGGAGTCAAAGGTTTTGGTAAAGTCGACAAATAATATTGTAGCTTCTAGGTTTTTTGCACGTACATCTTCTAGAATTCGATGGATCGTCTAAATTTGTGACTTCGTGGATATATTTCTCCGGAAGCCATTTTGGTTCTTCCTAAGTATGTTCTCAATTTTGGGTTCTATGTGTTTGCGTAGTAGAGCATTGTATATCTTGGCCGCTATGGATATAACGGTTATACCTCGGTAGTTCTTGGATAATCCGAGATCGCCCTTGTTAGGGAAGTGTAGGATGCATCCCTTCGTCCATCTGTCTATTGAGTTTTGATTATATACAGCATTACAGTGTCGGAGCAGTATGTCGTCGAATTCCCTGATCTTCAACACGTCTGGGGGTATATCATCAAACCCTGCTGCTTTTCTGTTTTTAATTTTTCTTTGTACCGAATCGAGTTCTAGCATAAACTCTCCTTGTTTGATGTTTAATTGTTTAATAATAATAATTCTCGTGATTGGCTCATGTGCAACTTTCGGTGCGTTTCCGAAAATTTTTTCGAAATGTTGTTCCCATAGGTGTATTCGTTCTTGTTTGCCGGTAGCTTTCAGTTTAGCTTTCCCAGTGCTCTTCCTTCTGTCCCCTTCCTTTATTATTTGCCTGCTATCCTTGATTGTCTATATTCAACCGAGTCTGTTATCTTATTGATCTGATTTTGCATGTATACTTTTCCTTTAATATATATTAGCTAATTTATTTTGTGCCTTTTTAAGTTTTAGGGTATTAATATTGGTTGTGTTCTTCCTATTGCATTTGAAGGCAGTTTTCACATCTGCACGCTTTTCCCTAACAGCTAATGCCTCCCATGGGACTCTAGGGACACACCCTCGAATGAGGAGTATGCTTCACAATTCAATGCGCTATTATTCCATTTCTTATTTATAAATACGGATTCTATCTGTGCTTTAGTGTTGTTTGCGTATAGTTTTCCCTCCTTTTGGCGAAAGTTTGTATTGAGACATGTTGATCTATTTTCTAGCGTGGAATCTGTTAGATGTTGTCCATTTCTGTTTGACGAGTTGTATAGGCTGAATTTGTGGTTTCCGTTTTTACCAATTTGGGCATCCAAGTCTCCACCAATGAAGAGGATGCTGTGTTTCAGGGTGCTACGAACAAGGGAGGATAGTTCATTATATAAGGCGATTAATTTCTTCACTAATATTGGTAGGGGCGTAGAAGGAGATTATTGTTGTGCTTGTGTTGCTATTAAAAGTAGCTACCATCATCCTAGATTGTTTTTCCCTATGCTATTTACTGATTTTAGGGCTCGTGGTCCTATAAGTATACCTACACATCCTATCGTGGCATTAACAGAGTTTTCCCATGCAGATGCAGTGGCTAGCGTCCATCCATTGCCAGTAAAGTGGTATTTGATATTCCCACTATGTGTGTATCTGTGTTCTTGAATGCATATCATTTCAATGTTATGATCTATGGCTCTAGTAATTGTACTATTGCATTTAAGGTTCTAACGTTGAATGTCGCTATTTGTTTTGCGCGTTTGCATTTTTGTGATTTTTGTTTGAGCTCTGTAGCTGATTTTTTGAACACTGTGGCTAAAGCTCCAACCTCAGTAGGACGCACCCACTTTTTAATCCGTGCGAAGAGCGATGCAGTTTGGACATGTGGTTTGGGTGTGTGTCATGGTAATCTTTCGATGGCTATTTTTATTCTCATCTGCAGAAGCCACCCTTATTGATAAGCAGCAGTAGTTTCCCGATCGAACTATTCGATACTGGCCGTTGAACCGTAGAATCCATACGCCCAGAACCCTGTTAGGCATTGCGTTGAGCCATCTGATGGTTTACATTCTTGCCTTTACATCCACATGTAAGAACCCAGATATGATCGTCACCTATGAGTTCGATCTTACTTTTCCTGCTGTGACCAGAATGTCTGGTTCGTTTACTTAAATGGCGTGTGTAATTGGAGGTAAGTGGCCATGCAGCTGCTGTTTTCTGGAGTGTTACATCCAGGATTTCTTTAGTAGACTACACGGCATTCTAGTGATTTTCCCATGCGTTTCTTTTGCGTCCAGACGGTGCATCCATACGGAAATAAGGACACACACACGCCTTGGAAGAAATCCCATTTTAATATTTTAGAGAAATCAGGCTTCCATATATCGATAAACTGTAAATAGCGGTTGATGCCTTCCATATACATATGCTGACATCATTTTCTGTAGATGAGATATTGCTGCCGAGGTATGTGAACATGTCTACTAATTTCAGACGCCTGCCACTTAAAATGAAGATAGCTCCTTCTTGTTTAAAACGCATGAACTCATTTATTTACATTCACGATTGATCAGCATCGCCTACTTCTTGCTCGAGAATATTCAGTAGGAATCGTTTTTTTTTTTAATGTGAAAACATTTTCCTTTATATGTAGTGCTACTATTTAAATATATTTGGTTGGATAAGGAGGTTCATCTAGTAGACAAATTCACTTACCTAGGAAGCAGTGTCGAATCAACCGAAAAGGACATCGACACGCGGCTAACGAAGGCATGGACAGCTATCGATAGGCTATCGATCATATGGAAATCAGACCTAACCGATAAAATGAAACGCAGTTTCTTCCAGGCAGCTGTCGTATTGATACTGCTGTATGGATGCACCACTCGGACGCTAACAAAACGGCTGAAGAAGAAGCTAGACGGCAATTACACAAGAATGCTGTGAGCAATATTAAACAAGTCCTGGCGGCAACACCCAATAAGACACCAACTATACGGCCACCAGCCTCCCATTACGAAAACTATCCAAGTTAGACGAACCAGACATGCAGGACACTGCTGAAGAAGCAGGGACGACCTCATAAGTGATGTACTGCTATGGACCCCCACATATGGCCGAGCAAAAGCAAGACGACTAGCTCAAACTATGTGAGGATACGGGATGTAGCCTTGAAGACCTACCAGAGGCGATGAACGATAGGGAGAAGTGGCGAGAGAGGGTTAGGGATATCTGTGCTAGCGACACGACATAATGATGATAATGATGATGACTTTCCCTAGGTGAACATAATCGTGAGATTTGAATTCAAACTCGCTTGTTATGATAAAACCTAATATCTTACGCGACCAGAACTGCCCCACGGTTCTGAGTGTCCTGGACCCGCTCTTTCATTGGCAATATTTTCCGTCTATATTTATTTGACTTTGCTCGAAGTGAGAATTGAAATGATATCGTTTTATTGTGTATTTATTATTCTTCTAAAATACGAAAAATCCTCACTAACAACACCAAAATCAAATATAAAAATGACAACAAATGTAATATAATGGCCGAGGGATTGCGTTTTATGCCTTTGGGTTTAGTTAGGCTGAGAACATTTCGGCTCTGTACATGGGTTACTTGAATGCAACATTAACACAGAGATGTCACAATAGCTTAGATGAGAAATGGGGCTACAGAGTGCAGGTGACGTTACGCACTGGAAGCCCGCGGAGGATTTGGGGGATTTTGAAAAACTTAGTTGAGTTGAGTCCTGCCTCGGGAGAAGACGGTTGACTTTCGCTTGCTCGCGAAGGCCTTGGGCAGGTGTCGCACGAGATGGGTGGCAGATGAAAAAGCCAGAATAGAAAGAATGTGTATCTCTCTTCTAATGTCGAGGAACTTTTATACTCAAACGTGATAAAAAAAGTTTCGTACCTGAACTAAGAAGTCGTAAGTGTTTTTCGTGTTTCAAGATTCCAATGTTCTATGTATATATATGTGAACATTCCCTGCCCATTTCGCATATCCGTATCTGGCTATGGTACACAAATAACGCCTACAAATCCTAGGAGTAATCAGTATTAAAAACGATCAACCAAACATTTAAAAAATAGCATTTAACACCGATACTAAACATTTTCAAAAACCGAAACGTTAATCTCCACCAGTAATATAGCTTTCAACAAAATAAATTTCTCACGTAAACTAAACAAAAACAAATAATGGAATTACATAAAACTCCCAGCCAATGATCAATCTATGTGAACGAAAGAGCTTGTGAGTGGAAGATTTAGCTGTTAAATAATAAAAAGCTAATTTAAGTGGACTTAACCAAACTTGTCTAAATATATATATATATATATATATATATATATATACATGGGTGTGTATGCCTATGTGTCCTTGTATGTATTTGAATACTTTACCGACGAATTAATTTGGCATTGGAACTAATTCTAATTACCTATGATCAATTAATGACAATTAAGCCGAATATAAGCTGTATAAACTCTAAGGTGAAAATATAGTTGGTTCAGAAAACTCTATTGTAAAGAAAAATACCAATACACTGAGAAGGCATATTGTATTTGTATCGATAGACTTCGTTAATTACCACGTAATGGAGCCCTCTCTCAGTCGTTGAAGAGAGAGAAATAGAGACAAAGAGAAACAGAGAGAGTGAACAAAAAAATAATTACAAAGAACGAGAAAAAATTAATAGAAAGGGGGTGCATGAAAAAGGTATAACGATAAAAACTGAAAAAGAAAAGGAAAAGAAGAAAGAGAATTACAAAGAAAAGCGAAATATAAAAAAAAACCTTGTGACCGAGATATACGTGTATTTCACACCATCGCAAGAGTTCAATATTTGTTCTTCTATAACAGCACTTTTTAAACTTTTTACTTGATGCACTCCTTATAACTATACTGAATTACCATTCACTACGAAATAAATTAGGAGTCCCAATGGCGCAATGGCAAAATTACTGATGTAACATAGCCAAATACGAATAAGTGAAATATTCCGATACGTAGAACGTTCATATGCATAGGAATCCCGAAACACTGACGACTCTTTGTAGTTCAGGTACGAAACTTATTACCTTCTTGACTTTTAGGTTTTCAACACGAGAAGAGAGAAACACAATTTTTACTATGCTGACTGTTCCATCTGACCCCCACCGTGCACTGCGCATCTCGTAGACCCAACTGGCCTGGCCTCGCCAAGGCTCAAAATTCAACTCGCTTCGTCCAGCTTCAAATCTCAACTAACTGCATTTTTTCAAAAATTCACCCAAAATCTTCAGTCAGGGCATGATGTCATTCACATTCCCATTCCAATTTTCTATCCGGAGTTTTTATTATGACATCTGCGATTGTCACAACCTCCCCTCGCGAACGTGAACACCTGTGTTCAATGTATGCCCCTACCCGTGCACTAAGCCGAATAGTTCTAAGCCTAACTAAACCGAAAGATCAGATATAACGAACGAAAAATGATAATACAAATTAATCCTTCCGCAATTATATAACACGGAGGACTCGTAGTAAAAGAGTTCCTATTCCAGTTGCTTTCTTACGTTCACTTTCGAACGAATATCGTTGGGGGAGTTACGAATAGCATTATTCCAAGATCTAGGGGTTAAATTGTGTTATGTAGGAAACCTTCCACCCCTCTTGAAAGTGAACTGTTCTGCTCGTGGAGTTGATGAATGAAAACGTTAAGTAGAAGCCTATCAATTGACATAGGGCAGTACACTGAGCTAGTTTAACTACTCACGTGACATCTGTACCTTTTATTACCAGCCTAATAAACACTTTTTATTGTTACATGTTATTTAGTGTTAGTTTTTACAAACACCGAATTAACAAATTGTATCAATGCTGTTCCTTCTCCAAGGATGGCTTTGCCTGTAAATGTTGTAACCTAACAAAAGGTTACTGAATGAGAAACAACCAAAACGGTATTGGAAAATGAAATGGTAATCATTATAGCATTAACAAAATACATTACTCCCCAGCTGCCTGAAGAAGGTACCTCCTGCAAATGATGAGAACTCAACAAAATCCCCCCCCTCATAATAATATCCAATGTATTTATGTTCACCAGTAGAGTATATAACAGTAAAACCCACAACATTTGATAAGCTACGAAATCGTGATAAATTTATTGAATATTAAATTACTAAAAATAACTAAATATTAAATACAATTTACTGATAAAATCATGAATATTATATTGCAGGTCTGTGAGTTTAAACAGGAAATCAGCTCGTTCTATGAACATAATGCTTCACTGTTTATTCAGTCAATTAAGTAAAACTGGAATTCCATTGTATTTCGAAAAGTTGGTAAAACAGGATCAACAGTTGCACAAAGCTGGGAATATTTTACTCTAGATTTTTTGTTCCTCTAGAAATACCAAATTCATGAAAATGTGATCATAGACTTCGATTCATAATCAAAAGACATTTCCAAAAATTCTAAGTTTGCAGTTACAATTTTAACGCTATTCGTTCATCTAAAACACTTGTATGTTTTAAACAGGTTGTATTCGAACAACAAAATCACTCATGGCCATCAGACCAAATCAGGCATTCTGATAAGTGTACATCTGACAACGAGACTACATGATCCAACATGTTTTGTTTTCTAGTGATAAAGAGATTTATCAATATAAGCTGGTAAATTTGTAACATATCCACGATACGGATATGTGAAACGTACATAGAATGTTCATAACATATATACATAGAAAATAGGAATCCCGAAACACGAAAAACACGTAACGACTTCTTAGTTCAGGTTCGAAACCTTTTATTACCTTTGAGTTAAAGGTTTCGACATAAGGAAGAGAGATGCTCAATCTTTCTTTGATGACTTTTCCAGCTGCCCCCAAAACACGTGCGACGCCAGTAGCGCACAAATTCATCTGGCCTCAGCGAGCTCCGAAAGTCGACCCTTCCCGTTCGGAGTCTAGTTCTCAACTAACTGACTTTCTTCAAAATCCCCAAAATCCACCGCGCGCGCTTCCGGTGCATGACGTCATACACATCCCCAAGTCACAATTTTCTATCTGGGTTTTTTATTTTAACATCTGTGAATGACACATCCTCCCCACGCGAGCATTAACACCTGCGCTCAAGTTTGCACCTAACTAACCCATGTACTCAGCTGAAGGGTTCTCAGCCTAACTAAACCCAAAGGCAAGATATATAAAACGAAATCCCTCGGCCATTAAATTACAAATTCTGCCCCTGCAGAGACTCATGTTTTCATTCTCTCAGCCAAAATTTTCTTTCCCCCGCATAGGCTTATATGGATCATTTTGTGAATATCATATTAAAGTTTGATTTTCGACATTTATCAGGCTTCCACATAACAATATTGGAACAACAGAATCTTTTAATCCCTATTCATTAGGTTAAAAAGTTGTTTAATATCAAAAAACGAAAATAATCAAAGTGATAATAATTCTCCCGAAACCAATAAATAAAACACAAGATAAAAAATGGTGAAAACTCAAATTGTATTCAAGAGGAGGATTTTTTTTTTCGATTACTCCATACGGTTAAAGTTCCATCAAGCAAAGATGTATTAGTGCTCTTCCAGGTAGCAGTCGCATCGATACTGCTATATGGATGCATTACATGGACTCTAACAAAACGGCTGGACAAGAAGCTAGACGGCAATTACACAAGAATGCTGCGAGCAATCTTGAACAAGTCCTGGCGGCAACACCCCACAAGACACCAACTGTACGGCCACCTGCCTCCTATCACGAAAACTATTCAAGTTAGACGAACCAGACATGCAGTACACTGCTGGAGAAGCAGGGATGAACTCATAAGTGATGTACTGTTATGGACCCCCACACATGGCCGTGCAAAAGCAGGACGACCAGCACGAACATACATTCAGCAAATATGTGAGGATACGGGAAGACCTGCCTGAGGCGATGAACGATAGGGAAAAGTGGCGAGAGAGAGAGTCAGGGATATCCGTGCTACCAGCACGACATGATGATGATGATATATATATGTATTGTCCTATATTCAATTGTTTTATAAGCTCCTAGTAGAATGATAAATCAAGTTCATTGAATGATAGAGGTATCTGACGTATCGCAATGATTAGTTACATTCATGTGTTAGTTTGTTCCGTGGTACAGTGATTTTAATTTTTTTTTCTGGGAACCTCGCAACTGAGACCCTGTGGTTATGCAAATGTGTGATTAAACAATAAAATCAAAGATAGATCTAAAGGAATTTAAGATTCCAAAAGAGAAAAAGAAACCTTGTATATCGTAGTCACGTGACGACTAAAATTTGAGAAGAAAAGAAAAAAGAAAAATAAATATCAGAATGTCTTTATTCATAAAACAGAAAACATTTCAGGAATAAAACACAAACAACACACTCAGAAAAAAAAAAAAAAAGGTGGATTGTGAAGAAAACGAAAAAGCATCTTATACTGTATTAATGAATAATTAATCTTGTTTTTTTAAATTTCGAGATGTGTTACCATCATTATTGTGCACTAGACATCCTTAGACAACTCTCTTTATATTGATTCATTTTAATGGCATTTGAACCCATAGAGGGTTACTTAATGCCTACAGATTAGGGTATCACATTTATTGTACGTTCATAATTTAATTTCGAGATGTGTTACCATCATTATTGTGCACTAGACATCCTTAGACAACTCTCTTTATATTGATTCATTTTAATGGCATTTGAACCCATAGAGGGTTACTTAATGCCTACAGATTAGGGTATCACATTTATTGTACGTTCATAATTTAATTTCGAGATGTGTTACCATCATTATTGTGCACTAGACATCCTTAGACAACTCTCTTTATATTGATTCATTTTAATGGCATTTGAACCCATAGAGGGTTACTTAATGCCTACAGATTAGGGTATCACATTTATTGTACGTTCATAATTTAATTTCGAGATGTGTTACCATCATTATTGTGCACTAGACATCCTTAGACAACTCTCTTTATATTGATTCATTTTAATGGCATTTGAACCCATAGAGGGTTACTTAATGCCTACAGATTAGGGTATCACATTTATTGTACGTTCATAATTTAATTTCGAGATGTGTTACCATCATTATTGTGCACTAGACATCCTTAGACAACTCTCTTTATATTGATTCATTTTAATGGCATTTGAACCCATAGAGGGTTACTTAATGCCTACAGATTAGGGTATCACATTTATTGTACGTTCATAATTTAATTTCGAGATGTGTTACCATCATTATTGTGCACTAGACATCCTTAGACAACTCTCTTTATATTGATTCATTTTAATGGCATGTGAACCCATAGAGGGGTACTTAATGCCTACAGATTAGGGTATCACGTTCATTGTACGTTCATAATTATATTTTTATCTAGTTGTTCCTTAAGAGTTTTTTTTTTTGTTGATGGTTTCATCAAATAGAAATATTTTTAAACAGATCTCTTTGACCCATAGATAGTACCCAAAAAATTACTGTCACTTAGTATCCGAGTAGATTGGAGAGTAATAGCAATGGAAGGTTACTTCAAATTTCTCAGATTTTCAGAATTAGAGCCACACCATCAAATGCAGTTTCGTTTCATATCCATGACATCCAATTTTGTGGGACGAGATTACAGTAAGTTAATTCAAAGTCCCAATGACAGGGCGTTTGTTTATAATTAAAAATTTCGGTTGTTGTACAAGTAAACCATCTTCAGGTTTAATGAAATCACCTTTGTGGATTTTCAACAGAAACCTTTTTTGCTATTCCACTGTCCATTATAAGAAGTTTCTTTGGATGAGTTAATTCAAAATTTGTTTTTGAAATACAGAATGAAAAGAAATGAACTAAATGAAATGAAATCACTCATTTCATTGACAGTCACAATGATGCCACTTAACCTAGACGGTGAAAAGGAAAGACGGAAACGCGTGTAACCAAAAGATCAAATTATTTCCAAATATTTAATGGTCTTTCGACCGATTCTATAAGAAAAGAGAAAGCCTTCGTGGCGTAGTGGCTAACATACTGGACTACAACATATGAGAGAATTCGAACTCCAGTCCAGCTTCTACGTTAACTTACGATCTAATACCCTTTGGGAATGTACGAAACTCCTTATCCCCCACTCCGGCATTGGGTAAAACAGTACAATTAGTGTACTTTTTCAATGATAGCGTTGATTTTAAATAAAGTTAGTTTACCAAAGAATCTAAACCAAAGCAAACCAAAAGGAAAATGTTGTTTGTCATATTCTTATGTTTAACCAGAGTATATTTAGATGGTGTCCCAGTACTTTTAATAAATTAGAAAAATACGCAATAATTTTTTGCCACAGGGTTGTATGCGATTTTGGTTCCATGTTTTCTGTTAAATTCAGTTGCAACTATGAATCTGCTTAGTAATCCAGCCCCCAGTATGATTTTAATTCGTTACTATTTATTCAAATCTAGATTTAGAGTATTTTATTTATAAAAAAAAAATTCAACAGTGATAAATGCTAACTTATGGGATAACATACACACACACATATATATATATATATATATATATATATATATATATATATATATATATATATAAATATGTGTGTGTGTGTGTGTGTGAAAAGATTGCTGGTGGTCCAACGCGAGAAAAGGAAATATTTTTCAATAAATAGTTCTGCAAATCATTTTATGTTCAGGCCTATTCTTTTTAATCTTACCCATATATATATATATATATATATAGTAAAAGTAAAGTTGGCGACCTTAGTCGAGGGGAACAAGGGGGGTCGCTTTCCGATAGCTATTACACTGAGATGTAAGGGAGGGCGCTATTCCTCTTTTCCTTGGATTGCATCACTTTACCCTTGATACGTACCTTATATAGCTGAGTGTTAAGCAAGTTGAGCCCAGGTCTCCGGGGCCATTGGCACACACTCTACCCACTAGACCAATGAGCCGGTTAATATATATATATATATATATATATAATATATATATATATATATATATAATATATATATATATATATATATATATATATATATATATATATATGCTTTTATTTGAGTGTACAAAATTATCGTCAACCGTCACTCCTTCTGTTAATCCTTGTTCCATGTATCAACACAATCATCGTCTCTGTCGAATTCGAAACGAATCATTTTCGTCAAATTCCGAACGAGTAATGCAGGATCATTATTTAACATTTAAGGTATTAAACCTTCTCTGCATCAAAAGGATGTAGCGTTTTTACCTCGTACGTGTGTCCATGCCACGATCACACTCAAATGACAAGTCTATTAACCTTGGTTTGGAGATGACGACTCATGTTTCACGCAGCTTGGTCAAAGGGCATGTGGAATTGACCTATGTGGTCATTTGAATTCATTAAATGTCATTAAAGAGCACATCATGGCGTTTATAGCAAATCGAAGCAAATTTCTGGCAAAATGCAAAGATATGTATGCTGTGAATTTGAAGTTGAGGGCAAAAAAGATCAAATTCTATTTCCGATGTCGATAAAGTTCATTGGCACTAAAGTTATTCTGTGACATTTTAGAACTGTGTTTCATCCAAAAAAGTACGTCGCTTTACATCTCTTGATACGTATAAGTATCTCAAGCAGTCAGAAGTTCATATAATAGGCGAATATAGCCTTGCCAGCGGCGGCGTTTTGAATACATCGAGTGCATACTCAACAGAAGGGTAGGACCCTTCGCTCAGATTAATATTGGGGGTTTCTACATTTTGCATTAAACTACTCTTGGTGGTAAGGCCGCAGTTCTGGAGCTCTTGGTGTGTAGTGTACACTTCCTAGTTCCTCTTTGATGCACAGTGGTAGTACCAGTGAGGGTGTCATCTATGAAAAAATATAGATTGGTTCAAATATAAATGTTATGCAAATTATTCGGGTTAAACTTAGTTACTTGAAACTATGATCGTATACATTCTATTAGTAACTTCAAATTGCTTTATTGCACGAAAATAATTGCAGCTAGATGGTAATCTTTAAAACTATAGATATGTCCGAAAACAAATGATTATTTAGGAGTCATTTATTATTTTAATTCTTATTAGTAGTAAGTAAGTCGTCTGACAATTGTCGAGGGCATTTCGAAGGCTCCTTTTTTAATAGCTACGACACCGAAGTGTAGAGGAGGGTGCTACTTCTTCCCCTGGATTACTCTACTTATCCTGGATCCGTACCTTATAAGACTGAGGGATATGCAAAGAGGCATCAATTATCATTTTTTGTGTCTTTGAAACGACTTGATCAATGATTGAACCCTGGTTTCCGAGACAATAGCAAAATTGATATGATCCTGTATAAAATGGAAACATTAGATTGGGTACATTATATTGAATAACTGGTTTCAAGAAAATCATTTTAACTTTAAAAAATAAAATTCCTCAAAAGAAGAAATAAGTCAACAATTCTATTTGCCTTCCATTGAAACTTTCACTATTTTCACTTGCTTTTTGATTGCAACATGGATTCGATTCAAATTAAGCTTTGTACTTTTTTTTTTGATATTGTAAAAATTAAATCGGATCTGCTCATAATAGTATTGACTAAAGTTTTTAGGAATTGTATTTTATTCAGTAACGGATTGATAACCAAAACTTTTAATATTTCATTTAGTAAATATATATATATATATATATATATATATATATATATATATATATATATATATGTGTGTGTGTGTGTATTTACTAATCTAATATCTACCAGCATTCACGGTTACCAGAAAAAAAGAAAAAAAAACCCGCCAGGAACAAGAGATAAAAATATCTCGAATCACCACCCGGAGGAAAAAGAAAAATATTATAGGACAAAAAGAAAGAAAAGGCCAACCACGTCACACCACTTGAAAAAAATCAAGAGATATGTAGTCAGTTGGTCAAAAGAAAACTAAAACCCCCCGTAAACGCTGCAATGCTACATTTACAAAAGTGCTCAACACGAGTGGAGCCAATTATACTTTCAACTTAAATCGCGAGTCGGAAATCTCCTACTAAAGTTTCACCTTAACGGATCATCAGGAAATCTAAAACCGACCCCGGTCTAAAACGGGTCTGTTTTAGATTTCCTGATGATCCGTTAAGGTGAAACTTTAGTAGGAGATTTCTGACTCGCGATTTAAGTTAATTGTATATATATATATATATTGTCATCCACATAAAGACTCTTTAGTTGTATCACAACTCTTCAGCGTGCCTAAAAAAGTTAGACGCTTGAAGCTGGGATCAAAACCCACACAACTTTATGTTAGATTTAGTACATATATATATATATATATATATACACTGTCATACACATACTGATTCGTTCTATCACAGTTCTTCAGTGTGGTTAGACACGCAGGACGCTTCAAGTAGGGATTGAAACCCGTGTAACTTTACGCTAGACATGGTATCTAAACACTCAGCCATTTTGATGACATACATAGGCTCAACAATTATAACGCATAATTCTGAAGGTGAAAAAAAATCAAGATGATACAATTTGCAAATTAAAAATATCACACAAACGAGGGAAAAAATCTAAAAAAGAAAGGACTCAAAATATACGTACTACATGAAAATAATCAACCAATAACGTATGCCTAATCAGTCCCTTAGGTTAACCGTAAGAATGTTTAATACACTAAGTAGAGCAATATATGAAAGCCTACGAAGTCAGAAAAAATCAAACTAGTTTCCAACTAACCGGATCATCAGGATCAGAATCATTCCGACGGTCCAGTTAGGGGAAACCTAGGCAGATTTTTTTTCTGGCACTGTAGCCATATATATATATATATATATATATATATACCTAGATTTCAGCTAACTGGATCATTGGATTATCCTGACCCTGATGAGTCATATATATACGAAGATAATTAAATAAGTTTCCAGACTTTTTTCGTATGGGCACTTTTATTGATAGTACACACATAAAACTCTAGTCCCCTTCGATGTAATCTCCTCCGGCAGCAATGCACATGTTGTACCGTTCCAACAACTTCCGGAGGGCCCCATGGAGGTCCTCTTGAGTGAGCGTGTCAATGACCTTCGTCCCAGCCTCTTTCATCTCCTCTATTGTCTCATAACAACAGCCTCTGAGCTTAGGGAATAACCAAAAGTCACTGGGAGCAAGGTCTGGACTATATGGAGGATGAAAAACTGTCTTGATGCCCATCTTAGTCAAATAGTCTGTGACAAAGATGGAGTTGTAGACTGGTGCATTGTCCTGGTGGAAATGCTACAGACCCGATTTGAAGAGTGCTGGCCTCTTCCGACGGAATCTCTGGCTGAACTTCCTTAAAACCTCAACATAGTAACCCTAAGCCTAACCGCTTGGCCAATCAACTCTGGTGTATTGAATTCCTTACTCCTCCCTGCCTTTCTTGAATCTCTTATGCCACTCAAAAACTGATGTTTGATTCATGCAAGATGCTCCAAAAGCAGTCTGAAGCATTCCATACGTTTCTGTGGCCTTTTTTCCAAGTTTAAAAGCGAATGTTATTGCATATCGTTCTTCACAAGTGTCCTCACGTCCAGATTGCGTTTTTGAAATTCACCCGCTGTGACAATCAGGCTTTAGTAGGGTGTATTCCAATTCTTGCTGTAGCTGTTCATTTGAACCTGAAATCATAAACATCGGTTACATATCTCATAAGATGTATAGCTATAACATAGTGAATTTCCAAGAGTCTTCGACAATCTTAAATGCCTGTACAAAAAAGTCTGGAAACTTATTGAATTCACCAGGTTTTTTTGTTTTTTTTAAATTTTTCTGTGTGTGTAAGCGTGTATTATTGGGAGTTTTGTGGTTTTAAATTTACTGGTCGTTCTTTTTCTTTTTTTTTTCTTTTTTCTTTGCATATGTATACACGTGTTTTGTCTGAGGACATGTTTGGCATAAGCCGTTAGTGAAACCCAAAACCACTCCAACGCTAAAACACACACACACACACAACTATAAACATATCAAATATCAAAGACGAGTAAAGCAGACCATAGTAAACACACTCCAGGAAAGAGGAACAAGGACCCCTATATAAACCAGTCTGACCAGACAAGAGTCATTTATGCTGGAAACAAGAGGGAGTTCAAGTCTCATAAGGTACCCCCTTAAAAAGGCCTTGTGCCACACATGTTCTCTGACGAAAGCTACAAGCTGGAAAAATACATATATATAACACGTATGTAAAAAGAAAATGAATAAATTAAAAAATACAAATCTTTTCGTGGAACTTCCTATTTTAAAGTATATCCTTATTCTTTCTTTGGACCTACAACCATTTTTAAATATATATATATATATATATATATATATATATATATATATATATATATACATATAGTGATTGAAATATTAACATTTTGGTTATTTATCCATTATTGAATAAAAAATTTTGAAACATATATATATATATATATATATATATATGTATATATATAAACTGAGATTGTAGCGTTTCTACTGAGAGGTATGACGTGTTTGTTCGAAGGTCTGTAAAAATGGATTTGTTCCTATGTATTTCTTAATATAACAGTTTTTAATCTGAATATTTATCGTACCTATATTTTTTTTAAATTTTAAAGTAAATATTGAGGGTTAATATGATAATTAATATTTTCGATTTTAATTTCAATGCCTTATTTTATGAATATAGTATAGATTTATTGTATCTGATATATTTTAACATTCATGAAGTATAATTTTAAGGTATAGTTTAATATTTAATGTATAAATTTAATGTAGTTTCTGTTCTTTCTTTTTTTCTAATACACATCACTCAACTTTAATTCATTAATATAATTATCTTTAGCGTTTTAAATTCATTAAATATTGTTTTATTAATCTATTATTTAATAACTTGATTTGAAATTCACACGGAAGATCTGTTGGTGTTGCTTGTGTTTATTACTGTTTATTTTGGATTCAAAGTGGAACTAAAATGTTTCGTTATGTCAAAATGTATTATTGAATAAATAAGTAGTTCACAAAGTGATAGGTATATCCTTTTTTTTTCATGTTATCTTTCGAGATTGTACTGTGTTTAAATGTGAAATATGATTACGGTTAAATCAGTTATGAAAAAATAAACTGTTCTAATTTCTTGAACATTCAAAGTAATTTTACAGTATGATTTTTAAACAATTATACTGTATTCAGAATATAAAATGATATTATATTTGATTCTGTTTACAAAGGTTAACGTTTTTGTTTTTTTGATTGAGCTTCAAAATGACACGTCGTACTTCTTTGATCTCGGAACGCATGAATTGATCATATATATATATATATATATATATATATATATATATATATATATATATATATATATCAGGGGCGGAGATGGGACTAGTGCTACTCGTGCCCGGCACGACCAATAACTCGGTCAATGTTATTCAAAATGGATTAAAAATCATCCATTAATTTCAAGCAAACATACTTAGTCTGATCTCAATTAAGTTACGTATCTATTCAAGTTTCGATAACTAAGTAGCCAAAAGTTCATAAATATATCTGGGAATAATACAACGATGCTGTTTTGAACGGAGGGTCTTTGTCCGGCCATCGTCAGATTCATTGAACATCCCATAAAATCGGCTATAATGTTGAACTCCCGTAATCCGTGCCCAGCACAAGACCCTTATAATAACAGTAATGTTAGAGAAATCCGCTTTTGGCTGTAGCCAATAGAAAAAGCAAGCCAGATACCGTGGTCAAAAACATTAGCACAACTGACAACTGACAACTGTCTTGGGAAGAGGGAGAGGGGCCGAGAGAGAGAGAGAGAGAGAGAGAGAGAAAGAGAGAGAGAGGGGGGGTAGCAGATTATAGCTGTCGCCGATGTCATCATCATCGCTATGGTAAATGTTGGTTAAACGGCGTGTTTTAATTCGTTTTTTCACAAACAGATGTCTATTTCTTTAATGAATGTTGCATATATTATATTCTGTAACTAAAATGTGTTTATTTGAATACATTTTCAACAAATAATCTTTATTTTAAGCAAAATTGAAACTACTAGCTGTGTCTGTGTATATTGTCATCAATTTCTTTATTGTAATAAACATATTTTCCTCATCATAGTAATGAACATCTTCTTTTTTCTTCTATACTTTTGAAAGGAAAAAAATCATCTCATCTACTGTATTAACAAGACTACAACTTATATTGTATCTTGATTGTTTACAAAAAAAAAAAAACACTATGCCGTTTGTCAATCTGTGCTATACAATGGAGAATCACGCAATAGCAACTATGATGACTTACTTTGGGTCCACGGACCACGGGTTGGGAACTAAGTTGACAAAGGGCGGGGGGCACGTGTAGCAAAAATAGGCTAGAGTCGCCACTGATATATATATATATAAATATATACACACAAATTTGTATGTTAGGTGTATGGAGTGTTCAGGGAGTGCTCAGCACCTTTGGTAAGGGGGCTCACCATGTCTTTTTAGGACAGCTCGTTTGCCCCTGGAGCTCCCCAGGCACTCAGCTCTTACCTGTAGCTCCCCATAGCTGTCGCATGCAACGGCGGCCACACCCTGGGTACTGGCTTTAGCGAGCTTGCTAAACCAGGTGAGGGTAATCGGCGGGTCTCAAACCTTCGGTAATTTTGAATTGGCAGTGTCAACTCTTCTGCATGCGAAGCCTGACTCCCGGCGGAACAAGCGGAAGATTTCACCGGAAGAGCTAACTGTTGTGAAGGCAGTGGCAGCAAGTGTCGTTGGAGCGCCTAGAGCAGGACCTGACACCCAAAGAAGTCCTGGTCATCCACTGCAGCCTGGCAGTCTCCCGTCGTAACGGTTCTTCGTGCCACTGGATCAAAACTTCCCAGACCGAGAGAGTGGAATTGCCCCTGTGCACCGGTTTTCTCACTCTAAAACTTTCACGCACAGGTCAGTTTTGCAACTCATCACTGATTACCGATTTGTCTCTTACTGCGGTTGATGGACTCATCCTCATACCGGTCGTACAACAATGCATAAAGGAAAACGCAAAAGGATTATGCTTGGGGCATGGAATGTCCGAACCTTACTGAATAGAGCTACTACTTCAAGACCGGAAAGAGGAACAGCGCTTGTCGCAAAGGAACTCCAGCGTTACCGGGTAGATATAGTCGCACTCAGCGGGACCCAGATTGCGGACGAGGGTTCCCTGAGAGAAGAGGGAGGTTACTACGCCTTTTTCTGGAAAGGAAAGCCGCGAGCAGGAGACCGAATTCATGGTGTTGGATTTGCCATCAGAACAGCTTTGCTGAGGGGCATGTCTGTGTTACCTGATGGAATCAACGAGCACCTCATGAAACTGCGTATCCCTCTCAGCAGGATCAAATACCTCACAATTATCAGCGCTTATGCCCCTACACTTACAATCCCAGATGATGCCAAGGAGCAAGTTTATGAACAGTTTGATCGAGTCATCAGGTCAACCCCACCGAGCAACAAACTAGTCATCCTTGGAGACTTAATGCGAGGGTGGGAAGGGACTACAGCAGCTGGGAAGGCGTTCTGGGCAGACACGGAGTAGGCAAGATCAATGACAACGGCATGCTCCTCCTCAGCAAGGGTGCAGAGCACAGCCTCTGGGTCACCAACACCTTGTTCGGGGTGGCAGACTAATACAAGGCCACTTGGATGCACCCAAGGTCGAAACACTGGCACTTGGTAGACTTCATCGTCCGCCAACGAGACATCAGGGACGTCCGTGTGACCCGTGCCATGAGAGGCGCTGAGTGCTAGACTGACCACAGACTTGTCAGGTCTGTACTGATGCTGCACCTTGCACCGCCCCACGGAAACCGCCCTAAAACTGCCAGGGCCGCCTACAATGTTGCCAGGCTGAAGGACCCATCCTCCCAGGCACGACTCCAGCAAGACGTGAAACTCGTGTGACCACCAAAGCCAGCACTGAGAAATGTACCTCTTTCAAAGAAACAGTCTGTGAGTCTGCGAAGGAAATACTTGGAGTGAAGACCAGAACCCATGAAGACTGGTTCGATGAGAACGATGAAAAGATCAAAGAAGCTGTACATGCCAAGAACAAGTCTTACACAGAGTGACTGAATAACCCATCCTCCGTCTCCAAGCACGAGGAGTTTAAGGCCCTCCAGGCCAAAGTCCAGACTGATCTTCGAGCAAGCAGGACCTATGGTGGCGGGGCAAAGCTGCTGAAGTCCAACACTACGCTGACACTCACAACGCCAAGACATTTTTCAGCTCACTGAAAACCGTTTTTGGCCCCTCTGCCTCGAGTAGTGTGCCACTACTGTCGTCAGACGGGAAGACGCTCATCAAGGACCAGGAGGGTCTCAGCGATTGCTGGCGGGAGCACTTCGGCACTCTGCTGAATCGGCCCTCGTCAGTTGACTCAGTCACCCTGAATCAGATCCCCCAACAGCCCATACGAGTTTCGCTCGCAAAACCCCCTACCATCGAGGAGATCAAGAAGGCGATCTTCCCGACAATCTCCGGCAGAGCATCGGGAAAGGATGGGATCCCTGGTGAGATCTACGAGGCTGCGGGCCCCGACGCCTATGGGGCCTTCCACGATGTCCTGCTCACTGTCTGGGAGGAGGAGATGATGCCAGACGACTTCCGCGACACCCTGATCGTCTCCATCTATAAGAAAGAGGGAAGTAAGTCGGACTGCGGGAACTACAGGGGTATTTCCCTCCTCTCAGTTGAAGGAAAGATGTTTGCGCGAGTCATCCTTAACAAACTCATCACAGTCTCCGAACAGACCCTCCCTGAGGCACAGTGCGTCTTCAGGCCTGGCAGGAGCACTGTAGACATTATATTCGCTGTGAGACAACTTCAAGAAAAGTACATTGAACAGAACAAGCCCCTCTACTCAGTATTCATTGACCTAACTAAAGCTTTTGACACCGTCAACAGGGATGCACTTTGGACAGTCCTTGAACGCATCGGGTGTCTTCCAAAGTTGGTGTCGATGATCAGGCTCTTCCATAACTGGCCAGGTCCTCACCAATGGCAATGTGACGGATGGTTTCGTGATCAGCACCGGTGTGAAGCAGGTCTGCGTACTAGCCCCGGTCCTCTTCAACGTCTTTTTCACCTGTATGCTGTCCCATGCTGTCCAAGATCTGGAGAAGGGGTCTACATTCGTTACCGCTTGGACGGCTTCCTGTTCGACCTGTGTCGACTCACAGAAAAGACTACAAGCCTGCAAACCAAGAGGTTCTCTTTGCTGACGACTTCGCACTAATGGCCCACGCAGAACAAGACCAGCAGCTGATGCTGGACCGCTTCTCCGAGGCATCCAAGCTCCTCGGCCTGACAATCAGTCTCGGAAAGACGGAGGTGCTCCACCAACCTGCACCATACTCCCCCTCCTCCCACCATCACCATTGATGACAAACCACTTGCCAACGTAGAACATTTCAAATATCTGGGGAGCACCATATCCTCTGATGGCTCCTTGGACAGAGAAATTGACAATAGAATCAGCAAGGCGCTGGGCAGTCTCCACAGTCGAGGGCTCAGCGAACACAACATCTGCCTATGTACGAAACTGAAGGCTTACAATGCCGTAGTTCTTCCCTCCTTCCTCTATGGTTGGGAAACGTGGACACTGTATCGCAGGCATATCAAGAAACTGGAACTCTTCCACATGCGAGCTCTCACCAATCTGAAGGTCCTCGATCAAACTAAGTCCACCAGCATAGAGGCCACCATCATCAAGGCCCAACTTCGATGGGTTGGAAACGGGATTCGAATGGAGGAGTGTCGGATGCCGAGATGCCTGATGTACGGGGAACTCCAGGCCGGCAAAAGAAACCAACGTAGACCAAAACTGCGGTATAAAGACACGTCAATCTCCAGTGGTGCTACATCAATCCGAGAAACTTGGAGAGATATGCCATGGTCAGACCAAAATGGAGAGGCTCGGTTCACAGAGTTGCTGCCAACTTCGAAGAGGCTTAATGCCAGAAACTCACTGCTGTGAGAGAGAGACACCACAGAGCAGCCTCTGCAGGGATCACAACAACTGACTTCCAGTACCTCCACTGTTCAAGACTCTGTGCCTCTGGGCTGGGGCTGCAGAGCCACCTCCGTGTTCATAGATGAGTTGTAGAATGCAAACGTCATCAACGGATCCGATGGACAACTACCATATATAAACTGTTGGCGTATAGATTGTCGGTATCTTTATTTTTTGGAAACACGTTTGAACTTCTTTGTTAGCTCACAATTAAATAATTTCAATAACTGTTATCAAACAGTAATGACTTTATTTTAAATGAATCATTTGTTTGCACACAGTGTAACATATTGACCTCCGACCTAGAAGTCAATCAAGGAACATGTGCATCCAGTGGACGGGTTGAATTGGGTGCAGATGTGACGCTCACAGGAAGCAGGGGGCGACAAACAATGATATAACCCGGTGCGACAGGAAGTTCAGTTAGTTTGGAATCAGTTGTGGCAGTTTGAGGCAGTATGAACCGGTTCTCAGCAGAGGGCTGGGCCCTCAGGGCCCCCGGTTAAGCAGCCCAGAAAGAAGTGCTGCTAAAGAAGGAGGAACTGCGGGTCAATATGTTGCAGTCTTTGTTCAGTCTCCAAGTCACCTCTCACACATAACCCTTTCGCAACCCTTTCGAATAAAGTGAGAGGTATATTTTTCTAAAGAAGTGTGTTCGTTCGTCATTATTGTGTTGACTATGTTTCCGCATGTATATGTATACGTATAATTGCATTATGCTATGCAACAACAGTTTAATAGTTTTACATCTTTCTTTTCAACATTAGTAACTCTATTTATCAAGTAATCTTATCTAATACCAGCAATTTCCCCACTGATGTATGGTTTCAAAAAATTGATAATAATAATTCCTGGTAAATTATTGAATATATCGATTTAACCTATAAATGAAACACTACAAGATACTACGAAAAGAGTGGATGAAAGAATAATAGTAAAGAAAGAGTATTCCATATTACCAAAACTTCAGAACTGAAGCCTCATCATCAGCTGCAGCTTCTTACCATACGCAGTACACATAAATATTTGCTTTTCTCAACGCTCTTTATACTCAGTCATAACCTTCTAGCTCCTCTAAGATAAACTGTGTTGTGTGTTTCTTTGCCATTTGAAGAGTACATACTGACACAACCAGCTGATTGATCGCTTCAACTGCCCGTCTAGTCCAGTAAAGGCCTAAGTGAAGTGTTGCAAGTCTCAAAATCACAATGGCTGCTGGGTTACAGACTGCTCAGCAAATAGGGTCCCTTCCTCAAGCACTACGTGCCCTCATACTCGACCAACGGGTATTTTCTTTGGGAGTGTTCTTACGCCTCGGTAGAGGACCACAAGATGTGTTCTACTGTCCCATCCAACAGTGTAGAGAGAATATTTAACTCAGAAATAACATGGTTGGTTGAATGGTTGGGTTTTATGGCATATCAACCTTTGTAGGTTATCTAACTCCAAATCCATTTTTATGCAAATAATAAGTTCTATTTCAAACAATTCAATTTAGCATGAGTACACAGTTTGTCAAAACTATTTCTATTTCAAGCTATTCAGTTTATTAAAACCGTTATAATTCAGCTAATTTAATTTATAATAAGTACATATTTTGTTTACACACATTTAAATGTCAAAACAGTTCTATATATAACAATTCAGTTTCGCATAAGCACGCAGTTTAAATGTAAGTAGAGTTTAATGGTCAAAAACATTCCTACTTTAAGCAATTCCGTTTAGTCAATCAGTTCTAATTTAAACAATTCAGTTTAGCATAAGTATGCAGTTAGTTCTATTTGACCCATAGAGAGGGCCTTATCAGGTGTTACCCTTCCGGGCCAGAGTGAACCTGGGAGCAATAGCTATGAAGGCATGCTCTTCATTCCCCAAAGCCCCAGCATCACTGGAACCTCACCATCAGATTGTTTAGTGTCATATACAGGACATTCGTTGGGGTGGGGTATTACCTCTCTGCAGAGGTGCACTCAGTGTATTTTACAGCCCGAGCTGACAAAGAAAATAAATAACATGAAAGAAATATTAGTAATTGTCGTACAAATTATTTTCATATATATATATATATATATATGCATCCCTTAGAAAGGGGTTTCTTGGGTAAGGTCCTAAACTGTATCCAGTGGTAAGACTGATTCTAGATGTCAGTGGAGAGCGAAGAGCTTCTCCATTGATACTACACTCTGATCATTTACCCAAGTAAGTCAAATGCTATAACTTCTGATGGTAATCATGTTGAAATTAAAATAATGTATTATGCAGGCTAATTGTGGCAGAATCCTACGACATATTCCGAGATGAAATCTTCCTAAAACGTTTTACCAAAATGTAAATTCTATAAAATTGGACAATGAAGAAGTATGAAACATTATTTTTAGCCCAAATAGATAAAGAAAATAAAGCTAAGAAAAAAATAAAATAATATCGAAGTAATGAATTTACCGTCTGTTTGGTGAAGTGCAAACGACTTTAAAGCATTAAGAAAAAAAACCCACCTTCCTGTTTGACAGTTTCCTGGGTGAAAACCTATCAGTTGAAAAGTGGTAATCACAACAACATAAAAATTACAGTTCAGGTGTGTCCTTGATATATAAGATTCTTATTAAGGAGTGTTCTTGATATATAAGCCTCTTATAGTCGAAAGGGTTTGGTTATTTCAGAGTGACGTTATATTTTCATGTCAAGCATGTTAATAATCATTCAGAGGCCTAAAATAAGAGTTGTGTCTAAATTTGAGTATAGTTTTATTTTGTACGCAAACAAGACCAATTGTATATACAAATATATATATATATATATATATATATATATATATATATATAAAGAAAGTTTCAACATTTTTCTTGCATTCATCGCAATTTCCGATGTTTACTGGTCCCAAAATATTCGAATGGGTTTGTTCCGTCTCTTTCAGGACAAAGCTTTAGATAATCATACATATGAGCATGGCTCATTGTGAAATACTTTTTACCACATGAAATTTACGTCACTGAGATTATATATATATATATATATATATATATATATGTATATGTGTGTGTGTGTTTGTGTGTGTGTGATGTGTCTGTGAGTAACATATTTAGTTTCTAAGTTACAAAGATAGTATATATATATATATATATATATATATATATATATATATATATATATATCACATATGTATATATCACGTTTTATATATATATATATATATATATATATATATATATATATACATATAAAATATCAAAGAGGGGTAAAGCAGACCAAAGTAAACACACTCGAAGAAAAAGGAACAAAGACCCCAATATAAATAAGTCTGAGCAAACAAGAGTCATTTATCCTGGAAACAAGAGTGAGTTCAAGTCTCCTTGGGTACTCCATTTAAAAGGCCTTTTGCCACACATGTTTTCTGACGAAAGCAACAAGCTGGAAACATACATAAATAAAACACTTATGTAAGAAGAAAATAAAAAAATTAAAAAAATAAAAAACTCTTCGTGGAACTCCTATTTTAAAATATATCCTTATTCTTTCTTTGGACCTACAACAACCATATATATATATATATATATATATATATATATATATATATATATATATATATATATATATATATATATATATAATGTACGTGGAAAAAAACAGTAATATTTTTTAAATGAAATACTTTTAGATAAAAATAAATAAGAAATTGTATTTGAATTAAAACTATTTTAACTCTTGGAAATTACTTTTAGAAATTGGGGAATATCACATGCCACATACAAAAAAAAGATAATACTTTAAACTATTTGTATATTTTTAAATACTAAGCGAATTTTGCTCTATTCAGGACACGTATGCAAGCCTAAATATACACACACATTGGCACTAAGACGCACACACAGATATATGTGTGTGTACCTATTTATATATGTATACATTTGTAGATATAAGTAAAATAAAGTTAGCGACCTTTGTAGAAAGTGACCCAAAGACTCCCTTTTCAGTAGCTACTACATCAAGGTATAGGGGTGGGCGCTACTACTTTCTCTGGATTGCTCCACTTTACTCTTGATTCTTACCTTATAATGATGAGTGTTTAGCAAAGTAGCATCAAGTACCATTTTTTGAGTCTTTGGTATGACTCGACCGGCGATTGAACCCAGGTCTCCCGGGCCATTGGCGAACACTCTAACCGTTATGCCAATGTCCAGTTGTTGTATAGCCACATACAACTGCACATATACATATATACAGGAACATAATCAACTGATGATGACGACTTCAATAACGAACGAACACACTTCTTTATATAAATCTCTCACACTTTATTTTTGAAAAGGTGATCTTTGTTGAGTGTGAGAAATGAGTGGAGACAAGGACAGACTGCTATATTGACCCAAGTTCTTCCTTGACCTTAGCAGCACTTTTTTCGCATATTGGCTTGGATTGCTCAACTGGGGGTCACTAAGGGCCCAAAGCCCTCAATCTGCAGCTGGCTCTCACTTCGGCATCCTGTCTCCAACTGACTCGATCCGCCCGGAGACCTGGTTATATTATTTTCTGACGTCCACACGCTTCGGCTGTTCTTCCGTTTATGTACACTGGTGCATCTCTTGATTGACGGCTCGGTCGAGGGTCAGTATATAACACTGTAATATGTATATAGTTGAATATGCATATATTTTCATAAGTACATATTTATCTTTATATACTTGTATGTATGTTTGTTTTTCTCCATGTTTATATATGCATATACTTGGTGTTTATACATACTCATTTTGCCTGTGACATGCTCTAGGTTAAAAAACATTATAAATCACACAGTCCCTTTTAATAATGTTATGAATTGTTAGGGAAACTCAAATTCATTGGTAATAATTAATATTGTTATTCTCTTTATATATATATATATATATATATATATATATATATATATATATATATGTGTGTGTGTGTGTGTGTGTGTGTGTGTGTGTGTGTGTGTGTTTTATACCACAAATTACCGTTTTGAAAACCACTTATTTATACTTCTCAAAATGTGATTTGTTTTTGGTCAGCCTTTTAACTTACCTCTTAATCCTTAGTAAATCCAACCCCCTCAAGACGGTAAGTCTCTCCCTTCGCTTGAAAAATAGCCCAGCGTTTAAAATGTAATCTGTTATGTGGCCCTTTTACAGGATGTTTAAAACAGTTCACAACATTTCATACCAAATTTGAAATATATAATAGACAAACAAAATTATATATAAGATGTAAAAATGCAACATTTTTTTTTGTAATCGTCCTGTAGGACTGAGATATCCCTTATCGAAATTCGGGCCACCCGGTGTTTTACAGTTCTACAAAAATTCTTGGTTTTATGGGGTTAATGAGAATAACATATTTTCTTATTAATCCATAAAATTTAAATTATGCCATTTTTTAAAATACTTGTGTCCTCTTTAAAAAAAGAAAAAAAAGCTAGATGATTTTAAAAAATTGATAGACGTTTAATTATTTAAAAGATATCCTCTATTCTGGAATAGATATCGCCCGTGCCCTAGTTTAGATAAAAAAACTTGGAGATTGTAGAGAGTAATTAATGCAGACAGTTTTATAACGTTTCAGACATTTCAGAAATATTTAATTGAAGTAAAATTCTAAAAACAAGCAACGATGTAAATAACTCAGCTAATTTACTTAATACCTAATTTGTTTATATTTATTCTTTGAGTTTATTAAAGTGAAAACCAGTCATTTTATCAGAGATGAGGGATGAAAAACCATTTCAATAATGAACGTCTCTGAGGGAAAATTAGCTGAAATTCTTCTCGTATTAACCTTTTTACAGCAAATAGCATCGAGAAGATACAACCGAGGATGGTGGTAGCTACGTTTAATAGCAACAGCAGCGCAACAATCATCTCCTGCTACAGCCCTACCAATGTTAGTGATGAAACTGACCTCAGCCTTCTATAATGAGCTATCCTCCCTTGTTCATAGCATCCCAAAACACATTGGTGGAGACATGAATGCCCAAATTTGTAAAGGCGTAAACCACAAATTCAGCTATACACAATTTCAAAAAAGGAAGGTAAAACTATGGTCCTTCACCTACTCAAAGAATACTAAGGCACAGATAGACTACATCTTTATAAGTAAGAAATGGAATAATACCGCAATGGATTGCGAGACATCTTCCTCTTTCGAGGGTGAGTCCTCCGATCACCAAATTATCAAAAGACAGATCCTACGAAAGAATGCTGCTCGAAAAACAACCACCGTACATTATGTCTGGTTTCTGCTTAATAACTGGAATGTTAGAGATAAATATACGTTAACACTAAGAAAGAATTTCGATAGACTACAGGAGAAGTCAGAAACAAATACTCCGAATGATAAACATGAGAATTTCGTCAATGTCCACTAAGAATCAGCAGCATAATGCTCAGACAAACACCAACACGTGGCAAGCAAATGCATGGAAAGCTATCGATACGCTATCGGTCATATGGAAGTCAGATATGACCGATGAAATAAGAAGCAGTTTTATTCCAAGCAACGGTCGTGTCGATCCTGCTATATTGATGCACTACATGGACTCTAACTAAACAAACGGAGGAAAAGCTTGTCGCCAATTACACAAGAATATTGCAAGAATTGACGAAGTCCTGGGGCAGCACCAAGCAAAGAAGCAGCTCTGGCGCCACCTACCATCCGTCACAAAAACTAACCAAGTTAGACGAACCAGACATGCGGGACACTGTTGGAGAAGTAGGGACGAACTCATAAGTAGTATTCTCCTGTTGACGCCTTCACACGAACGAGCCAATGCAGGACGACTAGCTAGAACCTATGTACAACAGCTCTGTGCCGATACAGGATGTAGCCTTGTGGACCTGTCAGGAGCGATGGACTATTGAGAGGGTCAGGGAGATCCGTCCTGGTGGCGTGACATGATGATGATGATAGCAGTTAAATCAATCCTTTTGTACTTTTGTCCCAGACAATTCCGGAAACATGGGCAAATTCTTTCTAAATTCTGAATGGTAACCATCGTATAATTTGGTAAATTATATCTCAAGCGCTGAAAACACACGGCTCTACTTTGAGATTTTTGCCAATTTTTGTAAGACATTCTTTTTTTTTTCTTTTACAATGAGATTCCTGATTTGATATTAAGTACAGAATTGCTTCTGGATGGAAACGTTACGAATTTTCTGCAATACATGAGGTAAATATTGTTACACTTCGTGTCAAAATATGTCTGATTTGCTCTGGCAAATTTGCTACATGGGTCCTCATAAATTGCTTAAACGCTTGGAGCGTTTTTGTCTTAATTTCCTTAGATACGCTCTTTATTAAATCAAGCGTAATATCTGCACTTTTAAGCAAAAATAAATCGAAATCAATTTGCCGGGGAACTATTTATACTTATAAAGAATGGGTGAGTGTCGAGAAATAGAAACATGGGAATAAAAAAAAATAGCGATAAAAACGTTAGTTCAATAGTCTGAAAGGCTGTCTGCAAGGACAGTGCCGTATCTAAAAAATAATCTGGCAAATCTACCTCACACACACACACACACACACACATATATATATATATATATATATATATATATATATATGTGTGTGTGTGTGTGTGTGTGTGTGTGTATGGGTTAGCATAATATAGGCTCAGAGCCTACCGCGATTGTTTGATGATCATATCGGTAAAAAGCCGACAGTTTACTGAACGCTGTTGGCGCTGTATCTACGCTATCCAAATTTAGGTCTACATAAGTTTTATCAACCATAAAAAGCTCACTTAATAAATATAGCAAACCTTATTATATATACGTATATATAGTTATAAAATTTATAATTGTTAAAGTCATTTTATAATCCAGTACTCATAACGCTTCCCTTGCCTTTGTGCATTGACTAAGAGATTATATCATACACTCTCTCTTTTAACATACAATTCTTGTGGTGTCTCTTTGTATTAAATTCCAAATTTTCTGTTTTTACGCTACATTAGAACAAATCTAAGAGACAATAAACAGTTTTGTAAAAAGAAATCTTGAGATTTATTAGAAGAGCATTCACTATCACCACTCATTTTCGAATGAAACCTTTAACCAGGACTGCATTAGTCTGAGATGCTACAGAATTGGTTCGAAGACAGCAGCAAGTCCATTCTCAGGGTTACAGATTGCCGCACCACTGATACTGTCAAGTTGTCAGAAACCTCTTCGCATTATCTTTTGCAATGCGAAATTGCCTGCACGGCATCGAGCAACATGTTTATTTATGCGTTGGTTATGAGAAACTCCAGATCTCATAGCTTTGGCCTTTATCTTAAGAGGTTTATTAAAATCGATGTTTTTATACCTGCGTTTGCTGTTAATTCAGATAATCTAAAAGAACCCCAACTCAAAAAAAAAAAAAGAGGAAAAAGTTGAACTATATCATTTAATTTTGATAAAGGTATGTTAATATGGATACTGAAAGAAATCAATTGCCATCTATTATATGATTTGGTAGAGTTGGTTTATCTATTGGCATATCGACTCCTTATGGGTTATTTAATACAAAAATTTCATTTGTAAATACTTGATTATTATTATAAATATTTATAAAATAAATGTTGCAGACTTTTAAATCGCTTATTTCTGAGTAATAAATATTTTTGTGCATAACTGTACGGTATCAATTATTCCTTTTTAATACTAAAAATCTTTACGAAATTTATATGGTCTCAAAGAACTAATAATAATTTTCTTTAGTAAACAATTTTAGCTTCAATAACTATCCTTATTATAAATAATTTGCATGACGTTATATGGATTCTATTTTGCAATCCAATACTAATGATTTTCAAACAGATTAATTTCATTCATGGATGGGACTCTGTTGTTCTTCATCAGAATAGACCCAGGGAGTAAATGCAACGAACTTTTAGTTCAAATCTTTAGATAACTCCTAAACTGGAGCCTCTTCCATAGATGTAGTTTAATATCGTAAGCAGAATACTCTTTTCTGGGGTGGGTTGTTGACAGAGTGACCGAGGTTTTAGTGCAAACTTTCAAAACTTTAATTCTTACGAGACATTTATCCCAAATTTCTACATGTTCGTGGGTCTTAAGTATTGAGTATCAATCCTTCTTCAGTGAACCAAACCAAGAAGTTACAAGAAATGTGATTGGTTTAGTTTCTTAGTTTTAATGGAATATAAATCTTCGTGGATTATTTAATGCCGAAGCCATCCTTATGCAAGAACAGAATTAGTACTATATTACCTATAGCTGGGAGAATAAGAGGATTCATGCCAAAGGTATATTTCCGAAAGTGAAAGTAATAGCGAGACTGGTGTCCGAACTCGTATACTAGGATGTCACAGTTAATCACAACGAATTAATTTGAGCCTGAGATTATAAAATTAACAACTGAAAAATGGACGAAATTTTCTTGAGAAGTTGGGGATCTTATTCTGAAATGGATGTGTGCTTCCTTATCATTAGAAAGAAACACTTAAAACTATAAAACTGCGTGCAAAATATTATTATTGTTATCAAATATGACGTGATTTTTGAAAACATATTTATTACCAATTATCAGTAATAGAAAATGAAAAAAAATATTAAAAACCAACCAACCAACCAACCAACCAACAAAAAAACAAAAAAAAACCAAAAAACTAGCAAACAACCCAATCAACTAAAAACAAGCAAAAAAGAAAAACAAAAAACCCAACAAACCAGCCAATCAGCCAACCAACCAACAAACCAACCAATATGGCAAGTAATAAACAAACAAACCAAAAGGCTACTAGCCAACCAACATACCAAGCAATGAACCAGTTAAAGAAACAACTAACCAGCATATCAACCAAAGAACCAAATGAACAAACCAACCACCCAACAAATAAACAAACAACCATCATACTAATCAACCAACCAACCAACCAACTAAACAAACAAACAAACAAACAAGCAAATAAATAACAAAACTACCAACCAAGCAATCAAGCCATCAATCAAACAAAAAATAAACAAACGACCAAACCTTTGGTGGAGATATTTGTAGACACCAAATTTTCTCTAAAAAATCCTCTCAACTTTAAAGGTCAACAGATGAAGTTAAAGGTCACAAAACAAAACAGAAACAAATACAACTGAGTTTTATATACTTTAAAGTAAGATGTATATATAGATAATTAAAAAGATAAATATTACATTTTTAATGCTGACTGATATTTGCTAACTATCCATGGCTTCGGAATTTTACTCAGTTTGTAAACAACTTATTACAGTTGATTAGAAATTGGCGCTAACATGTCTAGTGAAAATTTAGACGTCTAGATGATTGCGTAGATGTCTAGATTTCATTCCATATTTATATAAGTTGCTTAAATGAGCATATACCTTTCGCTAAATTGTAAATTTTAGAATCAAAATTAAATTGAATCTTTTGTATCGAGCTGACTGTATAGATGTCTAAATTTCATCCTTTTTTTTTTTTAAATAAGTTGCTTAAATGAGCATATACCTTCAGCTAAATTGTAAATTTTAGAATAAAAATGAAATTTAATTTTTAGTGTCGATACTTTTTTCATCAAGCCTCGTATATTTACATGAATAAATACACAGATCTAAGTATTTTTTTCGCACCTCTGCTAATATGAAAATGACCGAAATCATGTTAAATATCTGGTAAACATGATCAACGTGTAACATTTATTGTATGCAATGTAAAATGGCGATTATCACAGTCAAGGGATATCTAATTTTCATAAAGATTGAAAAATTGTTTTTTTAATAATAAGAGTCTTGTGTGATCCATTTATAATCTTATTGTTTTATCAGCGTATATATGAGCAATAGTTTTATGTAAAACTGAAAAAGCAGGAATGTCTTTTCAAATTTAAGAACATCAATGAAGGGGTGTAATATTAGATACACTTTAATTTTTAGATATTTTCATTTCATTTATTCATTCATTCATTTAGAGGAAGATTCCACATAGCGGAATTAACTCCAGTCGTCTAATTGGTTTCGAACTAAAACCCTTCAGAAAGTTAGTTCCATTAAGTATGGATTATATAGTACTGCTTTTGGTTTGGTTTGGTTTGGTTTCTTTGTTTTATGGCATATCATTATTTAATGCCAAAGCCATTCTCCTAGAAGAACAGTAGTGGTACTATTTCACCCATAGCTGGGAGGATAAGGGGGTTCATACCTTTCCCAAGGGTATTTACGCGAAAGTGAACGTAATAGTGCGACTGGGGCGCGAACTCGCTTACTACGATTCCGCAGTCCATCACTTTAGCCATTACACCACGTGGACACCCCCAGTACTGCTTTTGATCTTCTACAAGGATAGCTTTGGCACTGAACAACCCATGGATTTTTATATGCCATTATAAAGCATAGAAACCAAACCAATCATTTTATTTAAAATAAACGGCGTCAATATTGATACGTATGCAAATGAACAACTAAAAACTAAAAATTAAAATCAAACTTATATGACAACTATTATGAAAATACGCTTTTTTTCACTTATCTCTAAAATCAGCAGGGAAGATATGAATACACTTATTCTTCTTCCTACATTTAAGTATGAGTTAAATACTTACAAAGTATTGGCCTCTTAAAAAAAGATGTTGCCGTATCGGAGACTTTCGAACCTGGAAGGACATTAAGTTTATTTAAAAAAGCAGCAAAAATACGACGGAAGACTAACTAGTAAAAAATTCTAACTTGACTTCTTGAAAGATATTTCTCATCACAGAGCGATGAAGTCGTTGATCAACCGTTTCTCTTGGTCAATCAGAACCATCATAACGGATTCCAGAATTAAGAGGGTTTTTTTTCTTCTTGAATGGTTACCGCGTCAGGAACGGAGAAATAAGTCTCGCTTATAACCTACTTATATACAACATTCCTAAACCAAAATTAGAAAAAAGTGTTCTTTATTTTTTGCAAGATAGCAAATTGAAAACGTTTCTCAAAAATAAGTCTCAATGTACCACAGTTACAACGGCTAGTAAAGATATATATTGGGTAAGGGGTTCAATCCCAGGTCAAATCATTCCAAAGACTCAAAAAATGGTACTTGATGCCTTCTTGCTTGACACTTAGCATTATAAGGTACATATCAAGAGTAAAGGGGTTCTAGCCAGAGAAAGGAGTAGCGCCCTGCCCTACACATCGGTGTAGTAGCTAATGAGAAGGGAGCCTTCCGCTCTCCCTCAACTACAGTCCCTAACTTTATATATATATATATATATATATATATATAATGGTAATTTATCCATTCACGCATGAAATCTCCCATCTATAGATAGCTGCAGGTAGTGCTCTTTGGTAGAAGTCAATATTCGAGCAGACAGCCCTGACAGTCGGACCGAACAGTCTCATTGGTAACCCTCTCATTTGTATATGTTTGTATTAATGTTCTTTGTTAATATATTCCTCTCAGGTGTCTTTATTTCTAGCCCATAACAAGACCACAACAATATGTATATATATATATATAGAGAGAGAGAGAGAGAAAGAAAGAGAGAGAGAGGGAGTAATGTCTATAAATAAGTATAAATAACAATTATTATAACATATTTTCTCTGAAATCATACATGCATTTCAGCATTACTAGTGGAATACTATGTAAATAAGACGGATATTATGAAGTATTTTGTGTCAAGAATCTTAAAAACAACGTATGAATATGAATATCTATCGGACGAAAACGTGAATATGTTGACTTCTGTAATGCAGGGCATGTACCTAAAAAGAAAAGAACAAAACATTGACCATCCAAGACGGAATTGAAAATTTGCTTGTAGTCAGAGTGGAAAGCAATATCATTTATTAATAACAGAAGATAATGAACTTCTTATCAAAAAGCACTTGTAAGGGTTGTAATTATTTTTGTTCACATAGTGGCTCGATTTATATGTCTTAATATATATTATCTATTTTTTATAACCCATATGATCAAGTGTAAAGGACCGTTTTTTCAACCATCCACCATTAATAGCTATACAAGTCTCTTTTTCTAATCTCATTGTAAACAACCTAATCACATGCTATCATGGCGCCAAAACAAATTATGGACCATTCTCTTTCTTAAGCAAGGCAATTAATATATCAATGATCGATCTGTGTGGCCTTGAACCCATGGTATATTATTTGTCTATATTTTTACATGCAAATATAAATTTATATTGCTATATATATATATATATATATATACGATTAAGAAATCATGAGCTGAAATCTAAAACGGAGATAGAACGATGACAGTGCTTGCTCTACTTACAACTGTCATAATATTTGCTTTAATATATATATATATATATATATATATATATATATGTGTGTGTGTGTGTGTGTGTGTGTGTGTGTGTGTAATTTGTAAAATGTATAACAATATTAAAATATATTAGGGAAAACAACCAAATAATGACTGCTTCACATTTCCTTATCTTCTGGTAATTTTCTTTTAACCACTCTTCAGTTGTATATATATATATTGTATTATAAAATACTTTGATTTTATGTTGTTTATGACATGTGATGTTTCATTTTTTTGAAATAATTTTGTGACTATAAGGGATATATGTTATAAAAAGCCTGACTGGATATTAATATAAGTTGTTCCATGGATAGGCACACTACTTTCTCCGCGGAAAATTGATTTTTTTTACAAACACATTTATCTAACTCAAAAGTGTTGCTATAGGTTTTTTAGAGATTCCATAACATTAATGAAAGTGGAAATCCCCGTGGTGTAGTGGTTAATGTGTGGAATAGTGACCCCGTTGTAAGCGAGTTCGAACTTCAGTTGCGTTATTATGTTCACTTTCTTACTTATGCCCTCGGAAAAGGTTTGAACTCGCTTATCCTTTAGCTATGAGTGAAATTGAATCATTACTGTTCTTCTATAATAGAGGTATGGAAAATCAGTTGATTTCCATAGTAAAAAAAAGTGTTAATTTTTGTGCAAAGGTAAGCTCAAGAAGCTGTATTTAACATTTATTGACTAATAGTCGCCAACGCATTCTTTTTAAAATTCCTTTGAGATATTTTGCAGAGTACAGTATTTCAGTCACCACGAAAAAGTTGAAGGATCAGAACCCAAAATAGTTGAAAAAATCTTTTTCTTACTTGATTTCTTAAAATATATTTTTAACTAATTAGAATTCATAAATCATCAACTTTTAAAAAATCTAACCTCAAACTCAAATAAGCGATAAAAACGATGCATCGTATTATAGGTTTATAGATTCATTCTGTTATCAATAGAAAACATTCAATTTTATTGCTTATGAGAGAAAATCTAACATTCTTTTTTTCCAACTCCGCATTTAATTTTAGATCAATCGATTATTCTAAATTAACTGAAATTATTGTTTACATATATGTATGTAATCTTTCTTCGGCTGATGAATATTCTAACTGTATTCGCATGAATTTTTAGCGAATAAATCTACTTTCTCCCTTATAGTGACACACTCATACACAGATATTTTACACACACAAAATATATCAACTTGAGTAAAGCTATTTAAAACTGTTACATTTCATGCATGAACTTACACTTTCAATTAAAATACGAGGTGCATACGATAAGTTTCCAGACTTTATTCGTATGGGCACTTTTATTGATAGTACACACATGAAACTCTAGTCCCCTTCGAAGTAATCTCCTCCTGTTGTAATGAACTTGTTGTACCGTTCCAACAACTTTTGGAAGGCCCCATGGAAGTCCCCTTGTGTGAGCGTGTCAATGACCTTTGTTACAGACTCTTTCATCTCCTCATTTATCTCATAACGACAGCCTCTGAGCTTAGGGAATAAGCAAAACTCACAGGGAGCAAAGTCTGGACAATAGGGAGGGTGACGAAGTGTCTTGATGCCCATCTTGTTCGTATAATCAGTGACAAGGATGAAGTTGTGGACTGGTGCATTGTCCTAGTGGAAGTGCCACTGACCCGATCTGAAGAGTGCTGACCTCTTCCAACGGAATCTCTACCTGAACTCCCTTAAAACCTCAACATAGTAACCGTAACCCAAACCCTAACTGTTTGGTCAATCAACTCTGGTGTATTGACTTCCTTACTCCTGCCACACCTCTCATCATCCCTCACAGATTCCCTGCTTTCCTTGAATCTCTTATGCCACTCAAAAACTGATGCTCGATTCATGAAAGATGGTCGAACAGCATTCTGAAGCATTCCATACGTTTCTGTGGCATTTTTTCCGAGATTAAAGCATAATTTTATTGCATATCGTTCTTCTATAATGTCAGATTGATTTTTTTGAAATTCACCTTCTGTGACAATCAGGCTTGAGTAGGGTGTATTCCAATTCTTACTGTAGCTGTTCATTTGAATGTGAAATCATGAAAATCGGTCAATCATCTCAAAAGATATATTGCAATAACATACTGTATTTTCAAGAGTCTACGCCAATTTTAAATGCCTGTACAAAAAAGTCTAGAAACTTATCGTATACACTTCGTATTTACCCTCTAGCTATTATGATCTCTCCTAACTTCTGTTTTTCATCAAACTTTTCACTCAATTTAAGCAAATAAAATATTCAATTTGTATTTCAGTGTTTTATTTAATCATTAACACAATTATCCACAACAATGTCTGGCTTTAAAAAATTCAAGAAATTTGATATGTTTGATAAAGAAATCAAAGCAAGCAAACATTAATCTCATTCATTTTCCGATAAAATTTACTTCAATCTAATTTTTCCTACAGTCTTATTCATCTCATACAACCAGATTTAATTCTAAACCATTCCCCTTGTCTCCCTCTTTCTCTCCTTCCGCTGTCTCTTTCTTTAATATATATATATATATATATATATATCAATGATAAAAAGCATGGTAAAATCTCACGCCTCTGAGTTTAATCGTTTATAGTTATCGATTGATCATTCGTCTGACATACATGCTGATTACGTGATCTGTCAATTGTAGTCCTGAATTTCCGAATCATGATATTTATTCTTGCTTTACACTTTTAATAATTAAGAATATATTGCGATATCGCTCCACATGTTTTGCATGATTTAGAGTCCTGAGCGACAAGAGCTGATAATAAAGTGCTGTCTCTAAACCTTAGAACAGTCAACTGAAATAGCTCTACTTTTCCTGAGAGTGAAATGAACAGTTGATCCAACGAAGGGCAAGGTGATCTGAGGATGATAAAGTGAAAGATGAGGTTGAAAAGCGGGTTCGTGGATCAAGCAAAGACACACGTGATGAAACGTAAATTATACCCATTCAATTCGATCCTCATCAGTACAACTATAAACTGTAAAGTCTTATCTGTATTAGCATCATTGGGAATTAAAAAAAACTTATCTCATGAGCTATTTAAGAAATCGTTAAAAAGAAAGAATCCTTAGCTCTGCCTGGAAAAGGCTATAATTGAAAAAGAATAGTCATCTACCAAAAACAAAACTGAATATATATATATATATATATATATATATATATATATATATATATATATATATATATGTATATATATATATATTTACTAATGTAATATCTACCAGTATTCACGGTACCAGAAAAAATTAAAAAAAAACCCTGCCAGGAACAAGTGATAAGAGTATCTCGAATCACCGCCCATTGGAAAAAGAACAAGAATTATGGGTCAAAAAGAAAGAAAAGGCCAACCTCGTCCGACCCCTTGAAAAAAATCAAGGGATACGCAGTCAGTGGTCAAAATAAAACCAAAAACCCTCTGCGAATCCTACAATGCTACAATTACTAAAGTGCTCAACACAAATGGAGCCAATTATAAAATTAACCTAAATCGCGAGTCCAAAATCTTCTCCTCAAGTTTCACCTTATCAGATCATCAGGAAGCCTAACTTCGACTAATTCTAAAGGAGAAATCGCCTTCTTTTATTCACCAAAAACCCACCTAGCTTAGAATTTGCATAACAAATAAATAAATAAGTAAAAAATATCTTACTTTAAAAAAATCTAAGAAACCTATCCCTAATTATAGAGCAACCACGCCCTTTTGTGTCTACAACTATTTAACACCTCCGATCTTTGGTTTAACATATTCCTACTTTTACAAGATGCTATTACTAGTTTCTCCTCCTTACAAAGCCGACAAATTCTATCCCCCGCCCTATATTTACAGCATTTCTTTATTACTTCCGATTTCATTATATGATCTACCCCTTTATTATCCTTAAGCTCCCACACGTAACTAGATAAAGCAGTGCTATGCCTATACTTCTCGTGCGAGAAACTTGTTTTATGGTTATAGTACCTAGTCTTAAAATCCCCTTGCGTCGACCCAAAGTATATCTTTTTGTTTCTCTTATTATTCGAATCACTATATACTTCTACTTTATACACTACACATTCTTGCTTACATTTGCCTTCCAGGGTATATCTAACCTTATCCCTACAGTTACATTTAGCAATCACTTTATTTTTCTCCTTACTTAATTTAGCTATATTACCCTTGTTTATTATGCCATTGATGTTTAGCATGCAACTATAACTTAATTTAATACAATTCTTATTAAATATCTTATGTAACTGGCTCCCACGAGGGAAATTTCTTTTTAATTACTTAAAGAATTCTTTCCCTAAGTTATTGGCTACCACCATGTTAT
This sequence comes from Sepioteuthis lessoniana, assembly GCA_963585895.1. Taxonomy (NCBI): domain Eukaryota; kingdom Metazoa; phylum Mollusca; class Cephalopoda; order Myopsida; family Loliginidae; genus Sepioteuthis; species Sepioteuthis lessoniana. Next base: position 69,829,563 of record OY757926.1, read on the forward strand.
AAGGGGGATTAAACCATAAAAGTTTCCTAGGTCTATTTCTCCTTCTTTGCGAGCTACTTTCGTCCCTATCCCGATATTCTAACTTGATCCTATATCCGTCATTCTTTAAAGCCTCCTCATATTCATAAGATTGTGTTAAGTGGTTTGAGGAGTACGAGAAGGGTGATAGATGCTCCTTTATCAAATATGATATTAAGGATTGTTATCCTTCGATAACCGAAAGGACATTGGATAGAGCGTTAGATTTGGCTAAGGAATATATGGTGATACCTTTAGATAAGGTGGAGATAATTAAGCATTGTCGTAAAACATTGCTATACTATGAAGATAGTATATGAATAAAAAAAAGGGGGAGGGTGGAAATTTCGACGTTTCGATTGGGGCATATGATGGCGAAGAAATTTGTGAGTTCGTCGGGTGTGTATTATTATATAGTATTCATAAGATTATGGACCCCAGTAGCCATGGACTTTATCATGATAACGGACTGATTATCGTGGATAAAAGTACACCGAAGAAGTGTGATGGGATTAGAAAAAGATGGTATAAGCTGTTTGAGGAGTTTGGATTTAGGTTAGATGTAACAACGGACCTAAAAATTACCGATTATCTTGATGTTACTTTTGACTTATATAGTGGAACTGTATTTCCGTTTAGAAAAAGGAACCAGGATCTGCGTTATGTGAATACGGGATCTAATCACCCAATACAGGTGTTTAAACATGTACCTAAGGGAATAGAGCATAGATTATGTAATAGCTCCTCCAACAGGGAAATTTTTGAACGAAGCAAGCAGGAATATGAGGAGGCTTTAAAGAATGACGGATATAGGATCAAGTTAGAATATCGGGATAGGGACGAAAGTAGCACGCAAAGAAGGAGAAATAGACCTAGGAAAATTTTATGGTTTAATCATCCTTCTAACATGGTTGTAGCCAATAACTTAGGGAAAGAATTCTTTAAGTAATTAAAAAGAAATTTCCCTAGTGGGAGCCAGTTACATAAGATATTTAATAAGAATTGTATTAAATTAAGTTATAGTTGCATGCTAAACATCAATGGCATAATAAACAAGGGTAATATAGCTAAATTAAGTAAGGAGAAAAATAAAGTGATTGCTAAATGTAACTGTAGGGATAAGGTTAGATGTCCCCTGGAAGGCAAATGTAAGCAAGAATGTGTAGTGTATAAAGTAGAAGTATATAGTGATTCGAATAATAAGAGAAACAAAAAGATATACTTTGGGTCGACGCAAGGGGATTTTAAGACTAGGTACTATAACCATAAAACAAGTTTCTTGCACGAGAAGTATAGGCATAGCACTGCTTTATCTAGTTACATGTGGGAGCTTAAGGATAATAAAGGTGTAGATCATATAATGAAATCGGAAGTAATAAAAAAATGCCGTAAATATAGGACGGGGGATAGAATTTGTCGGTTTTGTGTGGAGGAGAAACTAGCAATAGCATCTTGTAAAAGTAGGAATATGTTAAACCAAAGATCGGAGGTGTTAAATAGTTGTAGACACAAAAGGGCGTGGTTGCTCTATAATTAGGGATAGGTTTCTTAGATTTTTTTTTAAGTAAGATATTTTTTACTTATTTATTTATTTATTTATTTGTTATGCAAATTCTAAGCTATGTGGTTTTTTTGGTGAATAAAAGAAGGCGATTTCTCCTTTAAAATTAGTCGAAGTTAGGCTTTCTGATGATCCGATAAGGTGAAACTTGAAGATTTTGGACTCGCGATTTAGGTTAATTTTATATATATATATATATATATATATATATATATATATATATATATATATAGTATTCTTTGGTCCAGTTGTACCGGATTTGGGAGTAAATCCATCATGACAAGAAATTATTCATGAGTGAATATTTAAATTTTCCTGGTAAAGAGCTCAATGCAACAATAATACAGAGTAATAAATTCTTTAAGGAAAACAACAAAACCGGTTAAAAAAAAAAGAAAATATATTTATATATATATATATATATTTGTATATATATACATATATATATATACAAAAATATATATATACATACATATATATACATATATATATACATATATATATATATGTGTGCATATATATATATATATACATATGCATATATATACATATATATATATACACATATATATATATACATATGCATATATATATATACATACATATATATACATACATATATATACATATATATATACATATATATATATATATACACATATATACATATATGTATATATATATACATACATATATATATATACGTATATATACAAACATATATATATACGTACATATATGTACATACATACATATATACATGTATATACATTTATAGACATACATACATACATACATACATACATACATACATACATATACATATTTAAATAGATGTATATATATATACATTCTTATACATATAAATATACTTATATATATATACATATATATTTATACATACCATCCTCATCAATTCGTGCCGCCAGCACGAATATACCTGACTCTCCCTCGCCACTTCTCCCTATTGTTCATCGCCTCTGGCAGGTTTTCAGGTCTACATCCCGTATCCTCACATAGATGCTGTATGTATGTTCGAGCTGCTTTTGCTTGACCATATGCGGGGTCCATAGGAGTACATTATTTATGAGTCCGTCTTTGCTTCTCCAGTAGTGTCCGGCGTGTCTGGTTTGTCTAACATGTATAGTTTTCGTGATTGGAGGCAGGTGGCAGTATATTTTGGTTCCTTGTGGGGTGTTTCGGCCAGGACTTGTTCAATATTGCTCACAACATTCTTGTGTAATTGCCGTCTAGTTTCTTCTTCAGCCGTTTAGTTAACGTCCAAGTAGTCCATCCAAATTGCAGTATCAATACGACCGCTGCCTGGAATAAACTGTGTTTCATTTTATCGGTCAGGTCTGATTTCCATATGATCGAGAGCCTATCGATAGCTGTCCATGCTTTCGTTAGCCGTGTGTCGATGTCCTTTTCGGTTGATGAGACGCCGTTTCCTAGGTAGGTAAATTTGTCTACTAGTTTCAGAGAGGTGCCGTCTAGAGTGGATATGTTGCCTGTTTGGTTATAACACATATATTCAATTTTGTGTGCATTGTCATGGGGGCCAATGCCTGCAGCGGCTCATTCTAAAGTATGCAGTAGTGTTTCGGCTTGGTTGGATGTATTCGCCAGTAACGCTATGTCATCGGCGTAGTCGGCGTCGGTAATTGTTTTTGCGGGGTATCTTCTGCTTTTTTTCTTTGTCAGCTCGAAGCCATTTTCTCTAATTTTGTCGATCGAAGTTCTAAGCTCGTAGTCTAGACAGATGATAAAGAGGTATGCGTGTTCCCTTGTAGTACTCCAGCTACAATGTCGAAGTATTCTGTGTCTCCATCCGGTGAACGTACTTTCACTTTGGTGTTTCTCTAGCGAATTGTTATTGCTGCTACGGTTTCATTTTTGTTTGGCTGTATGCTAGCAGGATTTGTTCCATCTTTCCTTTGTACGGAATCGAAGGCCTTGGTAAAGTCGACAAATAGTTATGTCGCCTGTAGGCTTTTTGCCCGTACGCCTTCATGGATTCTACGTATAGTCATTATTTGTATGGTTGTGGATCTATTTCTTCGGAAGTCATTTTGGTTTTTCCTAAGGATGTTGTCTATTATGGACCTACACATACGCGAACAACAGTGAAGCACAGATAGACTACGTCTTTATAAACAAAAAATTGAAAAAAAGTTCGATGAATTGCGAAACATACTTGTCTTTCGATGGTGTGTCCTCCGATCATCGAATAGTCACGGCCAAATTACGACTAAACCTACGAAAAAACGCCACACGAACTGCGACCAGTAAACACTATGACTGGGTCCTTCGTAACAAAAGAGATTTTAGAAATAAATATGTATTAGAATTAAGAAACAGATTCGAGACACTACAAGAGAAGACAGAAACAGGTACACCAAATGACGAATTAGAGAATTTCGTTAAAGCACACCTCGAGGCGGCATCAAAGTGTATTCCAATAAAACCTAGTGCTAAATATAGAGTCCCATGGGAAACATTAGCGGTTAGAGAAAAATGTGCACTCGTGAAAACTGCCTCCAAAAGCTATCGGAAAAACCCAACAAACTCAAATGCCCAAAAAAGTAGAAAAGGCACGATATCAATTAACAGGCATATATCTAAAAGAACAGACGGAATACATACAAAATCAGATAGATAAGATTAGAGACTCAGTGGAAGATAGGCAATCCAGGATAGCCTAGCAAACAATAAACGAATTGAGTTGAAGGAAGAGCACAGCCAAAGCAAAATTGAAAGCTGCAAACCAACAAGAAAGAATAAAACTGTGGAAACAGCATTTCGAAAATCTACTAGGAAGCCCAACGAAAGTATCGAATGAACCGATCACCAAAAGTTTCAGTAAGCAATTAGATATTAAACTAGGTCCGTTAACCAAAGAAGAACTCAACTCGGTTCTTAGAAAAATTAAAAATAGGAAAGCTGCAGGGCTTGACGAGATCCCCCCAGAAGTATGGAAAAATAGACAATTCGACGGCATACTGCTCCGACAATGCAACGTAGTCTATAATCAAAATACGATAGACAGATGGATGAAGGGATGCATCCTTCCTTTCCCTAAAAAGGGCGACCTCGGATTAGCCAAGAACTACCGAAGTATAACACTTACATCCATAGCAGCCAAAAAAGAAGTATATATATATATATATATATATATATATATAAACATATATATATATACATATATATATACATACATATACATATGTATACATATGTATATATATACATATATTTATACATATATATATGCATACATATATATATATATATACGTATATATACATATATATATAGATACATATACATATACATATATACCTATATATATATATATATATATATATGTACATCCATATGTATATATATACATACGTATACATACATACACAGTGTTACAAACCGGCTTTCACTGGGACTGCGAAAACAGGCACCTAACGAGAATAATAAAAAATATATATATATAATTGCGAGAATGTCCCAAGGTTCGATAAAAAATGGGTGAACTATGGGAAGGGAATTTCTCCACTCGAAGACTCTCGGTAAATCACAGCGAAATAAGCGACAAGTACTTACAAAACCAACATAACACAATTTGAAGATTTGACTACAGAATTTATTGTAACATTAACAACTTAGCGAAAAATAAGATAAAAAAACGCTTTAAGAACAAAAGGGGATGGTAAACTAACGTTACTATGTATATATGAAGTCCGAGACGAATCTCAACTCAAACAGATTTGCAAGGTAGACACATAGAGGCAAAAGAAATACGAAACTTACTGAGGGTTTAGGACTTGTTAATAATCTTTTTCTTTCGTTCTTTTTCTCTTTCGTTCTCTTTTTTTCTTTCTTTTTTCTTGAATAAGCTTGCCACGAGGAGTTAGGTTTCTGCTGTCTTTTTCTTAGTCACATTTCGGCTGTATTGAAACAGAGCTCTTGGATGGATGTGGACGCCTCGAAGTCAGGACCGCTACTATTATTGTCACTTTGCCAGTCAAAAACCAGAAGGGTCTCTTCCCTGACTCTTAGAGCCGAACACGTGGTTGATAAGGTCACCGAAAGTTCACTCCAAGAGTTCAAGGCTAGCTGAGATGGGTAAATAGTAGAAAAGGGTTGACTTGCAATTCAATTTCTTGTCGTCGTCGTTTTTCTTTTCTCTTCCTCCTTTAGCCCCGTGAACCACCGAGCAAATCATGCTTGATTAGAAAGGGTACGCTTGGCGCCTCTCCTTCCCAATTTTATTCTTCGTCTCGGAATGACAAGGGAAAATAAAACACATATTTAATGTACATAAAAAATACATTTCTCCTATTTTCTACCTCACGTAACAACACACACACACACACACACACACACATATATATATATATATATATATATATATCAATAGAAATCATACTTTACTAAGAACCGACTAAAAGAGCAAAAAACAATGAAACTAAAGAGCTCTTTCGACCGTTTTTTTCTCAATAGATACACCAGTAAAACCTTCATTGAAATTTAAAAAAAAAATAAAGAAGTAAATTCATAAAAATCGTGGAGAGGAGGAACGAAGAAAAAACAAAACAACAAAAAAAGAACTTCTACGTTCCATAATCCCCCAATAGATTCAAAAGTTAGGTAAATTTTCTCTGCTTGCAAAGGCTTGGATGTAATTCAGTCATTGTTAACGCCTTCAATATCACTGGATATTTTCTATCTAAGCCTTTTTTTAAAGCAGAGAAACATTGATTGTTTTGTCCCTCCTCTCCATCTGTGTGTGTGTGTGTGTGTATTTGTTTGTTTGTTTATCTGTGTTTATTTACGTAACCCTCCCGACGAGAAGGATGTGTCACATGACTTATTTTAAACAGGTTTAAATATAAAGTTTTTCTTCTCCTAGACTGGTTGCCATAATATCATTAAAGAGCCCATTCGGTCAAACTATTCACCCATAGCTGGAGGGAGACTACTTGGATTCATACTTTTTACAAGCTTATTACCGTTGTGTGACATGCAAACAGTGTAGCTCAGGATTCGAACTTGTGCTGACGTGTCCCTTTCCAAAAAGGGTATCAATTACAACACAACCTTCTCCGTTTGTGTGCCTGAGCGTGCGTGCGTGCTTGAGCGTGTGTTTGTGCGTCTGTAAGAAAATATTTTATTCACAATGTTTTTTTTTTTGTTTTTTTTTGCATATTACATATACAGGGATACTTATGTTTTACTTTTTATTTCTTTTTGTTATTCCTTCTTTATTTTTCTGGCTGTATTAATTTTTCTTTCTAGCTTTTCTCTAAATAATAACATCGTATGTCAGCTGCTGAACGTCGATTAACTTCAAAACAAAGCAAGACATTTCTATTCCTATTATTCTTCATCAAAATAAATGAGCTACTTGATAAAAAAGAAGATGTTAAATCTAATTTGATTTTCAATTTAATTGATGTACGCCTCATTTATTAGAATTATAAGTTGATAATTAATATTTATTTCAATAATGTTAAACATCCAATTGCAATATGCATTCTTATGCACATTCTAGCAAAAATATAATCCTTTACTATTTACAAAGTAATTGATTCAAAAATATATTTCAAATACAAAAATAAAGAATACCTACGAATCAGTTTATATATATATATATATATATATATATATATATATATATATATATATATATATATATATGTGTGTGTGTGTGTGTGTGTGTGTGTGTGTGTGTGTGTGATTCATAATTATTATTTCAAAGATGATGAACACGTGGTGACTGTTTCAAAGTACATTGTAAGCATGAGTTTACCAACTGCTTGCTGATTTTATCTTCATCACCAATATATATATATATATATATATATATATATATATATATATATATATATGTGTGTGTGTGTGTGTGTGTGTGTGTGTGTGTGTGTGTGTGTGATTCATAATTTCAAAGATGATGAACACGTGGTGACTGTTTCACAGTACATTGTAAGCATGAGTTTACCAACTGTTTGCTGATTTTATCTTTATCACCAATATATATATATATATATGTGTGTGTGTGTGTGTGTGTGTGTGTGTGTTGATATTATTTATGTTTGTCTTAAAAAGATATATATATATATAAATCATGTAATTGATTCATTGATATTTTTTTGTGTACTTGATTATATATATATATATATATATATATATATATAATCAAGTACACAAACACAGAATATCAATGAATCAATTACATGATATATATATATATATATATATATATATATATATATATATATATATATCTTTTCAAGACAAACATAGAGAATATCAATACACACACACACACACACACACACGCACATACATATATATATATGTGTGTGTGTGTGTGAGTGTGTATAATTATTATATCAATCCACCCATCTATATATCAATATTTCTAAATAACCAATGAGTCAATCAGATTAGGTTATTAAAATATTTTGATATATCGATTGGAGCATCTTTATTAGAAATACAGAATTGATATTTCAGAGATCGCCAGGACAAGATAATAATAATAATATGATCATGAGTATAATATCAAAAAGAACTCTCGTAAAAAAAATTAACATTTCTGGAAATACTTATATATATATATATATATATATATATACTTGCAAGAGATAGTGTCATTAATATCTGGATAATCAATATATTTTAGAGAGGCCGGATGCTGAAGTTTCATTACCCAGTAAACCGTGGTATGCCTGACTAAGAAGAAAGTCATGAAAAAGTCCAGAAAAATGGTCTAACTGTATCAGCATGGATATGGCATTCCCACAGAGTGACAACAAATCAAAAAAGACTGGTGATCTTGTGAGGCACTGCTGGGGCCCTTGGGGTTAGTAGTAATACTATTTTCAACTGGAAACCATTCCTGAACCCGGAATAATTATTAGATGAAGAACTTTTTTTTAGAAGCAGCACTTGTTTGCACTCCAGTCATTGTATATTTGTTTATAGGCTTTTTATTCATGTGCCACGGTAACATATTTTTTAAGATACGGTTTCTTTTTGCAATAATGAAAAACACAAAAACAAAAAAACAAAAAAAAAACAAAAAAAAAACAAAACATAAAAACAAAAAAGCAAATGTTGAGAAAAACCTGACTGATTTCGCTTTCAGATTCTTATCTTCAGCTATGAATTTCATCTCGATCAAAAGCAATTCTGAACACACTTCTAAAAGGGTAGGCATCCTTTTCTGTGTGTGTGTGTGTGTGTGTGTGTTTATGTGTGTGCGTGAAAGAGTGAGAAAGAGATAAACAGTGCGTGTATGAGAGAGAGAGAGGGGGGAAGAGTGGAGGGAGAGAGAAAGAATGTGTGTAAGAGAGGAAGAGAGATAGTGTGTTTTTAGTACTGGTTTCAGATGGTATAATGGCGGGAGCATAACCTGAGATTCTGACATTATCTTAAATTAGGACTCAAATCTATTGAAGCAGCTCGCAAAATATGGAAATTGAAACAAACTGATTAAGGCTTTTTAAGAGGGGTTAAATTTTCCTTGAAATAAAAGCCCGGAGTGAACGAGTCTTGTTTGTGTGTTTTAAAACGTAGAAGAATATTCAATCACAAGTTCGCCAAAAAAACTTCTCAGGAGCTAGGACCATCGAAAGAGCTGCAAAAATACATCGTTGCGTAATAAATCTAAAACAACAAAAGCTCTGTTCTCTGTGTCCAGTTATGTTGGTTTATTTTGGCAGTTTCAATCAAGTTTAGATATAATTTGCTCTATCGTATCTCATGTCCACCATTTGCTACCTTACAAATGTGCATGCGTGCGTATATAAGAACAAAAGTAAACGTCTAAAGACAGCCTATCTTTTTTTATACGCAGGTGGCGCTCAATGTTAATTCTAAAAGCTACACTAGCATGCTTGGAGAAGATATGCGTTCAGATCGATATCAAGTTCTAAAAACTGACAATGATTTCTGCTATGTGTGTTCCCAGATCGGAAAGGTGAAATCATAAAATATATTTAGAGGAACGACCGTTTCGTACACTCTGACGTTAAACAGGAAAACTTATCGTAAAACTTACCGTACATAACCCAGTGTATTGATCTATTTATATGGACAGAGATGCACAACAAATATTTCCACCCAGCTGCCCGGGTCTCTAAAACGCCGATAACATAACCGGTAACAGAATATGCTTGTCACAAAGAAAGGTGTCCCGGGAATGACACTAAATCTTATCCGTTGGTGAGGTTCTAGTTCTATACATTTGGTGAGTAAAGGATCATCATTTCAATACCCAAAATTCGAAGAGACACGCTCAGAGTAACGGTTGTTGTAGAAAATAGAATAGGTAACCTGAGTTCAAATCATTAAGGACGTTGTTTGCATTCCACTTTAATACTATAAGAAAAGACATGAATCTACATTTTCTCCCTCAAGTAGTTTAATAGTCGGTCAGACTGGAAGCTTTAGCTTTGTTGAGGTAACCAGTTTAAAAATAAAAAAAATTTGAATTTAAACTAGCTTTACTCTGACGGAGGGTTAAGGATAAATACAAATGTCCAGGTCCACTTTAACCCCGAGTGTTAGTACCTTTTAGATTCCCATCTAAGAATCAAATCATCATCATCATGTTTTGCCGCTAGCACAGATATCCCTGACCCTCTCTCGCCACTTTTCCCTATCATTCATCGCCTCTGGCAGGTTTTCAGGGATGCATCCCGTATCCTCACATAACTGCTGTATGTATGTTCGAGCTGGTCGTCCTGCTTTTGTTTGGCCATATGCGGGGGTCCATAGGAGTACGTCACGTATGAGCTCGTCCTTGCTTCTCCGGCAGTGTCTTGCGTGTCTGTTTCGTCTAACTTGGATAGTTTTCGTGATGAGAGGCGGGTGGCCGTATAGTTGGTGCCTTGTGGCGTGTTGCCGTCAGAACTTGTTCAATATTGCTCGCAGCATTCTTGTGTAATTGCCGTCTAGCTTCTTCTCCAGCTGTTTTGTTAGCGTCCAAGTAGTGCATCTATATTGCAGTATCGATACGACCGCAGCCTGGAAGAAACTGCGTTTCATTTTATCGGTCAGGTCTGATTTCCATATGATCGAGAGCATATCGATAGCTGTTCATGCCTTCAAATACTAATCTATAAATTTAGATAGGAATAATTGAAATCATATAACTATTAAGAAACACATGATATTTATTATCATATAGGAATTGTTACATGAAACCATATTAGAATTTGCAAATTATTAATATTTGTAATACTTAAAATTAAACAGTCTGTTTAAAATATTATTATTAGGTTAGGATCCTTGAAATGATATTACTGTATGCAAAGTTACTGGACTAATAATTATCCTTTGAAACCATAATTTTTACTAATAATCATTATGAGCAATTTGAAACCACTTAATTACTTTTCGTATTGTAAAGTCAATTAACCAAATAACAAACACGATTATGAACAATATATATATATATATATATATATATATATATATATATAGAGAGAGAGAGAGAGAGATAGAGACAGAGACAGAGAGATAAGCCTTAACCACATCTCACTTGACTTATTGTTTAGTTAATCTAAAAGCTTTGTTCCAAGTCAAAAGATCAAAGTTAGTTAGTGATGAGTCTGTTCATTACTTGAATAGGTAACCTTTATGAAAAGCAAATATTTTAACTAATCAAAGATCTGTGCATGTGATGGAATCAAAATATAGTTAGTTAGGGGGCTAGAAACATGGTCAGTTTCACAATATTTGGTTGACTTGATTTGGTTTGTTTTGGTTATTGTGTATAAGGGCATATCAAACTAGATATTTGATGTCAAAGCCATCCTTGTAGAAAAACAGTAGTGTTATTATTTGTTGTGGACTAGCCTATCGTACTTTCTCTGGACGTAGTTGAACTTTCACATGACTACTTGTTTACAGCTATTTAGTGCAGTGGGAGTCAAAACATACAGAAACATATATGCAAACCGTCTATGTAATTTCAATTCTTAGCACTCATCTACGAACTTCTAATTCGTACAAACTAGAATATCGAAACATTCTAGTGTAATATTTTGACCTTCGACCCTGCCCAAAAATGCTATTCCAAGGTGATGCACCGGAAGGAAGTGACACATTCTAATGGCCAGTAATCGAAAGAGATCGCGTGGGCGGATTAAGGCTGATAATATGGGACAAGGTAAAGGTCCCACTGTGCCACTACAGGGTGATGCACCGAAAGAGAGTGATCTCTGAACTGCATGACAGTTATTTCCTCTTGATGACGATTAAACATTCGATTTCAAAGACCGATTGGGCGTCGAACGATAATATAACTCAGTTGAGTTCCGGTTCCAGTTCAGTTGCTAGTTGAGTCCGACGACCAGTGGAGTTGCAGGCAGTAGAGTTGGAGAGGAGATGTGGTAGGGAAAGCCACACCAGGCCGAAGGGGCTTGGGGCCCTGATGAGTTGGTGTCCAGAGAAGATGCTGATAAGATGCAATAAAGAAAGCCATCATCCAGCAGAGTGGGACCTGGGCCTCCGGTTGAGCAGCCCTGGAGAACGAGAAATACACAACGTTCCCGACCATAACTTTGGGGTCAAAATATTTCAGTTATGTTCAGTCTCCAGCTCCCTCTCACATGCAAACCTTGAGTAACCGTTTTCGAATCCTTGCAATAAATTGAGAGGTAAATATTGTTAAAGAAGTCTTCCTGCGTCTGTCATTATCGTTGCGTCTTTGTCATTGCGTACGTCTTTATTATTGTGTCGTTATGATACGGCACATGAGAATATAACACTAGTTTCCGGCATATAACACTAACCTATAGTTGAGGGGATAAGGAGGATCATACTTTTTTCTAAAGGTAATAGTTTGAGAGAGAACGTATTAACCCGACTGGGGTTTGAACTCATTAAGATGTCGCAGTCCTGTACGTTAGGTGAAGGGATTGTGAGACTAAAAACTGGAACCCGCATCTGCTGTCACACGTGCGTCATACTTTCCTGACAGCGAAAACCATATGTAAGAAAGGTTGCCTCAAGTTTTAAGGCCATGGTTAACACACACACACACACACACACATATATATATATATATATATATATACAAAGGAAGCTATTTATTTATATACACATCCATTTTTCTTTCTTTCTTTCTGTCTCTCTCTCTCTCTAAATATATATAAGTAAAACTATCTTTCTATTTATATAGGTGTATGTGTACATAATTAGTTTTCCTTTTATTATATATATATATACAAAGAAAGTTATTTATCTATATACACATCCATTTTTCTTTCTTTCTCTCTCTCTCTCTCTCTCTCTCTCTCTCTCTCTAAATATATATAACTAAACTATCTTTCTATTTATATAGATGCATGTGTGCATAATTAGTTTTCCTTTTATATATATATATATATATATATATATATATATTGGTCTGTGTGAGTCAGTATGTCATATGTGTGGGTGTGTAAATTTATTATTATTAGCTCAACTACTCATATCTCCCACTAAAAAGAAAGATAGCATTGGCGTCCGGATGTTATATATAATGTCATCAGTCGGTTTCATAAATGTGACAAAAAAAGCGTGACGATGTTGTCTGCTTGACAGCTGTCATAGTAAACGTAGATCTTTGTAATTAAAAAGAATTTCGAGGCACCAGAACAGAATTTGAAAATATAAACATATCGTTAGGTGATATTATTACAGAGGCCACTGGAGAGGCGTTTCAGTGACAGTGATTTTAGATAAGTAATAAAAGACCTAAAGATGGAGCGTCAGACAAACAGGGGAAGAAGATCGAAGAATTTGGAAAAAAAATTCTAAGAAATCCATATCTTACAAAGTTCCAAACGCAAAATGAAACTTTCTGCTTTTAACTTAAGTGATTTGACATACACTTTTCAAGCAACTATGAGAGTGTATTCAAAAGTGTAATGTATATATTTACCCAACCCATCTGATACGAGGTCAATTTTAACCGGAGTTTAACAACTTTGAATTCAGAATTTTCCTTCTCCAACACTAGTTTCCCTGGCAAGGTTAATGATCCCTATCTGCCTTACTATTTACCCATTCATTCCTTTCCAAGGGGTATTATTGCTATTTAAAATGCATTCAGTTTCATCCAGGACTTGAACTCTGTTCACCGTGTTCATTTCCTATGGCAATAATCCTTGTACTAATTGAGCATCTTAAAAGTTAAATGGAGTTGCCACCTTCCACCGCTAAAGAACTTAGTTCCAAGCTGTGTAACTGCAAATAAAGTGTTAGACACAGGACGTGAGAAATGGTCACAGAGGAAAATTGGAGATTTTTGCAAGGGTCAGTGGACAAGTCACAGTCTAATATTCAAGACCAACGAAACCACTCCCCATAATGGGCATGGGCCACAATTTGTTAAGCAACAGATGACCATTCATCGACTTGAAAATACCGCTTTGCATCTACCTTTTTTAGACCAATCCAGAGGGAAGGTGAAACGTGGATTATTTTTTTAAGTGGAATTTTTCGGCAAAAATGGGTCTTTCTTTTTTCCTCTCCGATTGGAAGTCCTCCTTATCTTTTCATTTCGTCTTTGCCTCTACCAAGCAAAATGATAAACAACGTTGTTCTGGGGTTTTTTTTTTACAACGCTGCTGTGTTGATTAACATGATTTATATCACAGACAACCACTTTCAATAATCAATGCCGTAGACTGCACCTCTTCAGAGATATAAAGCTTCCCCCTCAACGAGTCTGGGTATGACACTAAACTACCAGATGGAGAAGCTCTAATTCCAGGGCATCGGGGCATGTAGAATAAACATTTCGTGCCATTACTCCCAGATCCACTCTGACTCAGATTAGAAGAAACGATCAATGGGTTAAATAGAGCTGTTAAATAATTTAGTAAGAATTACTATTGTTGGTTATAAGAAATCATGCGGCTGTATGCAAATTATATAACATGAAATATTGGATAAGTAGAATTACTAATATTAATTAGCAATACTTGAAGCCATTCAGCTGTGGGCTATCAAAGGATTAAGATTAAATAGAACGGCACCTCGGGTGGTGTAATGGTTAGCAAGGTAGAATAGCAAACCTACACGAGTGAGTTCGATTCTCATTGGGTGCCCAATTCACGCGGCCTTGTGCTACATCTAAGCAAAAAGCTTAGTAAATTAAGGGCTTGCTCTCGGCTTTTAGCTTTTTGCGAGGACCCGGGGACTGTTCTGGACTTCGGTCCGGAGCGTGGCTCTGGAAAAGGAACAATGGCAGACTTGGGGCCTTTAATTAGTCACCTAGTTTCGACTAAGCTACCTTTGGGTGGGCGAGCTGCATTTTTGTCTCCTTTGTCCCCCTTGTACGGCACTAGACCATGCGTCTAGTTTAAGCCGTAAAACTGGCATACGTGCCCGGAACCACATTTGGGTTCGTGAAACTGCTTGCCTCATCAGGCTCACATAGCACTAAGTGAGCTGATGAGCAGCATTGACCAGCAGGGTTCGAGTCTCGATTCGTTTCCGATCTCCCCTCCCCTTTATCCCCACTTTAATCGGCCTTCGGGCTTTTGACCTTGTGTCAAGTCGTGTCTGGTGGGAGGCAGCGACAAATAAATTAAGATTAAATAGAATAAGTAAATTTGGATAAGAATCCTGGTTACCATTTAACATTGAGTAAATAAAATACTTATATTAAATAGACATTTTAGTATTTGATAGTAATACTTAAAAACTGTCCACTGTGCGCAAACAATTAATCTCTAATAACTCGTTTGAAAATAAAGTTACTAGCAAACTATTCGCTCACAAACCACCTTTCTCTCTCTCTCTCTACTATGTGACGCAAGGCCTAATTTATAGCTGAGTTTAACTGGTTTGATTTCTGAGTTTTCCTTCGAGACTGGTCACCATACCAAGGTTAAAGAATCAAATTTGCCCAACTAATTATCCTTGCCCAGTCGGTTGGGGATGTAGAATACACCGACTGTACCTCTACAGAGGGTTAAGATCCCCCCAACGAGTGTCCTGGATATGAGACTAAACAATCTGATAGTGAGATTCCAGTGATGCTGGAGCTTTGGGGAATGCGGGGTACACCCTTATTGTCATTGCTCCCTGGTCCACTCTGCCTCGGATTGGTTGCACCTGATAAGGGTCCTATGTACTGGTTAAATAGAACTAACGGCATACTTATGCGAAACTGAATTGTTTGATGAAACTGAATAGCTAGAAATAGAAATGATTTTGACAAGTAAACCTTACTTACATTTAAAATGCGTGCTTATTCTAAACCGAAACGGTAATTACATTTAAACTGTGTGCTTATGCTAAACTGCATTATTTAAAATAGAACTGTTTTTTGACATTGAAACAGTATTTACACTAAATTGAATTGTTTAACATTGAACTGTTTTGACATTTAACTGTGTGTAAACACAATCTGTACTTATATTTAACTGAATTAACTGAATTAGAAAAGCTTGACAAAACATAATTGAAATAGAACTGATTATTCACATAAAAATGGATTTGGTGTAAAATAACCTGCAAAGGTTGATATGTCATAAAAACCCAACCAACCAACGAACCAACTAATTATCTATTGCTGGAGGTAGAATAGTTTGATTCATATCATTCCTATCAGCGTTATGTGAAATATAAATAGTCTCGTCCAAGACTTGAGCTCGTGTCATGTTAAATGCTACTACGGTAACCATTAGTCCCGAATTCCTCCGAATTCCTTTCTGTTGGCACCAAAAAAGCTTTTCTGCTACACCTCTTTTTTTCGCTATTTTTTCCTGTCTGTTAGTATACGTTCATAGATGATCTCCTATGACGTGAGCAGTTGAAACCAAGGCACTTTTTAAAAATATAATTCCTGTAATATAGAAAATGAGTTCAACAATAAACTAACGTAAGAAAGAGCTTGAGGAAAAATATTTTCTTTGTCTGAAACTTCATTTAATTCTTCTTTATACAAAGCCAAATGCTCCTTGATTGTCAAGAACGAGAATAGCCAAAATTTGAAAGAGTGAGGAAAAAGTTAATGAACATTTGAAGTGTAAGGACATTAATATATATTTTTAGACTTTGATTTGCATAATTCTCTTGGATTTAATTAATTTATTTTGTCTAAGTATCAACTTGATTGAAAATAAAATAAATTTCATTGAAAATATTTGCCAAAATGCAAGAGATGTCTCAAGACATTTATTAAAAAATCGTTGCACAGAAATTAATATTGAGTCATTTCATGTCTTTTCTTTATAATTATATATTAAAGTCAAAATTAAGTTGCTACTATCTGGGTTCAATGCTGCCTTGTTGCCTTGGCTAAGAATAAGCTGACTGTAACTCTTGCCGTAGGTTAAGACCCTTAAAAATGTGACTGATTTTAACATGCCAACCCATCTCGGGTTATACGATTCCCTGAGATTAGGTAATTGCCTTCATTGTATGTTTATATTTACATTTTGTGTAAAAAAAGGTTATCATTTTCACACGGTCGAGTGTAGTACTAGTTGATCTAATTGATTGATAGACAGACAAGTGGACATGGAAGTAATGCCAATGCCAGAGTACAACACTCTCTCTAGATCTTAGACATAGTAGTTTACGTGCTGGACTCCAACATCATGGTAAGTTACTTTGAACTACACTCACCCTATTATGTTCGCTTTCGGACTAATATCCCTGGGAAACATATGAACTGCCTTATTCCCTGCCCAATTATGAGTTCGATTATTCCATTACCGTTCTTTTACAAGGAGAATTTGGATATTAAACAAAGAAACTAAATCTAACCAATAAAAAAAGAATTAAAACAATTTCCTTTTAGAAATATTTTTGAGGTCTCACAATATTGGGACGCTGACGTGCTACCGTATGTCCTAATACAACGGGGTAAAAATCATTTGGTAAAATGAGTCCGACTGAAGCCTAACCTGTATCTTAGGGCTGGTTAGAGACAACCATTCCTAAAAAAAAACTCCATTCGTAGAGTATGCAAAATAAATCCATTTAGACAAAAAAGATATACCTTCTTTTGCTCTATTTTATATGGTCTTAAACGTTTCTCTGCTTTGATATAGTGGGCTTTGTAAAAAGCCTCGGCAATAATTATTGTTTATGATTTTGACTAGCATTATTCTTTCTCTTTCTAATTCTCTTTGTATCTTTTCAAATCATGACTCACAAGAGTCATCATTTCTACCGCAGCAAGATGTGGTGCGTATCGGCCAAAAGCATAACAAACACCACCAGTGCAATTTCATTTCGCCCCCTCTCCTTCCTTGGAAAAGCCTTGACCTATCAAGCAGTTGCTCTACAAATTCAGCTTTGAGGAATAACAAATATAAAATCCCTAATTACTCCTCGTTTCTGACTAGTCGGCCCCACATTCATTGTTATTTCTTTATTCATTCGTAGTGCTAAGAATATTCTAAAACAAAAGCGACTATAATTAGGAAAATGGAAGATAACGTTTGACGGAATTGTTAATAATACTGATTGACTGAGCTTCATCTAAAAATAGATATAAGAAAGTTGCTCCCTGCTCAAAATACGTTTGCCTGGCCAATGCATTAATTCAGCATTGAATTTTCATCATAGCTTGTAAGTATTATATTAGACATTTCAAAATTATCTTAAGAAATTTTCCGTTTCAGATTAGGAAATTATTAATGCACACACGTGTGCATATATATATATATATATATATATATATATATATATATATATATATATATATACATATATATATATTCATATATATATATATATATATATATATATATATATATATATTCATATATATATATATATATATATATATATATATAGACATATATATATATTCATATATATATATATATATATATATACACATATATATATATATACATATATATATATACATATATATATATACATATATATATATATATATACATATATATATATATATATACATATATATATATATATATATACATATATATATATATATACATATACATATATATATACATATACATATATACATATACATATATATATACATATACATATATACATATACATATACATATATCATGAAGAAAAAACAACAGACCGGTCACTTTAGGATTATAAATTTATTTCTATCCTAATATTATAATCCTAATGGGACCGGTTTGTTGTTTTTTCTTAATGAAATTATTGCTCTGTAATGTCTGTTATATTGAGCTCTTTACCAGGAAAATTTAAATGTTCACTCTTAAATAGTTTTCTTGTCCTGAGGGAATTACTCCCAACTCCGGTTTAACTAAACCAAATAACATATATATATATATATATATATATATATATATATATAAACGAGGACAGTCCTGCGATGAGAGGTAAGTGGCCGTCGAGCTGACGATTTTTGATTGGTTGGTTGGGTTTTATTGTATATTAACCTTTGTAAGTTATTTAATGCTAAATCAATTTTTATGTAAATTATCAGTTCTATTTAAAACAAGTCATTTTTGCATGAGTACACAGTTTAATTGTCAAAAATATTTCTATTTCAAACTATTCAAGCAGTTATTTATGACAATTCAGTTTAGTATAATTACAGTTTCAATGTCAAAACAGTTCAATTTAAACAATTCTGTTTAGCATAATACGCAAATTAAATGTAACTACAGTTTTATTCTAAAAACAGTTCTATTTCTAGCAGTTCATTTTAGTCAAACAGTTCTAATTCAGGTAATTCAGTTAAGTATAATACTGATTTTCTGTGCACTTAGTCGATTGTCAAAACAGCTCTATGTTAAACAATTCAACAATTCAGTTTAGTGTAAATACAGTTTCAATGTCAAAAAACAGTTCTATTTCAAATAATTCAGTTTAGCATAAGCACACAGTTTAAATGCAAGTTCGGTTTAATTGCCAAAAATATTTCTATTTCAAGCTATTGAGTTTAATCAAACAATTCAGTTTAGCATAAGTATGCCGTTAATTCTATTTAATCCATAGATAAGGCCCTATCAGGTGCTACCACGCCGAGCCACAATGGACAACGAAGCAATGGCAGTGAAGGGGTACTCAGTATTCTCCAAATCCCCAGCATTTTTGGGACCTCACCATCAGACTCTTTACTGTCATATCCAGGGCACTCATTGGTGGGGGGGTCTCACCCCTCTGCAGAGGTGCAGTCAGTGTATTCTACAGACCCAGCCGACTGCGCAAGACGATTTTTGACGTGTTTCTTCCAGGATTTATTCAAGAAAGTGTGCTGCATTTTTGTTTTGTTGATATCCAGATTTTTCTCTTTGCGTTTCGTGAGTGTCTATGTAGTGCATTTATAAATTAGAATGGACACAGCAACAGCTTGGAAGAAATCCCGGTTCCATATAACTGAGAGCCGTTTAATTGCTTTTCCCGCCTTCACGAAGCGGATATTGATATAATTTTCTATTAGTGAGATATTGCTGCTTAGATATGTGAAGTGGTCCCCTAAATTTAGAGGCTCGAGTGAGATGACTCCTTTTTTTTTTTAATATAAGCTATGATTTATTTGTATATGTTTCCCGTGACTTACCCTAAGCTATGCAGTAGGAATTCTTTAGGCTATTGCAGTTGAGAGAAGCGGTTTGTCGTCTCTTTAGTCTGCTTCAGTCATAGTTTCTGCTGGATTACGTGAAGCCATTTTCTTTTATCAGAGTCTATTGACGTTTGGTAGAAACAAATATGGTGATAATATATGCCTTTGCAAGACTACTGCGTCTATGTGAAAGAAGTTGGTTTCTCCATCAGGCGAACAAAGCATTGCTTTAGTGTAATTATAAATATCAATATTGTCTTTGGAAGACTATATGCAAGTGGCATTTGCACAATCTTTCCTCTGTGGATGGAATCTAACGCCTTCGGGAAATCTATGAATCGTAGGGTTGTCCCAAGATGACTTTCTTGTATACCTTTGAGGATTCAACGGACTGTCAGAATCTGTGAGTTTATGGAGCAATTTCTTCCAAAGTCGTTCTGATTTTTTCCTAAGATTTTTCTCGTGAATTGCATAGAAGATAATAAAATAACTGAGTGAGAGGTGAAGCACATTGAAAACAAAGCTACCTGACAACAAGAAAGACTTCTAAAGTGAAAGAACATTTCAAGAAACTGCTCAGAAACCCTCAAGAAATGATTGACCATCCGAACTCCATAATGATCAAAGAGACGTAAAACTAGGACAGTTTTTAAATGAAGAAATTGACACAGTATTGCTAGAAAATTGTATACATACAAACGCCCATGTATATATATATATATATATACTCACATAGGAAAATATATGAACTTATCTATCTATCTATATATATATATATATATGATCAGTCTATATATATATTTATATATATATGCTGGTATAAAGAATCACAATATATATATATATATATATATATATATTATTGTGATTCTTTATACTAGCATGTATATGTATATATATGTGTGTGTGTGTGTGTGTGTGTTTGTGTGTGTGTGTGTGTGTGTGTGTGTGTGTGTGAATATGAATTTTTATATGCGTGTGTTTGTGTGTGTATATATGTGTACGTGTTTCTTTTTATATATGCAATCTCATAAGTGGATAGATATTTTCACACAATCCGCCCAAACAAGATTGCTTTCTATTGTACATCTAAAAAAATGTGTTAAGCAACCTGGTGAATGCAAATAAAAGAAAATCATACATCAAAGGAAGTAATATCTTTGATCAACTTACTTCTTGCTCAATTTCTCAGTGCATTCACCTTTTCTGTAAAAGTAAATGTAAACCAAAATCAGCAAAAGGCGGCTGTTTCAGAAGCTGGTAATGCGTTTTTAAAAAAGGCTGCGGCCCATTACATCATGCTTACTCTGATTTTGGACTAAACCTGAATGACATTGCAATTGTCATTTTACGAAAGGAAATTAAGCCCAGCCAAGCAGCTTTTGTCAGGCAATTCCCTCAATCACCCTTAGGGGCCTATTTGAGAGCTGTTCTTTTATTAATATTTTGTTACGAATTCATCGCAACAGTACCTCATCACATTTCCTGACGAAGGCAAAACTAACTTTTTTCTAAAAGCACATCTTATTCTCACTTAATGCATGGAAAAGAATATCTAAAAAGATCTTAATGAATATATATGCAAAAGCCTTTTCAGATATATCTTGTTCAAATACACTAAAACACATGCACAAACGCACACACACACACACACGCACGCACACACACACACACATATATATATATATATATATATATATATATATATATATATATATATGTGTGTGTGTGTGGAAAGATGGATAAATCAAACATTTTCAAAAGTTTAGTAGTAGTAATATTTCATTCTTTTTATTCCAAGAACTTCATCAGACGAAACATATTTTTTTAGTTTTTTCTACATTTAAACAAATGAGGAAATAGATAAGATAACGTTATCTTATCTACTTCCTCATTTGCTTAACTGTAGCTTTCATGTCACGATGGAATGGCAGCAACATGTTGACAAAATGATGTGGCCATCTAAGTTTCCTGAGGATGGTCTAAGAACCAGTTTTAGTGTTCGTATTGAAAACTTTTGCAAGATCAACAAAGATCAGGTTATCTGCTGTATGATACTCAGTGCATTTCTCTTGTAGCTGAAGTCCTGAAAAAATCATGTCTGTTGTTTCTCGACTCGATCTAAAGCCACATTTACTTCTTGAGATGGGA
Source organism: Sepioteuthis lessoniana (assembly GCA_963585895.1). Taxonomy (NCBI): domain Eukaryota; kingdom Metazoa; phylum Mollusca; class Cephalopoda; order Myopsida; family Loliginidae; genus Sepioteuthis; species Sepioteuthis lessoniana. The sequence continues at coordinate 69,851,837 of OY757926.1, forward strand.
AATGATTATATCGATTATGTTAGCCGATCGAGCACAAGTTATGTGAAAACCTTGTCAACCGCCTCCAGTGGGTTATTATATCGGTAATTTCTACGAGTAATTTTGGATCACTTCTCTTTGTACAGTGTGATAGCATCAACCCAATTTGGGGAAACAGAGACACGTCTGATATCAGATCATGGATCTTAGCTGCAAAGTTGACATTCCCATGAAGAAGGATCTCAAATAACATGAAGACCTGGTACCCTTCCCCGTGTTGATTTTTTAATCATCTTTGTGGACCTCAACAACAGTTTGCACAGTCGGTTGGGGCTGTAGAATATACCGACTGGTTCTCTGCACAGGAGTAAGGCCCCTAACGAGTGTCCTGGACATAACACTAAACAATCTGATGGTGAAATTCCAGCAATGCTAGAACTTCGGGGAATGCGGAGTACCACTTCATTGCTATCGCTCCCAGGTTCACTCTGGCCCGGAGTGGTAGCACCTGATAAGGGTCCTATCTATGGGCTCAATAGAACTAAACGGTGGTTGGATTTTACTGTTTTTTTTTGCATTTAAACTGCGAATTTAGGCTGAATTGTTTAAAATAGAACTGTTTTGACATTTAAACAGCGTACTTATACTAAACTGACTTGCTCGAAATAGAACTGTCTTGACATCTAAACTGTGTACTTATGCTAAACTGAATTATTTAAAATAAAATTGTTTTAACATGAGCCCTGGGTATTGCCCTGTCGGCTGGGGCTGTAGAATACACCGACTGCTTCTCTGTAGAGGGGTAAGACCCCCAACGAGTGTCTTAGATGTGACACTAAACAATCTGGTGGTGAGGTTCCAGTAATGTTGGAGCTTTGGGGAATCCAGAGTACTCCTTTATTGACATCGCTCCCAGATCCACACTGGCTCGGACTGATATCCCCTGATAAGGATCCTATCAATGGGTTAAATAGAACTAGACCATGTTTCCTTCACAAAACCGATTTTTGCATTTAAACTGTGTATTTGTGCTAAATTGAATTGTTTAAAATAGAACTGTTTTGACATTAAACTCTGTGTATTACCCAGTCGGCTGGGGCTGTAGAATACACTGACTGCAGTAGCCCCCCCTACAATTAGTGTCCTGATAGGACACTAAATAGTCTGATGGTGAGGTCCCAGAATACGGAGAACCCCCTCATTGCCATTGCTTCCTTGTCCACTTTGGCCGGGCGTGGAAGCACCTGATAGGGCCCTATCTATGGGTTAAATAGAATTAACGGCATACTTATGTTAAACTGAATTGTTTGGCTAAACTGAATAGCTTGAAATAGAAATGTTCTTGACAACTAAACCATACTTACATGTAAACTGCATGCTTATGCTAAGCTGAATTATTCGAAATAGAACTTTTTTTTCTGACATTGAAACTGTATTTACACTAAACGGAATTATTTAACAGAGAACTGTTTTGCATTTCACTGTTTGTAAACAAAATCTTTTTTTTTTAAATGGAACTGTTTTTTGGGTAGAATTGTTTGAAATAGAAGTGATTATTTCTTTATATTATTTCTTTTATTTCTTATTTTTCTTATTATTTCTTTTATTTAAAAAGGATTTGGAATTAAATGATTTACAGAGGTTGATATGCCAGAAAACCCAACCAACCAACCAAATCAACCACAGTGGCTTAATTTATCATGTCTTATATAATATCCATTTAAGGCAATTCATATATAACTGAAAAATTACGAATGAAATCTGTGATGCTCACCCCAGCATTTCATTATACCCGAGTGGGCCTTCAAGAGAGAAGCTTCGTTCTTAGACTTGAGTTGTACTACAAATAAAGATTCAGGACAGAGGACTTCTCCGATCAAATAATACAGTTTTTTTATGTCTTTACTGGTGGATGCTTTCTAGATATACGAAGTGATGCCAAATCACCACTAGTTTTTTATTTGCTGAAAATTTCGCTAGAGTGGGGATTTTACCCACCTGAGAGACGGACATAGGACTTTATATTTGTATAGGATGCGCCGATGGATTTCTACTGCTACAGATTCTTGTCCCTTAAAAGTTTATTAATCTGCTTATGAGTTTATTTTTTTTTAAAATCCCGGTGTTCCCTAAGACAGAGTCTGAGTATCTCAATCCCGACATTATAAACCCCTGTATTTATTATATATATATATATATATATATATATATATATATATATATATATATATATAATTTTTCTATATAAAAAGAATAAAAATTCTATTATATATATATATATATATAATAACAACACTATATATATATATATATATATATGTGTGTGTGTGTGTGTGTGTGTGTGTGTCGTTAGGCAGCAGTCTTTCATTTAAGCATGCTTGATGAAATAATAAAGACACATTTTGTTTGTATAATTTTATTAAGATCTTTTCAAGTTTCCTGATAAGTGTCTTGGTTTGATGTTGGAATCATTGGATGAATTTACGAATATTGTCCCGAGCGCTTTCGGACCTTTCATAGGCCATCATCAAGCGTTACTTGCATGTGTAAAGACTGCTTTTAAAGAGTTTTGGGTTTTTTTTGTTTTTTTTTATAACATAACAAAACTACGCAAACGCAGAGTTGGATAAAACTGTGATGCTGATGAATTAAAAAAAAACAGAACGCTATCACCTGAATAAGAATATTATCAAAAAAATATGGAACGTCAAAAAAAAAAAAAAATAAATAAACAAAGGCATTTCAAAACATTAGTTCTATTAATTTTTGGTTTATTTGTTTTTATTTGTTAACGTAGCTTACTTATTTTGTGTGTGATTATGTATATATATATATAAAATCAAATACTCTAAATAGTTTTGACGGTCGATGCAATTTGTGCTTCGAAGAGAAAATACATATTTTGACACATAAATTGCCTGATGAGTTATTAAATAAGAGAAGTTAATTAATAGCTAGATGTAGACATAGGACAAAATTCAAACTATAGACTATAAATTTTAAAAACATAGAAATAAATAGTGAAACCAGACAAAAAACGTATCGAATATACACACAAGGAAAAAATAGGTAGCTAAATAAATAGTATCGAAATTAATATAAGCATTAATATTTCCCTTAAAAGTTAATTATCGAACTTAACATGAAAATAAAATAAATAAAATAAAATAAATAAAAAAGTTAAATTACAGTAATTATAACTGACGGAAGAATTTTCAAAATAAAATAAATAGTTAAATAAAAAAAAACAACAGAAATTCAATAAAACGAGGACGTAACTCTTATATCTCTTCCTCCCTTCCTCCCCCACCCACGTGTCTATTCTGTTTTATTTATCCATTAGATCTGAAGAAGTCCCGTTATATGTTTCTTTGTGTTTTTGGTTCACACCAGAAACGAAAAACAGGATGGAAATAAATTCATAATCCTAAAATAACCGGTCTTTGGTTTTTTCTTTAAAGAAGGTATATATATATATATATATATATATATATATATATATAAAGTATTTTGTGTGTGTGTGTGTGTGTGTGTGTGTGGTATAATTTATCACTGATTTGTTATCATTTTGTGTTCGTGTGTTTTTAGACTTAAAGAAACATCTTTCTGCACACGGGCGATGAAATGTGTTCTTACTTTGATAAACGGCTTGTAATGTTTATAAACTCCATTTTTCCTTGCACCTAATATATTTTTTTATATTCATCACAATTATTAAACAGTATACCGTGAGAATTTCCGTTCAAACTTTCTATAATAAGAGTGTTTAGTTACAAACTTATTGATTCATCCTTCTATAAAACACCGAATCTACAACTACAGATATTAGATTATTATTGTGTGCATTATCTTAGGCATGTTGTGATTATTGATATTATCGATGGCCTTGTGTTTTATAATCTGAAATAGATATTTTTCCTGCAATCTCATATATCCGCTGAATGCATATTTACTGATCAAGTAAATCGTGAAGTTTTGGATTGCAACTTCGGGGCTATATATTTAACCGTAGATAAGATTGGCGATTGAATTTTATCATTTGGCTTCATTGAACGTTTGCAATATTCATTTGATACGCCGCCTTTCAACCGTGCGATTAGATAAGACTATCTTCAGTGGATGAAAAAAAAACCCCAAAAAACTAAACAAAATAAACGGAAACAGCAGCTTAATGTCAGCGTTGTGGACCACGAGATATTGAGCTCGGCTCTTTGAAGTGATCTGAATGTCCACATTTCAATGGCTGCTTAAAATACGCAATCAAAAAGAAAGGAACAAATATTCCCATGCGAGATTATGGAACTGAGCAGATCACATGCATACATACATTATATAGTAGTAAATGTTTAGATTGAAGGAATGATTATATTCTGTCTAGCAAATAATTATTAATATCCCCACTTAGATATTTGTCTACTACCATTTAAATATTTAATTAATATCAACAATAATATTTACATTCATTTCATTTTCTCGTAAAGTATATATACACTTCAAAAGCTGAGTGATAGTTGCAGTGAAATCTAACACACTTTGAAGAATAATATTAATATAAGGTCAGATTTGAAAATTTATTCCCATAACATTGTGCCGGAGTAGGATTTAGAAAACATTCAGAAACTCCCATAAATAACTAAAATTCCTGGCAAAAATCCTGGATTTAACCAATTGAAGGATGTTCACTTACTCCTTTTTTTAATTATTCAACAGTAAAAATAAACTAAAACTGATAAGACAAAACATTTTTTCATTCATTGAAGAACATTCTGGCGTCCTAAAATGTTCCTTTAACAAACTACTTGCCCAATGGGCTGGGACTGTTGAATACACCTACTGCACCTCTGCAAAGGGGTAAGACCCCCTCCCCACAATGAGTTTCCTGATATGACACTAAACCATCTGATGGTGAGGTTCCATTGCTCCCAGGTCCATTCTGGCCCCGAATAGTAGCACCTGATAGGGTCCTCTCTATGGGTTAAATAAAACTAACAGCATACTGAATTGTTTGAATTAGAATTGTTTGGCTAAACTGAATAGCTTGAAATAGAAATCTTTTTGACAGTTAAAGCGGATTTATATTTAAACTGCGTGCTTATGCTAAACTGAAGTATTTGAAATGGAACTATTTTTTCACATTGAAACTGTACTTACACGTTTTGACATTTAACTGCGTGTAAAAAACTGTATTTATACTAAAGTGAATTTGCTGAATTAGAACTGGTTGACTAAACTGAGTAGCTTGAAATTGAAACGTTTTTCACAATTAAACTGTACGTACATGTGAACTATGTACTTGTGCTGGACTGAATTGTTTGAAATAGAACTATTTTCATAAAAATGGATTTGGCGTTAAATAACCTACAAAAGTTGATATGCCATAAAACTTAAACAACCAACCATTTAACAAACTAGATTGCATTATTTAAATAAACGATAACATTTATCCCAAGGTATGCAGAGGAAACTCCGATTAAAAAATTCAATTTTGAGAAGAGAATTATGGAATTCCAAGAAAAAAGAAAATAGAATAAATACTTAGTTGCACCTCCTCAAGCTTTTGTCTTAGCTTTAATTCTTTCAGTACATTGATTTAACTCATTTAAAGCAATATTCCAACTGACCCGAAATTCGGTTGATAGATTTTTAAAAGATTAAGATTTCTCATGGACAATTTTTTTTATTGTTCATCCATAAATTTATAATTTGGTTAAGATCAGGGCCGTTCACTGGTCATGTTAATGATTTTATCTGTCTTTCCAGATGAAAATCTTGAAACCCTTTTGCTTTTGGTCCCCTTTTGACATTTTAATCACAAACGAATTTTCCTCCGATGGTATGATAAAATCACATAGAATTTTAATTCTTATATGAAGATTGTTTTTGGAGTTAATGATTACCATCTATACAGGTCATTTAAATGACATATTACGAATGACTTGAGGTAGTTATCTGTAAATTCTGGATTTGAACCACACCAGACAAAAGTTCCTGTCTTTTTTAATAATCATTGAATATACTTTCATATAATTGTCTACATGCCATAATTATTTCTCTAGTGGGTAGTGTGTTCGCCAATCGTATAGGAGACCTGTGTTCAATCCCAGGTCGAGTAATACCAAAAAACTTTAAAAATGGTACTTGATACCTCCTTGCTTAACACTCAGCAATATAAAGTACGTATCAAGGATAAAGTGTTGCAATCCAGGGAAAGGAGTAGCGCCCTCCCCTACACCTCGGTGTTGTGGCTATTGAGAAGGGAACCTTCTCGTCACTCTCGACTACAGTCGCCAACTTATGTAGACAGAATATTCAGCTATTAAAAATATGTTTTCCGTCATATATCTTATTAGGTTTTTAATGCAAAAAGAAAAGCCAAGAACACCATCTAAATTACATATTTTTCTTAGGGTAATCGTAGAACTGAAAGAATTTATAGTCTTATTTAATGTTCGTGTTGGATTGCGACAGGAAGTTTCTTTTCACATGCCGAATATGTTGCGTGGGTGGCGTGACAGGGTGTTCACTTGCTTCCTAAGGTATACAGGACACAAAACAGGAATGAACCCAGGCAGAACGAAGCAGAAAGGCCGGAGAGTTTCACAGAAAATAACACCGTCGTCCCAGGATGTGTACATTTCAGTCATCTCCGACTCGTTCTTAATCTACCCATACATACATTTTGGGTAATAAAGAAAAAAACAAGAAAAGAAGCAGTTTATATTTTTATACATGAACGTTTGCTGTTTTTCACTGTATACAACATTTGCTTTATGTGGAAATTAGATTATTTTTCTACGAGCAGATTTCATGGGTTTGTGTTTCTGTGTGATGTTCTGTTTAATGGCATTTTAATCAAATTTATCGTCATTTAATTGACAAAAAAGTTTTAGGGTCATGTCTTTAATATACAAGGCTGAAATTTGTTTTAGATGAAATGTTGTAAGGATTTTACATTTTACATTTATTGGTCAATAATTCGGTAAAAGAAGATATTTAAGATGGTGTTTAGTTTTCTTACTATTTTCAGGTCTGGTTTTCATATGATCGATAGACGTTGATTCCTAGGTAGACAAATTCACCTACCTAGGAAGCAGCGTCTCGTCAACCGAAAAGAACATCGACACGCGGCCAACGAAGGCATGGACAGCTATCGATAGACTATCGATCATATGGAAATCAGACCTGACCGATAAAATGAAACGCAGTTTCTTCCAGGGAGCGATCGTATCGATACTGCTGTATGGATGCACTACTTGGACGCTAACTAAACGGCTGGACAAGAAGCTAGACGGCAATTACACAAGAATGCTGCGAGCAATATTGAACAAGTCCTGGCGGCAACACCCCACAATGGGACAAACTATACGGCCACCTGCATCCCATCACGAAAACTATCCAAGTTAGACAAACCAGACATACAGGACACTCCTGGAGAAGCAGGGACGAGCTCATAAGTGATGTACTTCTATGGACCCCCACATATGGCCAGGTAAAAGAAGGACGACCAGCTCGAACATACATTCCACAGCTATGTGAGGATACGGGATGTAGCCCTGAAGACCTGGCAGGATAGGGAGAAGTGGTAAGAGAGGGTTAGGAATATCCGTGCTAGCGACACGACATGATGATGATGAGGATGATGATGCATATTTTCAACCAACATAAATTTAATTGTCGCTAAATTTGTTTATCTGTTCAAACGAAAATGTCTCATCGACGCGGATGGAAAGAGAAGAGTATATTTGAAGTCAATGAATCAATATTTTTTGGCGCGTGTAAAGCAATTTTACGTAAGATTCTCCGATGGGGCTATCATTACTACTACAACAACTAGTATTACTGCTCCTAGAATTAGTAGTAGCAGTAGTAGTATTAGTAATTATAGTAGTAATAGTAGTGAACCTTTCAGGGTTGGCAATTTTTGTATCGTTGGCTGGTACAAGATGTTTTTACAAATTTAATTTACACTTTAACAGGATTACTGATTCATTGTATTAGTCAAGTATTTTGAATTTAGATCTCGAACAATCCCTTCTTTTCTTTTCTCTTCTTTTTTAATCAAAAGTAATTACGCGTTTCCGCTTGCATTCCCTTTTTTAAATATATCATTTGTTGACGGGAAGTTTAAGCTATTTTTCGTAACAGATGATGAGAGAAAAACTGATTTGTTTTCTTCATCATCATCATGTCTTGCCGCTAGCACGGATATCCCTGACCCTCTCACGCCACTTCTCCCTATCGTTCATGGCTTCTGGTTGGTCTTCAAGGCTACATCCCGTATCCTCACGTAGATGCTGTATGTATGTTCGAGCTGGTCGTCCTACATTTGCTTGGCCATATGCGGGGGTCCACAGAAGCACATAACTGATGAGTTCGTCCTTGCTTCCCCAGCAGTGTACTGCGTGTCTGGTTCGTCTAACGTGTATAGTTTTCGTGATGGGATGCAGGTGGCCGTATAGTTGGTGCCTTGTGGGGAGTTGCCGCCAGGACTTGTTCAATATTGGTTTCAACATTCTTGTGTAATTGCCGTCTAGCTTCTTCTCCAGCCGTTTAGTTAGCGTCCAAGTAGTGCATCCATATAGCAGTATCGATACGACCGCTGCCTAAGACAGACAAATAGAGAAATATGATCAGAATCGGATATATATATATATATATATAGAGAGAGAGAGAGAGTGGAATATGTATATATGAATATATATGTATATTTAGATTATTGGTATATATATATATATATAGTGTATCACAAAAGTGAGTACACCCCCCATATTTCTACAGATATTTGAGTATATCACTTCAGGGGACAACACTGACAAAATGACAGTTTGACACAATAAAAAGTAGTCTGTGTGCAGCTTATATAACATATATATGGTGTATGTTAATATGGACAACTTTCCCTAAGGGTTTTACTCACTTTTGTTAGCCGGGGTTTAGCTTTTAATGGTTATATTTTGAGTTATTTTGAGGGGAAAATGAATTAACTCTGTTATATAAGTTTCACACAGACGTCTTCCCATTGTGTCAAAGTGTCATTTTGTCAGTGTTGTTCCATGAAGAGATATACTTAAATATCTGCAGAAATATGAGGGGTGTACTCCCTTTTGTGATACACTGTATATAGTCATATACAGAAAAGACAGACTGTTTCGTAGTATTACAACTCTTCAGCGTGGCTAGACACGTAGGACGCTTGAAGCTGGGATCGAAACCCGCCCAAATTTATGTTAGACTTAGTATCATACTGCACAGCTAACAAGCGAACTATGTCAGCTCGGGAATTATAAGGCATTAAGTAGTAGCTTTCGTTTGTTTATATTTTATACCTTACCGGATACCAGAGTGCTCAATTTGTTCGAAGAGTTTTGTAATATGTGAGTGGCAGCCGTAAATTCCTTCGCCAGAGTGCTCAACCCCCATGGGGGAGCGTATATATTGTCAGCCACGGACAGACTGTTTCGTTGTATCACAACTCTTCAGTGTGGATAGACACGTAGGGCGGTTGAAGCAGGGATCGAAACTTGCCCAACTTTACAAACATACATACATGCATAAATATACACACTGGATAATGACACTTATCAACATATTTAAATTTTATTTCTTTAAATTGAGTGAATAATATGTCGTAAAACAGAAATTACAAAGTTTTTTCAAGTATGGCAAAATAGAATTAGTGCATCCATATACACCAATATTTTTTGCTACGAACAAGTGTTCATACATTAAATGTAGCGGTTTGTGTTGTCTCATTCTATTTGAAATATTTTGTGTGTGTAAAAAGTCTGTGTGTGAATATGTCACTATGAAAGAGAGAAAGTATATTTATGCGTTGACATGTAATCAGCTGCTATTGTAATGTCTGTATTCGTTCAAATTCTTCAAGGAACCGATTGTTTAATTATCACTTAAAAGAAACAAAGCTGAAATTTTTGAGTAGATTCGAGGAATGGATCCATAAAGTTAACTAATATATATATATATATATATATATATATATATATATATATATATATGGGGGTTGAGCACTCTGATGAAGGAATTTTCGGCCGCTGCTCGCATAATGTTAAGCTCTTTGAAAGATTTGAGCACTCTGGTAGCCGATAGTGTATAAAAATGTAAAAATGCGGCTGCTGCTATTACTACATAATATCTTTAAAATTCCCTTTGCCAAACGTGGTACGCTTGTTGACCGAGCGGTCTGAGACTTAGTCTAACGTAAATTTGGATTGGTTTCGATCCCAGCTTCGAGCGTCCTACGTGTCTAGCCACACTGAAGAATTCTGATAGAACGAAACAGTCTGTCTGTGGATGACAATATATATATATATATATAGCTTATTTATGAGGTCAGTGAGGCTTGAAATTTGATAGAAATTGAATATTTTTGCATGATTCTAATTGGTTAAGTTGTATTTCTAGAAGAGAAAAGATTTGAAAATAATTTTGGATTTCAATCTTTCAAAATTTTCGCAGGAAGTAAAATATAATCGTCTGCAAACGCCAATTGGTCAATAAATTGGAAAATACAGCTAGAAAAATACAGCTTGTCAAGCCTCTCTTTGCACAAAAATTAACACTTTTTTGTATGGAAACGAGTCGATTTTCCATAAATATATATAAACCAACTGGCAAATTGGCATGGGTGATAGTCCCTGCGGCGAACCAAAACCAAAACCATACAGGATACGACACAACTAAAATTTTAAGGTGGAGTTAAAAAGGTTTGGATTAATGACTTTCCATCTATGTTGTATATTGACTCCGAACCATCCAAGCTGTCAAAATAGGAAATGCACCTGTGTAAATAACAGGTGCATCCGATCGAGGAATATCAGGATATAACCTTTACTGTCGAGGGGTTGAATTGAGTGCGAAATTGTGACGCTCACAGGAAGAAGTGTGGGTGTCAAATTATTATATAACCCCGGCGACAGGAGGTTCAGATTAGTTGGAGATAAGATGCGGTAGAGAGAACCAGCCCCAAGCAGAGGGGGGTGCTCAGGACCCCCGACTGAGCAGTTGCATTTGGAGAGAAGATGCTGGAATAAGAAACGTGTCCCAGAGAGGCTGGTTCCCCAGGCCCCCGATTGAGCAGCCCAGGAGAACGGGAAAGAAACACTTTTTTGGCCATAAGAGTGGGGGTCAATATATTGCGGTTCTGTTCAGCCTCCAATTCACATCTCACACAGTAAAACATTTAGTAACCCTTTCGAACCCTTTCAAATAAAGTGAGAGGTATATTTTTTTAAGGAACTGTGTCGCTCGTCTTTATTGTGTCGTTGTTATGATATTGCATGCAAATGTATTTGTATTATTTGGCTATACAACATTTAGACCAGATGCTATATCAACGTTAAAGTATCCAATCTAATCAACTTTATATTTATATGAAGAGAGAATAGTTGGATTCACACCTTCTCAAGTGTATTTGTACAATGTAAAATGCAAACGGCTTTGTCCAACATTTGAACACAGTGTACAACTTCTTTGAAGATAACGGTTACACTACGAGCGCCTCTATTTGTAAAATACTGCCTTCATTTCATCTAAATAAGAACAGGGTTCATTTTCCTTGATAGTTTTATTTTCCCTGAGGAAGTGATAGCAAAACATTTCTTTCTAAATCTATTGTACATGCAGTAGATCTTTTTTTTATCTGTTGAAGAAATGGCTTTTTATAACATAAAGACCAGCATTTTTTTACTCTTGTCTATTCCGTTGACCCAGAGTCTTTGGGGTTTCAAATTCGATTTGAAACCTCCAAGATCTTATCGCTCGTTTTTGTTTGATTCAAAGCCAAAACATTTTTTCCTAAATTTTACACAGCTTATACTTTCTATTCTTTCCACAACTGAAAATGAATAACAAGTGAAAGATTTGAGGACGTATATGGCACTAAAAATTGGGTCAGTGCACCTGCACACCATATCTAAAGAGAAGCTTCAATTGTGCTCCGTCCCATGGCAAGCTTGCCGAAGTGTTTTGAATATCGAGGGGATTACTTTAGAGATAACGATTCATTTATTACCCATTTCTATCTTGGTAAATACTCGAGTGAGGCAAAGGCGTTTAAATTGTTTATTAATGTAAGGCACAACTCAACAGCTTCGAATGTTTTTGCCAAGATCAATATGGAGTAGAAGCACACTGGACTGTTACACACCGAACTCACCGAATAATCTCAAAGTGTTACTCACTGGATTTGGCTCTATGGATTGGAATACGGCCTCAAAATCCTTGCTTTTAGGTCTAACTGACCTTACCAGATCGCTGATGTTCTTGAAACCCAAGCAAAATTTATTGAACATTCTGGTTGGTATACTGTGATCAACAATGGCTTAATCTTTCGGAGAGCAAATTTATTTTAATGCTTACTAATTGCAACTCGTAAAGCATAAGTTTCCAAATTAGATTAGGACTTACTTTCATTTGAGGGGCTTTCGAATCATAGTCGAAGTGAAGTTGTACACAACGTGACAGTGTAACACAAACCACTTTATCATATTTACCAACCCCTCCGCTCGGACAGGATATGACACAAGGTCATTTTTTAAGCGGAGTTTAACAGGTTTGAATTCAGAGTTTTCCAAGTATAGGTATTTAGCTATAGATATACATAGTTTATTCCTTTACAACTACTCAAATGCTCTACGTCAACGTAGATTTAGCCTATTCTCGTCGATATATATTTGTGGTTGTTCAAAAAGTTCGCTTGATAAAAATCTAATTGGATGAGTCAAAGGGTGTACAGTATCTTTGGTACGTGCTTTTCTGGTGCACATATATCACCTGACTAAAGATGTTCCAGCTATGGTAGGTACCAGCTGCAGTTGGTAATAGGGTGGAGGTGCCCGTGGTGTAATGGTTATCATCGTAGGAAATGGACACGGCGACACGAGTTCAAATCCAGGACGAGACTGATTACATTTCACATTTAGTCAGGTGATATATGTGCTGCAGAAAAGCACGTACCAAAAATACTGTACACACTTCGACTCATCCAATTAGATTTTTATCAAACGAACTTTTTGAACAACCACAAATATGAATCGACGAGAATAGGCTAGATCTACGTTGACTTGTATAGCATTTGAGTAGTTGTAAAGGAATAAACTATGTATATCTATAGCTAAATACCGATACTTTCAATCAGCTTATGTACTTTCTTCTCCTTGAGCACGAAATGGTTATATATATATATATATATATTCCATGCATACGTACATATTCACGAATACATACATACATATATATACACATATATATATGCATATATATATATATATGCCTACAAGTAGATACCTATATATATTATGCGTATGTGTTTGTGTCTTGCAAACTCGCTCCTTACATCAATATTTACATACGTTCATGCACAGTACTACCCTCTATTGTTCTAATCATATGATTTCTGAAAAAGAAATTGGAAACAGTCCCGCTGTAGCCGACATTTCATTTCAGAATGGGCTATTCGTCACTGTTACGATTTCAGCTTAACTGACTGACTTGACGCCATATTGTCTCCGTCATTTCCTTTCAAATGTGCGTCAACTGTTTGAGACAAAAGCGATAATGGCTGCCGTCCAAATGGAAATATTCTGCCAGTTGATTTGATATCGAATATAAAATCACCATACACGTTTTTGCATTAGGATAACATCAGACATTGCGATCATTTGTGATAACTGCTCTGAATTGGTTATGGCTCATTTGGTCGTTATTTATTCTCAAGGCGTGTTTCACCTGATTTATGTGTTGCATATTCCCGATGCGCAGATGCACAGATAGAAACAGAAGAACTCTTGTGAATGCAGTGTGGGATCAGTGACTGAATTCATACGATTCTCTTTTTGAGAATTTGAAATAATTTCCAAATTTATCCAACAGTAAATGTATCATTTTGTTTTTTCCCTTGTTGATAAAGACAACTATTCCCATTTATACATAGACGATTCACTCTAATGTATCGGATATGTATGAATAGGTATATAAACAAACCCATGGCCAAAGAAAAAGATTTACTTTGTAATGCCTTCCTATTAATCCATTAAACAGAAGTGTGACGGCGTTTGACACATGGGTAGTGTAGAAATCACTACTCTAAAGTGCAAAATAAATAACAAGAATAACATCACTTATCGACTCAGCGGCCCCAGCAAGAGTCCAGATGGCAGGAAAAAAAAAGGGCCGTAATTCAATACCAAGAACGTAATACCTGTAACATGACCTGTAGCAAGCTGGTGCATATATACAATAATATACCTACTCAGTGGGCCAGCAAACACTTACTGACTAGAGAATGGACTTAGCCATTTGCGAATAATGAAACGTCCCAATGTTCAACTCGTAACTCATTATTACGCATGTGAGCACTGCCTCATAGTGACTGAGCCTTATGCATATCGAATGAAACAAGCAATGAGAAAGTTTACGTTTTAAATTTTAACAGTTGGATTTCGAGATTGCTAAAAAGCAATCCTGTTGTGGGTTTTTTTACACTTTATGAGAACCTTTTTAAAGGATTCAACATAAACTTTAGACGTAAAAACTTTCCGGTAACTAGAAAAGACGGCATGGAACTTGCAGGGATGTCCGGCCCGAATAATCAACTCTTTAATAAACGAGGTAACAAAATTATAAATGCATTTATGTCCATTTCTTTTGGCGTGTGAAAGACAAGTGAAAAGATTTTGAGAGACTCTCAATGTCTCTCTCTCACACACACACACACATACACACACACACATACACACACACAGACACACACACACACATGAAATGCCAAAAGTCTCGTTCAGGTTTTGATTACGAATCACCGTGTCTTTTTGCTGAGACGATAACATTACACCAATATATATATATATATATATATAGACTCAATTTTAGTCTTAGCCAACATCTTACACTCTTTCTCACAGATTATCTTTGTCTCTGTATCTGTGTCTGTCGCTCTCTTACGATATATATGTGTATATACATATTTTCCCCAACACAAATTATTCATTAATCAAGCTGCTAAGTGGTAAATATGTTGTAACAAAGATACATATGCATTTAGATTTAATCCACTGGGTGAATTTATACACCGTGTATATAAAACGAAACAAACTTAATGGTAAGCGATTAGAATTTATAGGCAAGGAATTTTCATACAACAATATTTTTCTGTACAAAAAACATCTGTATAATACAATTTTTTATTATAATCTTCGCATCTTTTTTCTTTATCAAAAGAATGGTTGAGGTTGCTTATTTTTATCTGACTCTACGTTCTTTAGGTAAGTCATTCTTCAAACTGTATTCCGAGACTTTTATTCCATCTTCTACCATAAAAAAAAGAATTTAGTCACTTGGAGCCGAATTTTACATGGGTTAAATGTACGAGAATACCAACGTATAAGCGCATAAAAAATCTATAAATAAAAAAAAAGTTAAAAAATAATATCTGCCAATTAATTATTGACGCAATTAAGAAAAGTTGAATAGGTCATTCGGATAAACCAAGGGCAATTATAAACTGACATAATATTTGTTGCTGTATTAATAAGATTTGCCCACTCGGATATCTGATTCAGTCTGCGTTAGCCGATAGACAGCATTTTATCACCATTTCCTGATCTTTTAACATGGGTCACATATTTTCTTCTTGTGCCAAACTAAACAACGCTTATTGAATGACCACCATTTTTCAATTCTTGTTAGATTCATGAAACGAAGTTTCTTCCAGGCAGCGGTCGCATCGATACTGCTATATGGATGCACTACGTGGACACAAACAAAACGGATGGACAAGAAGCTAGACGGCAATCACACAAGAATGCTGCGAGCAATCTTGAACAAGTCCTGGCGGCAACACCCCACAAGACATTGACTGTACGGCCACCTGCCACCTATCACGAAAACTATTCAAGTTCGACGAACCAGACATGCAGGACACTGCTGGAGAAGCAGGAACGAACTCATAAGTGATGTACTCTTATTGACCCCCACACATGGCCGTGAAAAAGCAGGACGACCAGCACGAACATACATTCAGCAACTATGTGAGGATACAAGATATTTCCAGAAGACCTGTTTGAGGCGATGAACGATAGGGAAAAGTGGCGAGAGAGTGTCAGGGATATCCGTGCTACCAGCACGACATGATGATGATGAATGTAGATACATAACGTTCGTGAATATTATAATTATCACCAGAGTCAATAAAATTACATTAAAATTGATATGATTCACAGTGTTCACTTATGGCTACGTAGAATTTTGAAGGCCTATAATTAAAAGAAAAATTAGGCTCGGCCTGTACTAGGACGCCAAGAAAATGTTCTGGTTTGTTTTGTTTATTTAATGGAATATCAACCTTCATGGGTTATCCATTGCTAAAACTATTTTTGTTGAAGAATATTAGAGTTTGTTTTTTTTTTTTTACATATAGCTAAAAAGATTAGAGGATTAATACCTCTCACATGGGTATCAATACATAACTGAACATAATAGCGTGACTGGAGTTTGAGCTCCTTTAATTGGATGACACTCTCCTGAACGTTAGCCACTACACCACGTGGAATCCGCTGTCAGGTAATTGAGAACAAATTGTAATAACAATTGAACTTGAAATAAAAAAGAAAAAAATAAATGATTCGGTCAATACATCTACGGCCTTGTCAGCAACGTTGATGGGGCTTAGGAAGCGACTGTTTTCAGGAACAGTTGTTTCTCGTCCATGATCGTTATTGCGAGATTCACGTATTTCCGGACTGCTTGCCGGGATTTCTTTTTGAGTGATTCTGTGAAGTTATTTATTTATTTGTTTCTTGTTGGTGGAGATGTTTGAATATGGCCTCTGTTTACTCTCTCACGTCTTTCACGAACAGAAACAAATTACATTTAAAATAACGAAAGAAAAGAGGTTCGCCAATAACAATTTTTTTTTATTAAATCAAGGTAACAATACACACACAAAAGATAACCTCAAAGAAAGAGTCTCTTGAACATGGGAACAGAGAAAGTTCTGGTGTCAGTGCAGGTGGTTGCTTTGAAAAGTTCCATTGTTTGTTTTGAAGATTTCAGTATTGCTTCAGTGTTATTCTCATAAGCCGGTGGGAAGTGAAAATAGAATTATTTTGGTGACCTTTTTGCTTAAAATGCTAGAGACCAGGAAATTGCCCGGTAATACGGCGGTGGCAATGACAACTCCATTAAGAAATTTAAGAGGCCAAATCAGAGATGGAGTGGGAGATGATGACATTTTTGACTTTGCCAATTTTGAGTGACGTGAGAGGGAAGAAAGTTGCTAGAAAGGCGTTTAAGAACTTAAATGACTGGAAATGGACTCCGACACCTGCTAGAGCCCGGCGGTTAAAATGGTTTTAGTTTGGTTTGGTTTGTTTGTTCATTGGTCGATCAACTTTTGAGGATTATATAATATCAAAGTCATCCTCGTAAAAGAACAGTGTTGGGTACGGTCCTGTACCTGAGACACACAATGATAAAAGTATCAAACTTGTGGGTACGTGGAGCGCTCGATAAATACCAGTTATGGTACTATTTATCTCTGAGTTGATATATTTGGAATCACGGATCTCGAGCAGGGGATTACGATTTATTATTTCCTGTGGCAGATAGAAACCAGCCGCTGTAATACTTTTTAAACACATCATGCTTGCAAGAAATATTTTTTAAACGAGTTTACTCATTTTATTTTATACATGAGTGTACTCATTGTATTTTATACATGAATATACTCATTTTATTTTATGCATGAGTGTACTCACTTTCTTTTATACATGAGTGTACTCATTTTATTCTTATACATGAGTGTACTCATTTTTCACATGAGTGTACTCATTTTATTGTATGGTGTATTCATTACTTTCGCAGTTACCTTTCTTTAATCAGATAAAGTACAAGGTTAATAATACTCTTTCATACTTTGGTGAACTCAAAATTTTAACGACATCATTTCTCTGATTTTCAATGTTGGTTGTTGCTTGATTTATTTTACGGTATATCAAAACTTGGTGTTTTATTACATGTTGAAGTCAGTCTTCTTTCAATAATTTATGTTTCAAGTATCTGTTAGAAACTTTTGAAAACTTAAAATTCCAAGTAACTTTTCTTAACCTGTAATTTATACATAGTTATATATTTCAACTTACAATTATTATATGATATTTAAACCAATCAATTGTATGCACACAGTTATAGGGTTTCATGATCAGGAAGGATTGTATCTGTAAGGGTCTTATAGAGTGGAACCCTTGCAAGTACTACAATTCCGGGTCATAGGTGACATAGGAATAATGACAATGAAGAGGTTCTGAAGACTCCCTACATCTCCAGAAATTGAGACTCACAATTAGACGTAGTTAAATGTCATACCCAGGAAACCCCTCTTCTGGATCGATCTTACTCGTCTGCCGGGAATCTATTTAGTATATTCTAAGCACCGCTAACGGGGGTTATTTTCTTGAAGAGGAAAACTATTAAATAAATATACAAAATCGAGAAATTTTACCAAGTGCCGTCACGAATCAATTTATCTTATCTCTTTCGCAATATATCACTTTATATACAAAGCAATACACAAGCGACTTAATTCACTGGCCAGAATATATTGTTAACTATATCAGAAATCTAAGTGCCCAGACTAACTTACAAAGTTTTCGTCTCTTGCATTAAAGATTTCCAGTGTCGATTAAAGTAGAGCCGAAAGCAGTAGGTCTTAAATGATCGAATAGTTATGAAATATATTGAACACTTGACATTAATTAGGATAATGGCCATCTGTGATGTTAATGAATAAGTCCAGACAATTCAAAGGATGAAATAAGTATTTTTTAAGTGGAATATTAATGCATTACAAATATAAATAATACACTATTAATGAATTGGGTCTAAAAATACAAAACACATTTAAGGTAAAATGACAGGAATATCAATAATATTAGATAATTAGAATCTCGTTTGCCGAGAGCTTGTGCGTTATTTTCGTCCACTTTTGCACCGAAAACAGACCTCTTAATGAGGCAAATGATAAAGTCCCTATTTTGTTTTAGGTTATTTTTCTTCTATTCTATATGTCTTTTTATAAAGAAATAAAACCATAAGAGCTAAGTTTTTTTGTCTCTTTATTGTTCAACACTAATTACCAGATCCAGAGAATTGAAAGAATCTCATGGTCTTTGCTTTTTACTGAAGTCAAAGTAAAATTAGTTTTCTATCAGTACATAAGATTTCAAGAATTTTTCTTGCTTTATGGACTTCAATTATATATATATATATATATATATATATATATATATATATATATATATATATATATATATAATTATGTTGTTCCTTGGAGAGAAAAGTAAATATTTTAAAATGAACGGGTCAGCAAATGCATTTAACTTGATATTTTAGATTTTTATTTAATATATTTTTCCTCTACACGTGTTTCAGACCATTAATGGCTAATTCTGTCCCTGTTTCTAGGTTTTACAGAAGCAGAGACGACACTAACAATTATAATCTCCTGAAAAGAACCACAAGTTCTGAAGCACGCGTGGAACACAACTATATGAAATAAAAACATAAAAAATCAAATTAAAATCCATTTTTGAACCTATTTATTTTGATATATATATATATATATATATATATATATATATATATATATATATGTGTGTGTGTGTGTGTGTGTGTGTGTGTGTGTGTGTGTGTGTGAAGGTGGGTGTGTGCGTGAAGAAGATAGAGAGTGAGAGAGAGAGAGAGAGAGCCCGACAGACAGATTGGCAGACTGAGGAAGAGACAATGAGATTGCAACTGTATGACTAAAATTGCGACTCACACCGTAATATGGAAAATCAGTCCTGACGATTGCTATGAAGCATTAGAGATTTGACTCAATTTTAGTTTATATTGTTTAATTCGATTGTTGGTTTCTAGACTTACGTGTACTCAACTGCATGTTCTGTACAGGAGTACTCCCTCACACAAAAAGAGTATCATAGATTCAATAAGAGAATTCGTCCGATGGTGAAGTTCCGGGTGTGGAGCTCGTGGAAATGAAGAGTTTTACTTTTGTAGCCATTACTCCCTGGTACACATATATTTTTCTTAATGCTCTACATACTGCAGACATCTTTTAACATTTTATTACACACACACACACACACACACACACACATATATATATATATATATATATATAGGGATTGATACATCTATGTTATATATGTATATTAAAAATTCCCACTAAGGTGATCTCGATATAATTCTAGTAGTCAGGTCAAAATTGGTAGTGCATTTTTAGAGAAACATTCTTCTTGTGAACATTTAAACTGATACTCCAAAGGGTGGTGCTAAGGTAACAAGTTGAGGAAGAGAATTATTACAGATGACGAGGTTAAATAAAAAAAAATGCTCCATATATATATATATATATATATATATATATATGGGGGGGTGAATATAATCCTTTTACACAAAATAACTAACATTGTGACTAAATTTTGCACACTCTATAATGACCATTAGGCCAGATGAACGCTCTCTTGCATTAGAATTTTGTCATAATTTTTGTCATGGTGTCAAATTCGAATAGTGCCAGTAAGAATTGTCTTTATTACTATATCTCCTACACAAGCGAAACGTTCAATGCGGAAGTTATCCTTGGTGTGGCACTAAAATCAATCTGACGTTGAGTTTCCAGATCTATAGCGCAGTGGATTATCGAGTTACCCTTTTGTTTATATTATTTACTCATACGATCAGACCAGGAGTATATGTTATGCTTTCATGTGTGTGTACATTGACCTTACATGCGAAGCCTAATGGCTACCATCATATATAAAATGGAATGTTGAACCGCGTTCAAATCCTTGCCAAGTCTGTTTACCTTAGATTTAGCGCAAATAACTTTTGGAAAGGAATGAATTCATCTTTGGAAGATTTATTTTCATTTCTCATTACTTTGACAACAATGTCTAGGAAATAAAAAATAATTCAAACCAACTTTACTCAGTTTAAGAATTAACCCTGTGTCACATCCTGTGTCACATCCTGCCCATAAACCAATATTATTTATCGTATCTTCTGTGATATACTGCCACCATATACAGTATCATTGATCCAGGTGTTTTACTTATATTTTCCGTTTGTTTATGATTCATACACAACGTACAACACATTTTATGGTATTATTTATTAGAAATCAAATTCATGAAATGAAATATCTCTGTTTGTTGCTCCCTCAATAAAACATGACCTTTTGTCATGTTTTATTCTTGTGGAGTGACGAATCAATTTCCATTTTGAGAAAACCTTAATAACCGTTGTTTTTTTCCTCGTCCCAGTTGTGCTTGAGGATGTCTGCGATCGCGCTCGGCGGTAATCGACTTTAAAAAGGCCACCTGCTATATTTCTTATCTTGCGGGAATTTCTTGAACATATCGGTGGTTATCAATTAATCATTTCGAATTCTTTTACAACTGGAATAACCTCACACCAAAAGTCTTTTCGGTGATAAACTCAGATGATGCCGCAGGAGAAAAGAAAATCAATTTCCCATATAATGTCTGGATGTCAAAAGTTGGCCTAAGATATCCGAGATTGGTGGAACTGGCAAAATATCGGCCTTCTAGATAGGTTGAATCGAACAAGATAAAAGCCATACCTGATAAGCGGCGTTATTTTAAACCACAAAACAGGGCCTGCGAACTAACAAAAGCACCTGCTTTGGGCAGGCAAGTTCTGTCTATGCATGAGAATATTTAGCTAAAATTCACTGTCTAGACATCATCATTATTGTGACTTTAATCGGCAAAACATTTATATCATTGTTGCGCAGTTTTAAATGATTGTTTGGTTAGTTAGTATTATATCATATTAACCTTTTTTTAATATAGAAATCAACCTTTTTTTCAAGAAATTTTATGAGTTAGAGTTTTTTCTGTTACATAAGAACATGCATTTGTTTGCATACAATTATATGGTTTCTAGTATTATTCTCTAATACTTATAATTTTAACAGAATTATATAGTTTCAGTATTTTTAGAAATTACATAGTTTTCGTGGTGAGTTTAGCTTGGCGATTATCATTGTAAGGAAAAGGACACGTTAAGCTGAGTTCAAATCCTACACATGTTTGGTGGCGTTTCAGTTCGCTCTAATGTCCTTGTGCATAGTACGAATCTTTCTGTTTTCTTTCCAACTATGGATAAATACCAAAGCGAACTTATCTTAGTAAGGCAGTCTCTCTAAAAATAAAGGAAAGCATTGTATTTAAACTAGCAGCTCTTAGCTTAGAAATGGACCTAATGTCATATCCTACCCGTGCAGGATGGGTTTGATAAATACTTTTATAGTTTCAAGTAATCAGTCATAATAAAAAAAAGAACTGTCGAATAGGTGACTTTGCCGTACCGGCAGACAACTAAGTAAAATTAAAAGAAAGCGAAAAGAGAGATAAGTAACTAAACCTTGCTAGAGAACTAAAAAACTGTGGAACATTAAGATGACGGTGATACCAATTGTAATTGGTGCACTTGGAACAATCACCTAAACATTGGTAAAGGAACTGAAGGACTTGAAAATAATAGGATAAGAAGCCAACTAGACTACCGCATTATTGACATCGGAGATAATACTGAGATGAGTCCTGGGGACTTGCGGAGACTTGCTGTAACTCAAACTCCAGTGGAAGACCATCACCTAACCCTGGCGTGAAAAACTCTCAAAGGAGTAATAAAAAATAAAATAGAAGTAAGTAGATTTGGCAACTGTATTCGACGGTGACCCGAAAGCTTCTTTTTAATTAGCTGCAATACCAAGATATACGGGAGGGCGCAACCCCGTTCCCTGGATTGCTCCACTTTACCCGTAATCCATAGCTTATAATGCTGATTGTTAAGCAAGGCGCCATCAAGGATTTTTTAATTCTTGGTATTACTCGACTGTGGAATAAACTTCGATCTCCCGGGCCATTGGTTTAACAGTCTACCCATTTGACTAAAAGGCCAGTCTGACCACAGAATAAAACTGAAAGAATATGAAAAGAAGGATAAATACGTCGACGGTTGAAATTCGAAGTTAACCAGAAGGACTTGTAAAGACATTTGGCATAAAGGTAATTCCATGAATATATGTTTCTTCGTGTGTTCAAGTAAATAATTCAATACGTTTAATTACCTATATATATATCTACTCTAGTTCTAATAATTTTTCAGATTTATGCCACCAGAAGATTTTTTTTGGTGTACAGTTTTCGTACACTTTTTCGATGTGCATTTATTTCTCCACAAATCAGCAGTCGATTTTCGCACCGACTGAAGCTGGTTTGAATTCAATTTCCCTTCAGAAAGACTGGTTGCTTATGCAAACTTAAAAGAAAAAAAAATGGTCTGTCCAACTCTTTATCAATAGCTGGAGGCTAAGCAGATAGGTTCATGCCTTCGATAAAGAACGTTTGTGCGAAGTGCAAATGCAACCAGCCTCATCCAGAATTTGAACTCGCTTGTTCGATTCCATTTCTAACGACAATGACAGAACGCTAAGTGGACATATACATTTTCTGGTAAGTCTCAATAGATCCTCTCGCAAGTCAGCTATATGTAATATACCAACGTCACTGGCACCTTCCCTAAAGTCCTTAATAAACTAATAAAATATATTTTACCCTCGACCACCGCTTCATGATTTTCCATGTAAAAATGTGAGAGTAAAATGCCCCGCAAATAGCCCCCAACTGATATTGCAATCCAAACTCATAAAGTTGCCCTATAAGCGGTAATTTGAATAAACTTATTCTATCCCTGCAGAAAGGGTGCTGGAGTATGGCGCTAAACTAGAGTTCACTTCTGAAGGTCGATTGAGTGGACAAGACCTCTTCATTACCGTTACTCCTAAGTTCAGTCTGGCAGGAGTGGTAATACCTATTAAGTTACCATTTATAGTTCGAATAGATAGATAGATAGATATGAAAAGACTGAGAGATAGATAGATAGATAGATAGGTATGAAAAGACTGAGATAGATAGATAGATAGATATGAAAAGACTGAGATAGATAGATAGATAGATAGATAGATATGAAAAGACAGAGATAGATAGATAGATAGATAGATATGAAAAGACTGAGATAGATAGATAGATAGATAGATAGATAGATAAGAAAAAATTACTAACATATGAAAAAATGAATATGATTCACTGAGAGACATGAACAGCATGATTGAGATTAATTGGAAACAAATCAAACTCGCTGTCATTTCACAGAAGTTAAGTTTTCACTCTTATTAAGAAATATTAACGTTTCCAATTTGCGAGTAACTTGATAAGATAATTGCAACGTACACTAATTGGTCTGGAATTGGAGACTGGATTTTTTTTTCTGAGTTCAAACATATATTTCATGTATTTTCGATGCGAGACAAGATGGATTTGAATGAAACAATGCACTTAAACAAATGGTTTCTTCTAATGCATTATTTTAAAGCTAGAAACTTAAAATAGAGGTCATGAATATAGTTTCTGGTTTCGCCAATATAAACTTTAAATAAAATATATGATACGATTCTAACTACAAATGTCGCTTTATTTTTTATTTATATTTTTATCCTGATAATTTCACTGTCTATTCTCTTGGCGTTTTCTTGTCGAGCCAAAAACGTGACTAGAAATATTAACGACAGAAGTAGGATTACTTCTTTAACAGAATACAACTATTTTCAGTTATTTTATTTTATTTTTAGCGATATTTGACTGGTATCTTTAAGGCAAAGAAATAATATTGAGATAAATTACAGCTAAAAGTTATGTAAGCTTACGCCACTTGATAACATCCAAACTTTGGGAAAATGTGATATTATTTATTTTCAACTACATCCTATCTAAAATTATCATGGAAATCAAATACATCTCAATAACTCAAGTAGTTCTAAACCAATATTTGTCAAATTTAAACTCGTCCATGTGCACATTTAGTAAAATATTTAACTGAATTTTCTGCCATTTTTAATCGATAATGTTAGAGATATTTTGAATTTATGAAAATGGACTGACTGAAATTATTATACAGAATAAACTAATATTTGCTTAAGACTTCAGAAATGAAATGATAATATAGTTTTTGAAATACGAAGGATCTAACAACTGCTGAAAAAAAGAAATTCACAAACTTGTTGAGTCAGAAAATGTCCACTTTGCTGATATCTAGGGAGCTTTGCAGAGATCATCGCACCATATACAAGGCCGTTGAAAAGTAGAGAAATCGAAAGAAAGGAGAAGCTCTATGAACAGGCTTCTTCGAGATGAACTTTGACTAAAACTAATTATAATGAAATAACATCATTAGACCAAAGTTCGCATATTTGAAAAGGCTGGAATTGAGATGGTCACAATGGATAAAAGATGTTCAGCTATTTCTGAATCAGGATGTGTAAAAAATATCCTTTACAAACTTCTCTCACTAAAGTAAACATTTTAAAGCGTCAAACTTAAGCTAAGGAAAGAATGAAAATTGACTTTCATAAAGTAATTTCCCCAGGAATATCTTTAGTGACATTTAATGGACCTGATGGGTGAGCTAAATCATGGATTTTATCCAATTCCGGCGTTCCTGTTACTAAATGAAGGCAAAAAGGTTATAGAATTGTGATGATATGGGCTAGAATTGACAACTAAACCATTATCGGACCATTCAAAGTCAATAAAGTTGTTAAACCTCACGGTTCTAAGTATTGTGATTTTATAGATTTGATTTTTTTTGCTTAGTACAAGTTCCAGTTTTAGTGTTTTGAACTGAATTGTGTATTTATGTTACATAGCCATATACACGAATATGGCCATGTGCGAAATAGACATATAATGTTCATAACGATAAAACATTGGAATCTCAAAATTCGGAAACACGTAACGACTTCTTGTTCAGGTACGAAACCTTTTCATTAACTTTGAGTTAAAGGTTTCGACGTAAGGAGGAGAGACAATCTTCTATGCTGTTTTATTCATTTGGATTCCATCTCGTGCGGCCCCCGTATAGGGCGCAAGTTCGCCTCGCGCCTACGAGCTCCAAAAGTCGATCCTTCTCGTTTGGGGTCTAATTCTCAACTCTTAACTTTCTTCAGATTCTCACCCAAACCTCCGCGCGCTTCCGGTGCGTGACGTCACCAGCACCTTGTCACCCCGTTTCGTCTCGGACTATTATGACATCTGAGTGACACTTGCCTCAATGTTGCACCTAACTAACCCATGTGCTGAGCCGAAAGGTTCTCAGCCTAACTAAACTCAAAGGCATGAACCGAAATCCCTCGGCTATTATATACCATTTATGCACGACAATTCTTTTCTTGTATTAAAGCTTACTCGTTAAGTCTTTGAGTATGAAATATTTATATAAAAGAAGAAAATGAAATAGCTATCATCAAATCCTGATCTGAATCCCATCGAAAATCTATCATTGATTGTCAAGATGAAATTATATAATTTAGCGAACAATATGATAGCAATGGAAAGCAATAATAACTACCATGACAGAATCTTACCATGTTAATGTTAAAATATAAAAATCAATTGATTATAGATTACTAGATTTTAATGAGAAGAAGTATCACTATATTAAAATGTCATCATTATCATCATGTCGTGCCGCTATGACGGATATCCCTGACCCTCTCGCCACTTCTCCCTATCATTCAATGCTTTTGGCAGGTCTTCTGGGCTACATCCCGTATCCTTGCATAGCTGCTGTATGTATGTTCGAGCTGGTCGTCCTGCTTTTGCTTGGCCATATGCAGGGGTCCATCGGAGTACATCACTGATGAGCTCGTCCTTGCTTCTCCAGCAGTGCCCTGCGTGTCTGGTTCGTCTAACTTGTATAGTTTTCGTGATGGGAGGCCAGTGGTCGTATAGTTGGTGTCTTGTGGGGTGTTACCGCCAGGACTTGTTCGATATCAAAATGTAAAGAATTCAAATACTTACTATATATGTTTTATATTTGTTCTAAGATAAGTATTCATCAATTTTTGATGATTTTATTACCTTGTTATGGAAATAAAATGTAATTTTTTAAATTTTGCCTCATTACTTTATTTAGCAGTTTTTAGAATATATAAAATACCCTCAATGAAAAAAATATCGATACTACATAAAAAACTAACTCAGGCTTTGTTTTGACTTCTAAATTTATTATCTAAAACTGAGAAGCATTTTCAAACCAAATTTGTATTATTGAAGTTTATGTAATTTGCTTAATAACTTCAGACAGCGAATAACGTCATTTTATAACCGATCGAAACTGACTCTGTATTTTCTATGATAGAAATGGATTATGCACAAACTTTGTTCGAAATAGCCTCCCTTTGTATTCAACACTTATTTCAGCGGGTTTATGCGCAGTCTAAGCCGGGGGTCTCAAGCACATATACTCATACTGGCCAAGCTGTGGCGTTGGTACTTAGAATATGTTGACTTTATCCCTTGCTGAGGAGTAATAAGCACCGCAAAAAAATGGAGTCCAGAGTATTGCATTAAACTGCATCTGATGGTGAAGTTCAAGTTTTGGAGATTTGTGAGTGTGAAGTATTGCGTTATGGTCATTACTAAACAAGTTTACATTGACTTGGAATGGTAGTACTTGTTAGAATCCTATCAATGGCTTAATGGTTTAGATGGCATATCAATCTTCGTGACATTTAATGCCAAAGTCATCCTTGTAGAAGAACAATATTGGTAATATTGAGCTAATAACTGGAGAGATAAGGTGCTTCATACCTTTCCCAAGGGTATTAGTTCAAAAGTGAATGCAATAACAGGAATGGAGTTCGAAATTGCTTATTACAATGTTGAAGGCCACGACGTTATCTACTACGCCACGACGACTCCCCTTTAAGGCTCGACTAGAGCAGTTTATAAATTATTTGTATTATGAATATTTGATATCATATAACCACGTTCAACAGATTTAAGAAACTACTCATGAAATATCAATATAAATGTACAATATACACAATTACATGACCCCTTGGAATATTATGACCCTGGCCGGGTTAACATTCAATCAGTCAATCCATAATTGCACACAATTCTTGGGTACTTGTGTACTTGGAGGTGCCCGTGGTGTAATGGTTATCGTCGTAGGAATTGGACACGACGATACGAGTTCAAATCCTGGACGATACTGATTGCATTTCACATAGCACTAATACCCTTGGGAAAGGTATGAATCCAATTATTCTCCCTCCAGCTATGGATAAATAGTAGGACAGATTAGGTTCTTCAGCCTTGGTGAGGCAACTAGTCTAGGAGAAGGAAAACTCTGAATTCAAACCTGTTAAACTCCGCTTAAAGAATTGACCTTGTATCATATCCTGCCCGAGTGGAGGGGTTGGGCAAAAAAAAGGAGGTGCCCGTGGTTTAGTCGTTATCGTCGTAGGAATTGGACACGGCGACACGAGTTCAAATTCTGGACGAGACTGATTGCATTTCACATAGCACTAATACCCTTGGGGAAGGTATGAATCCAATTATCTCCCTCCAGCTATGGTTAAATAGTAGGACAGACTGAGTTCTTCAGCCTTGGTGAGGCAACTAGTCTAGGAGAAGGAAAACTCTGAATTAAAACCTGTTAAACTCCGCTTAAAAATTGACCTTGCGTCATATCCTGCCCAAGCGGAGGGGTTGGTAAATAGTATCCTTGGGTACTTGTGTACGTTTACGGAGACCAAAAAGGGAAAAACGTACATACTTAGATGGTGGGTAATGCATTTCTCTAGTTTCTGGAAAAATATAAGTCAAAAACAAACTTTAAAAAATCCTGTCAGCGAACGAAATGAAGAGCACGTTGATTATTTCATTAAAAAATATATAAGTTAGAAAATTCTATAAAAGTAGGAATTTAAAATAAATTATATGCATTGGCATTTTTGTATTCGATAGAAGTGTGTGCAAAAAATACCTCTTAAGAAGCAAATATACAATCAATTTTAATATGAAAATACAATCATTGTTAACCCCTAATCTCTAGGCATAAAATTATCCGATGCAGGTTGACATGAGATTATAATTAATAAATGAATAATTCTGGTGTCCTAAACGAAACTTTCTTAAACATTGTAATTAAAAATTAAATGGAAATTCAATATATTTTGTGGATCAAAAAGAAAGTGTTATGTAATAAGACTCGGGAATTGGTCTTCTCGAACAAGGATAATTTTTTTACAAATCTATTTGACGCAATACAGAAACCATAACGGGAATTAATTATTTTCTGGTTGGTTGGTTGTTTGGTCTTAATGGCATATCAACCTTTATAGGTTATTTAACGACAAATCCATTTTTATGTAAATAATCAGTTCTACTTCAAACAATTCAGTTTAGCATGAGTAGACAGTTTAATTGTCAACAACATTTCTGTTTCAAACTATTCAATTTTTTCAAATAGTTCAAATTTAGCTAATTAAGTTTAGCGTAAGTACAGATTTTGTTTACTCAGTAAATTGTCAAAACAGCTTTATACATAACAATTCAATTTAGTGTAAGTAGAGTCTCAATGTCTAAAACAGTTCCATTTCAAACAATTCAGTTTAGCACAAGCACGCAATTTAAAAGTAAGAACAGTTTAATTGTGAAAAACATTTCTATTTCTAACAATTCAATTTAGTTAAGCAGTTCTAATTCACTTAGTTCAGTTTAGTATAAGTACAGATTTTCTTGACACACAGTTAATTGTCAAAACAGTTGTATATTAAACAAATCAGTTGAGTGTAAGTACGGTTTCAATGTCAAAACACAATTCAATTCCGAATACTTTAGCTTAGTATAAGCACTCAGTTTAAAAATGTACGTACGGTTTAATTTATTTCAAGCTATTCAATTTAGTCAAACAATTCAGTTTAGCATAACTATGTCGTTAGTTCTATTTAACCCATAGATAGGGCCCTATCAGGTGCTACTACGCCGGGCCTGACTGGACCTTGGAACAATGGCAATGAAAGGGTGCTCCGCATTCACCAAAGCCCCAGCATTACTGGAACCTCACCATCAGATTGTTTAGTGTCATATCCAGGACACTCGTTAGGGGCACTATTCTGAGTAACGGCAATGTCGGAATACGCAGACTCAACAAGACAGTTGCAATTATATTGTTCTGCGCTATTACAGTTATGTTACATAATTAAGGAATGATTTTTTTATTTCAATTATTTTTCGTTAATTATATTTTATCATTCAGTTTAGTAAGGCTTTGAACCACTCGGGTATCTCAGTCCAGGTGCATAGTAAGGTGGCAGAGTCTCACACTTGCGCACAAAGGATATGACAATCACCGTTGTCATAATAAACCCCAAGACAGGAAATGGGGCGGAAGTTTTAATGATGTCAGGCCCAGAAGAGATGGTCCTGAGAACTTGAGGATTTTGACAGAATTTTTTAGATTTAACCGTTGAAGGGCAGTTGAGTTTCTCTACCGTTAAGGTGTGAGGTTGAGTTTTTCGGATCTCGACCGGCAGAGATGATTTGAGATCTTAAACATAACAAGATGCGCTGTGCGTAGGGGTGGGGTCAACATAGTGTGGTTAGCATAGACTTTTAAGAATTGTGTCTCTCTCCTCGTATTGCCATGGATCGAAGCCAGAATTAAATGAACCCATTCGAATCTGGAACGACAGGATCGGCCTGTATTGTTATGATTGATATCATTATAGTCCACCTCAGTTACACTAGGTTCTTATATCCATGACTGAGTTTAGAGAGGCACAGTCAGGACTCAAATATAATACAAAATTAGTATATATATATATATATATATATATATATATATATATATATATATATATAATGGATTTCTCTGTGATTTCTGATAGTTTTATTTTATAGTCTATGACTTAGAATTGAATAGATTTCACTTTAAGAAGCTTTAAGAGGACACGCTGAGTACTGGGTAATTGAAAGATGTCACTGAAAATAACAATAGTAAATTCGAAAACGAAATTTAAGTTATTTCATGACAGAATAGAATACAAACTGAATGAATGCTCAGAATCGAAACGAATGTTTCTCCCTCTTTGTGTCACCTACTTACGACTGCGATGAATTCAGTTCCATGATTAAGCAGAACTTCGATCTGCTGGCAGATAGCTGAACGTTTCAAAGGGCAAAGACAAGAAAATCACCTCTTCAGTTATCGACATGTATCAATTTTAATATCAATATGTATACTTAAGGGTAGGGAATTGGCTTAGATTTCACACACACACACACACACACACACACACGCAAACGCACACACATACACACACACACACACACACACACACACATATATATATATATATATAGAAAGGTGGCAGAGTCTCACACTTGCGTGCAAAGGATATGACAGAGTTTGAATGATGTCAGGGCCAGAAGAGATGGTTCTGAGAATTTGAGGATTTTGACAGCATTTTTTAGATTTAACCGTTGAAGGGCAGTTGAATCCAATTATTCTCCCTTCAACTATGGGTAAATAGTAGGACAGACTAAGTTCTTCAGCCTTGGTCAGGCAACTAGTCTAGGAGAAGGAAAACTCTGAATTAAAACCTGTTAAACTCCGCTTTAAAATTGACCTTGTGTCATATCCTGCCCGAGCGGAGGGGTTGGTAAATAGGATATATATATGTATATATATATTTCACCACTTGTAGTTATTTTAGATATGCAAGAGTCCTGTTTCCAGGAATTAATATAGCCCCCACCACCGCCGCTAAGTATTTCGAACTTATTTTAGCTTTTCTCACCATTCCACAATCACCCAATTAATATGGTAAAGTTGAACTCACAATAGATAATAATATATATATATATATATTTATAGAGAGAGAGAGAGAGACAGACAGACAGAGAGACAGACAGGCAGATTAGTGTCGACAGAAAAAAGTTAATTGCCTGACCAAGGTACTCACATGGATTGTGAATAAATTAGGTTTATTTTCCTCGTTGTTTACAAACTTCTTCCATCGGTGTTTGTGTGCTTGGATCCCTCTGTTCAAATAATACATCAGCAATAGATATGATATCATCAGATGAAAATTTCAGCCATTGAACTTTTCAGCCTTCCCTCTTATAGATGATCTTAAAACCGAACAAAACGTAAGTTTCATATATATATATATATATATATATATATATATATATATATATATATATGTTTTATATATATAACTTTTCAGCCTTCCCTCTTATAGATGATCTTACAACTTAACACAACGGAAGTTATATATATATATATATATATATATATATATATATATATATATATATATATATATATATATATATATAAATGTTTCATATATATAAGTTTTATATATATATAATGAAAGTTTTTTTTATCCATCAATGAGTATACATGGTGGCAACTTAGTTCATTAGTCAAGAGACTAATTGCTTCAAATTCGTCACATTTTATGTTCTTTCTCAATCAGTAGAAATATATACTGACTGATTAACCTACTGTGTATGGAAGCAAAGTTTTATCCATTTCGATACTGATAAACGGGAATATTTAAAGAAATTATTGAAAAGACGATCCTCTGTCATACATTAATTATCGACAACTAATTTCTTCTTCTTCTTCTTCTTCTTCTTCTTCTTCTTCTTCTTCTTCTTCTTCTTCTTCTTCTTCTTCTTCTTCGTCGACAACAGACTAGAAATCAAGACATGAAGACTTATAGTTGAATTGTGAATCGGCTCCCACTGTTTCGATTTTTCAATCTAAGATCAGTCTCTTGTCATTGATATTTGATTAACCGAATGTAATGTCTGTATAAATACTGTCTCGTCAAAAAGTCATTGTAGATCTATTTACTTACCTATCTATTATTTTCTTAATTTTTCTCTCTTTCTCAATATATATATATATATATATATATATATATATATATATATATATATATATATATATATGTATATATATATATATATATCGGAATGAGTGGTTAACGTGCTGAGGTGAGACATTGTAGTAACAGAGTTCGAATTCCAAGCACACCATTACGTTCACGTTTGGAATTATAACGTTAGGAAAAGTAGGAAGCCTCTTATTCATCTAGTTATGGGTTAGGTAGTAACACTAATGTTCAACAAGGCCCGTTTTGAATTAGAATTGAATAATCCATAAAGGTTGATGTTCCATTAAACAAATAGACCAGACGCTTGGGAAAGGTTTTCTTTGCAGGCCATTGGTCTAACGGGTAGAATGTTCGCCTATAGTTCGGGAGGCCAGCGTTTAATCACCGGTCGAGTCATACCAAAGATTCAAAAATGATACGTAAAGCCGCTTTGCTTCACACTCAGTATTATATGATAAGGATCAAGGGTAAAGTGGCACAATCCAGGGAATGGAGTCGCGCCCTCCCCTACACCTTGATGTAGTAGCTATTGAAAAGAGAGCCTTCGGGTAAACCTCGGCTAAGGTCGCCAAATTTACTTTCTTACTTATTATTAAGGATAATGATTTGGCTCATCAATACATATATATTGAAAACATCCGTATTTAGACCAGGGCCTAGAAGACGCATTATACACTCCATGTAGAAGGCTGGAACACCGAAAAAGGTTATTCTTGTTATGACACCAAAGTTTATCCTGTGGTGACGCTGTGTTCTCAAATTCTGAGGAATGTGAATCCTCTATTCATTGCTTCTACCCTTAGCTTCACTCTGACCCGGATCCCATCCATGGTTCAAACTGATCTGTTTACGATAATGATATATTTGACAATTTAAAATGATTGCGCTGATACATTTTAGCACTGAATATAATTAATAAGTATAATGGTTAAACTGATGACTTCTTCAGTATCACCTTCATTAGGAATACGTGTGCTAATAATTTATTCCAGTGAGTAATGTGTTCGTTTACGCATATCTGAAATATTACTTTTTATTGGATATGAAGCGGCACCATATTATTTCCTTTAATGTTCTCAGCGTCCACCTGAATTCGATGTTCGAATAATTTTTAATTCGGTCTCATAATAAAAAGAGCAGGGTTTTTGAGGATGGAGTGTAAGACATTTTCACAACAATAGTTTTCGCCCAAATCGCAGATCATTTTGAAATGAGAAAAGTGGTTCGTCTAGACATCAGGATTCTATTATGTAAGCTTCTAAGCAGGGTATAAATCATCAACAGTTTTTGATTATAACACACACACACACACACACACATATATATATATATATATGTGTGTGTGTGTGTGTGTGTGTGTGTGTGTGTGTGTGTGTGTATATATATAAACGAAAAGTGATTAGGATCTCATCTTTTTAGTTCCCTCTCATTACTATATAACTAACAATTTCATATGTCTTATAGGAAATAGAAAACAATTCTTGGATGAAAACAAAATTATCTTCCGACTGTGGTTTCTATTTAAAAGAAGATACACAATTCTAGACAAAAAATATGTGACATTCTTATTCCTTTTAATTTTATAGAACTCTGCTGCCGAACATCTGAAAACTTTTTATACATCAAACGCTTTTTAATTGATGTTTTTATTCTCATCTCTTTATTATTATTATTATGATTATCATTGTTGTTATTATTATTATTATTATTATTATTATTATTGTTCACTCATTAGAGCTTTTCACATCAGCGATAGCCGATGGTTTTTCACTGAAGTCTGAGTGACAGCAAGTCTCTTCAAGTCTCCAGGACTCTTCTTATTATTCTGGCAGTTCTCAACAATGCTGTCGTTTGGATGGTCTCTACTCGTCCGGCAACTTCCAAGTCCTCTAGTCCCTTTAGTAATCCCTTAGTTACTGTTCCAAACGCACCAATTACAATTGGTATAATTGTCACCTGCATGTTCCACAGTTTTATCAGTTCCCTAGCAAGGTCGAGGTACTTATCCTTCTTTTCACACTCTTTCAGTTTTTTCTGTGATCTGCCGGGACAGCAAAGTCGACTATTTTGCAAGTTCCCTTTATTTTGTGGATTAATATTAAGTCTGGTCTTCTGGTCGGGATTAGGTGATCCGTTTGTATATTAAAGTCCCATATGAGTTTATGCGAGTCATTTCCTAGGACAGGTGCTGGGTTGTGCATATTATATATATATATATATATTGAGAGAGAGAGAGAGAGAGAGAGAGAGAGAGAGAGAGAGTGTGTGTGTGTGTGTGACATTTAACGCTAAAAAGGTACTTAAACCTTAACATCTTGGCTGTGTTCTATGCATGAAAAAGTAGACTATTATCACAATATTTTACAAGTATGATACAAGAAAATAATAGGAGACAATAATAACTCATAACTCAGTGTTTCACTTTGATGTTCTTCTGAAAAGCTAGTATTCACATTATGTTTGATTCAAATAAAAAAAAAGTTCTTTTTGAATCACATGACAATTACTCAGTTGATATGGAGTTGATAGCTAAATACTTCCATACTTCCATGGGTCTTATCTATGGATCAAATAGAACTAAACAGTATAATTTTGCTAAACTGAATGGTTTGAAATAGTAGTGTCTACATTCAACTGTGTAGACAAAAATATGTACTTATGCTAAACTGAATTGTTTGAAATAGAACTGTTTAAGTGTTTAAAAATGAATTTGTTATTGAATGACATACAATGGTTGATAGGGCCATAAAACCCAAACCAAACTAAACAAAACCAAAGTAGAATGTCTTGGTTACTTCATTTGGATGTGCTAAATGCCGTATTAATGGACACGAAGATATACTTGAGTGACTCAGATAGTTATATTCTGAAAATTGTTACAGTAAATGAAGTAATTCATAACATTCCCGAAATAGTGTTTCATGATATATTGGTGAAATCAGAGATAGATAGATAAATAGATGATGGGGTGAAAGATTACATGCAACAGTTGAAGGACATGCTACTGGCACTAGATCTCAGAGAAATGTTTCCATATAATTTAGAGTCCATATACGATTTAGTAAGTGTTGTAATGACACTTTTGCATGACCCTGTATACCATTATTAAAGTTCTTCGAGTGTATCTTTGATTTCAGATATAATAATGGTGGATACAAATATCGATTTTGGTAAGGTTAGGTTAGGTTAAGCCGGGCCAAAGCAGCAAAGTCCTTATTCCACTATAGGGCTTCGAGATGACTTTGTCATTTTGACCTTTCAGTAGTTGATACTAATAGGGGTCGGATACACATCCTGCAAAATGCAGTTTCTTTCTCGCTGAGATGTTTTCAACTAGCTTGATGTCTTGATGACAGTTGACAAAGTAAAACACAGAGTGATCCAAGACGTCTGACTTTCAAAACACGTAACTGTGATGTGCTGACTGTGAGGATTGGATTTTTCCATAGAGCTTTATTCTTGTGTAAGATGTGACATAGCATCAATTTTTTTTTAAGTGGAGAGTCAACTCAAATCTCGTGCAACACTACAAGCCATTTGATTCCTTATGCAAAGGAAAGACAGAGCAAATACTAGTTTCATATCATCTTCCCAAAGAAAATATTATCGCTATAATAACGCTTTACAGAAATACGAAAGGTATAGTGCAATCACCTGATGGTGACACCGACTCTTTTGTCATTGTTACTGGAGACGTTCAAGGAGATAAAGTTGCAGCATATGTTTAAAACTTTGCCAAGACTACCATTTCGAATATCTGTCATCTGAGAAAAGAAAATGGTTTTATATTAAAAAAAGGGGAAAAAATTATACATATCCATATTTACCAACCCCTCAAGATATGACACAAGATCAATCTTTAAACGGAGTTAACAGGTTTGAATTCAGAGTTTTCCTTCTCCTAGACTAGTTGCCTCACCAAGGCTGAAGAAACCAGTCTGCACTACTATTTACCCATAGATGGAAGGAGAATAATTAGATTCATACCTTTCCCAAGGGTATTAGTGCTATGTGAAATGCTATCAGTCTCGTCCAGGATTTGCACTCATGTCAGTGTGTCCATTTCCTACGACGATAACCATTACACCTCAGGCACCACAAAAAGCATACATATCAGGCAGAAATTATTGTGGTATTTTGACCTTCAACCCGGCCAAAAATGCCATTCAGAGTGATGCACCGAAAGGAAGTGACACATTCTAATGGCAGTTATGAGAGGAAATCGCGTAGGCGGAAATTGGCTGAGGAAATGGGACGAGGTAAAAAAAATTCCCATGGTACACTCATAGACTGATGCACCGGAATAGAGTGACCTGTGAAATGCATGACAGTTATTTCCAGTAGGCGACTGAGTGGACGTTGAACTATTATATAACTCATTCAAGACAGAAGTCATGTTAGCTCCAGTTAGAGTTGAAGTCGGAGTAGGACGAGGTGTGGTAGGTAAAGCCACACCGGCCGAAGGGGCTTGGGGCCCTGGTATGTTGGGGTCCAGAGAAGATGCTGATAAGATGCAGTAAAGAAAGCCATCACCCAGCAGAGTGGGCCTCTGGGCCTCCGGTTGAGCATCAGAAGAACAAGAAAGACACAACGCTGACGGCCAGAACAATGGGGTCAAAATATTGCAGTTTCTATTCGGTCTCCAGCTCCCTCTCACACGCAAAACTTGAGTAACCTTTTCGAAACCTTACAATAAAGTGAGAGGTACAAATATTTTTCTAAAGAAGTCTAAAGTCAAGCCTTTTCTCCATACGTTTAATTAGTGTCCATGTCGTGCATCCATATAACAGTACCGACACGACCAATACTTGGAAGAAACTGCGTTTGATTTTATCGTTCAGGTCTGGCTTCCATATGACCGAGAGATTATTGATAGCCACCCATGCCTTTGCTAGTCGCGTGTCGATATCTGTGTCAGCTGATGAGGCATTGCTTCCTTGGTAGGTGAACTTGTCAACTAGTTTCACAGAGCTACTGTTTAATGTGGAGATGTCACCTGTTTGATTAAAGCACCTATATTCCGTCTTGTGGGCATTGATGTGGATGCCAATGCATTCAGCAGCTCGTTCCTGACTATGTAGCAGAATTTCAGCTTGGGCAGGTGCATTTGCCAGAAATGATATGTCATCGGCGTAGTTGGCGTCGGTAATAGTTTTTGCAGGGTGCCTTTTGCTTCTTTCCTTTGTTAGCTTGAAACCGTTTTCATTGATTTTTTCGATAGATGTTCTAAGCTCGAAGTCTAGACAGATGATAAAGAAGTATGGGGCTAGTGTGTCTCCTTGCAGTACACCTTCTACAATGTCGAAGTAGTCCGTGTCTCAATCTGGAGAACGAACTTTTACTTTGGTGTCTCTATAGCGTAGTAGAGCATTGTATATCTTAGCCGCTATAGACGTGAGTGTTATGCCTCGGTTGTTCTTAGCTAATCCGAGGTCGCCCTTTTTATGGAAGGGGAGGATGCATCCCTTCATACATCTGTCTATTGTGTTTTCATTTTATACGCCATTACAATGTCGGAGCACAATGTCATCAAATACCATGGTCTTCCATACTTCTAGGAGTATTTCATAGAGCCCTGCTGCTTTTCTAATTTTAATTTTTCTCAGTACAGAGTCGAGTCCTACTTGTGTAAACTGACTTAATCTGATGTCTAATTGCTTACTAATAATTCTCGTGATTGTTCATGTGTATCTTTCGGAGGGTTTCCGCGTAAATTCTCGAAATGCTGTTTCGTTCTTGTTGGCTGGTAGCTTTCAGTTTAGCTTTTGCAGTGCTCTACCTTCTACTCACTTCGTTTATCGTTTGCAATGCTATCCTTGATTGTCTATCTTCAACCAAGTCTTATCGATCTGATTTTGTATGTATTCTTTCTGTTCTTTTGGGTATATGTTTGCTAATTCATTTTGTGCCTTTTTAAGTTTCAGGGCATTGATATTGGTTGGGTTCTTCTTATTTCATTCGGAGGCAGTTTTCACGTCTGCACGCTTTTACTTAACCGCTAATATCTCCCATGGGACTCTAGATTTAGTTCTTTGTTGATATGCATTCCGCTGCTGCTTCTAAGAGTGTGTTGACGAAAATCTTATATTCGTCATTCGGAGTATGTGTTTCTGTCTTCTCCTGTAGTGCATCGAATTTGTTTCTTAATGCTAACGCATATTTATCTCTAAAACCTCTGATATTAAGCAGGGGCCAGTCATAGTGTACTGTGGTTGTTGTTTGGGTCTCATTCTTTCGTAGGCTCAGTCGTATTTTTGCCGTGACAATTCGGTGATCGGGGGACACTCCCTCGAATAAGGAGTAAGCCTTGCAATTATTCTATTTCTTGTTTATAAAGACGTAGTCTATCTGTGCTTTAGTATTGTTTGCGTATGCGTAGGTTCATAGATTTCCCTCCCTTTTTTGAAATTTTGTAGTGAAGCATATTAATCTATTTTCTATCGTGAAATCTGTTAGATGTCATCTATTTCTCTTTTGACGAGTTGTGTAGGATGAATTTGTGGTTTTCGTTTTTACCAATTTGGGCATTCATGTCTCCACCAATGACGAGAACGCTGTTTCGGAATGCTACGAACAAAAGAGGATAACTCATCACAGAAGGCGATGAGCAGGTTCTTCACTAACATTGGTAGGGCTGTAGCTAGAGATGATTGTTCCGCTGAGGTTGCTATTAAACGTAGGTACCATATCTTAGGTTGTATTTTCTCTATGCCATTTAGTAATTTTAGGGCTCGTGGTCCTATTAGCATACCTACATCTCCTATCATAGCATTGACATAGTTTTTCCACGCAGATGCTGTGGCTAGCATCAATTGTAGGTATCGTGATATCTGATATGTGTGTAGCTCTGTTCTTGAATGCATATTATGTCTGTTATAATCTATGGCCGATGCAGTCAGCTCCGGTAGTTGTCCTATTTTTTTGAGGTTCTAACGTTGAATATGGCTATTTGGATTGTTCGTTTGCATTTTAGTAATTTTTGTTTGAACTCTATTGCTGACTTTTCGAACACTGAGGCTAGGGCTCTAACTTCAGCAGGACGTACCCCATTTTTACCCGCGCAAAGAGCGATATTGTTTGGACATGTGGTTTGAGTGTGGGTCATGGTAATCTTTCGATGGCTGTTTTTATTCTCATTTACTGAAGCCACCCTTATAGATGAGCAGCAGTAGTTCCCAGGGCGAACTAATCTATCCTGGCCGTTTAACCGTAGGATTTATACGCCCAGGATCGGGTTAGGCATTGCGCTAAGCAATCAGAGAATTTATCCACTTGCCTTTACGGCCACCATGCTGCTTCCCATAGCTTTCGATTATTTTATTTTCTTCTTACTTTCCTCCGATTTTCATTAGGTCCACGACTATTTTGTTTTAATCATTAAAATATTTTCACGCTTCTTAGCATTCTTTTACGTCGTTTTGAATTTCTTTTGGTTCTAATGAGTTCAAAAGTGTTAGCTTCTTTTGACCATGTTCAAATTTCAGTTTAGATATACAGTAAAATTGTCTTTGCATTTAAGACACAGATAGCCTACAGCAGAGATTTTACAATGAAAACATTAAATAAAATCAAACATGCATTTTAAGTGACAAAATAGTAAAAGGACAATATATTACTAACCTTTTTTTGGACTTTTGTCTTGGAGTGGAGGCGCTTATTATTTCCAAAGTTACTTTAAAATGGTCTGTCTAGTGTAACTTTTCAACCTTTATGAACATTTATACACATTTAGCTTGTCTCCTGCTTGACGGAGGAGGGAAAGGGTCATTTACTTATTCTTTACAAGCCTATCCTTTTTCTTTCTTTCTTTTTTTCTTTCTTTCTACAGAATATTCGATACTAGTATGGGAGTCAATAAATAATTCTACCCTTGTTCTAAAAATAGACTTTTACGTTCAAATTTCTTAGCATAAAAATAACCCCAGAGCGGTTGAAATGTCAGAAAAATCAATCGCTGTGGGTTTTCAAATTTATATTAAGAAGGAACGACATACATGAGACACTGGCGGGTTTTAACCAGTTTTGGAGTATTGCACAAAAGTTTCTTTGTGGGCTTTTCTTCTCTACCAACAAACAGAATCAAAATACATGTTTAAGAAAGAGCAAACTAAACAATGGAAAACATTTTGCAGTTATAAAAACAGATGTCTGTCACTTTCTTTTGTCCAACGGTAGTGCAGAAACTGGAAAACTTTTAATAATAATGCCTAGATCATCGATCTATCTATATATATATATATATAGAGAGAGAGAGAGAGAGAGAGAGAAAGAGAGAGAGAGAGCAAGAGCAGGAGAGAGAGAGAGAGAGAGCAGGAGAGAGAGAGGGAGGGAGAGGGAGAGAAAGAGAGCGAGGAGGAGAAGGGAGAAAGAGCATGTGATACGTAAAAAGGAGCATGCGGAAGGGCTCAAAAGGTTCACGTGTACTGCGATGTAATTCAAAAAGTACTCTTAACACACCTTAAGTAAAAAGAGATAAATGAACTAATACTTTCTCTCAATGATTATTCAAATATGGTTATGTATAATATACATCCAATTTTCCATCGACATTTCCAAAAGTTAGGCTTCTTTTAATTAAAGATTATATTTTCTGGTTTCTTTCTTATTAATTGGTTTCTTACTTGTTCTTTTTTTATCTAATAGAAAAAGGAATATGTAAGTAAGAGGAATGAATTCTACAGGCTTCATTATTTTTTAAGAATATTTTTCCTTGATTAATAATTAGCTTTTTGAGAAAATGAGTCAGGATGAAGCAATTGGAATTTTACGAATACTGATAGAATTAATGATAGGGGAATATGGACATACGCATGTCACATGTTTTTGTGTTTGAACCTAAACTGAGCACATGCATATTTGCGGATAATTGTAAAGGTGTTAGGTCATTTTTTCTGCACAACTAGAAACACACACACACACACACACACACATACGTATATATATATACGAGGTGCATACGATAAGTTTCCAGACTTTTTTCGTATGGGCACTTTTATTGATAGTACACACATGAAACTCTAGTCCGCTTCGAAGTAATCTCCTCCAGCTGTAATGCACTTGTTGTACCGTTCCAACAACTTCTGTAAGGCCCCATGGAAGTCCTCTTGTGTGAGCGTGTCAATGACCTTCGTCACAGCCTCTTTCATCTTCTCAATTGTCTCATAGCGACAGCCGCAGAGCTTGGAATAACCAAAAGTCACAGGGAGCAAGCTCCGGACTATAGGGGGGCTGAGGAACTGTATTGATGCCCATCATGGTCAAATAGTCTGTGACAAGGATTGAGTTATGGACTGGTGCATTGTCCTGGTGGAAATGCCACTGACCCGATTTGAAGAGTGCTGGCTTTTTCCCAAGGAATCTCTTCCTGAACTCCCTTAAAACCTCAACATAGTAACCCTAATCCTAACCCTAACTCTTTGCCCAATCAACTGTGTTGTATTGACTTCCTTACTCCTCCCACACCTCTCATCCTCCCACACAGACTCCCTGCCTCCTTGAATCTTTTATGCCACTCAAAAACTGATGCTCGATTCATGTAAGATGGTCCGAAAGCATTCTGAAGCATTCCATACGTTTCTGTGGCATTTTTTCCAAGTTTAAAACAGAATTTTATGGCAGATCGTTCTTCTAAGAGTTTCATGTGAGTACTATCAATAAAAGTGCCCATACGAAAAAAGTCTAAAAAATTTTTTAATGATCCTCGTACCTTAAATAGCTTCATAAAATATACCTTTAATAGTTTGATAAATATACATTAAATGGATACATAAATATACCTTGAATAAACTATCCGAAATCATTAAAACAAATGGTATAATTTTCTCATGCCACGCAGAGTACTATATTATAAAAAAAGTAAAGTTAGCGACCATAGTCGAGGGTGACCCGAAGGCTCCCTTTTCGATAGCTACTACACCAAGGTGTAGGGGAGGGCGCTACTCCATTCCCAGGAACTATATTATAGAATAACCCAATATTAAGGAAACAATCATCGAATTCACAAGCAAAAATGTAATCATTATTTAGGAATCCCATTTTGAGATTTTATGATAGCCTTCATACTTTTAGCTATATATATCACTGGTTTAAACAAATATTCCTTATAAAAGTAGTTCCGATTTTGCCGAATGGCCGTTAGCAGCTCTTTTTTCGTGGATGAACTCCTCTTATAGACCATTACAGCGTAAATTTTTAAATAGATTTTGATCAAGACTGTTAGCTGGTCATCTCATTTGTTTTCTCTGCCTTTCCCAAGAAAAAAAAACTTACCCCATTTTGCTCTGTAACAAGATGCATTATCGTCCAGAAAATTGACTTCATCATCATCAAAAAAAAAAAAAAAAAAAAATTCTATCGATGAAATTAGAAAATTTTCTTGGATTTCAATGTATACATTGACATTGATTGTTGAGATAACGATTGCCATCTCGTTTTGTCCTTTAAATAATATGCAATTTCATTTTATGAATTACTTGGGAAATTTATGTTTTGAATTTTAGGCAGTCATCTTTATAAGTTTCATTTTGAACAGCACTAGAAAAAGTCCGTGTCATCGGCTTTGCCAATGCAGATTCTATTGTCATTTCTGAATCTTCTTTCATTCAATTGTCCACTCACCATGATTGTTTTTCATTTGTTAGTACTGTTTTTCCTTTGGCTTATAGTTATTTTCCTTACATGGCACCTGCTTTTGTTTATTTGTTTTTCTTTTGTTTTGTTTTATAATTTCTATTTTCAAGAGATATTTCTTTCCTGCCGTTTTCATATCTTCATTGTCTACAGTATGTTTTTCATATATCGAACAGCCCGTTTCTTTTATGTTTTTACCACTTTTTAGACACAATTGACTGGGAACAACTAACGTCTTTTGCTATGCACCACAGTAGATTGCTTTCTTGAAAGTGTTTTTTCAACCATTTGTAACATAGGAGCAAAATAGATTGTGTCTGAAAGAAAGGAGTTCGCTTGAAAAATACTCAAAACTCGAAATTTAAGGAAGAAAATAGCAGTCGCTTTTATTCATGGAGACTACAGCGGTGGGAGTTTAAGAAAAAGAAGTTGTTCGACAGCGTTCTTCCCACTTCCTCTTCTTGGGTTGACAGCAGCGTCGTTATAGCAGGCTTGTTGATACGTTCATATCAGTCGTATTGTTGACAGGCTGAGTATGGCACGGGTCTGGGTGTCTTGGACCTCTTTCGAACCTGTTTAGAAATCTGCCTTGAACTTCCAAAATCTCGTTACTTGATTTCTTATATAGAGATTTGATGGATCAATTCGAAGGTTCCAGAAGGCTGGGTGACACCAGTGAAAATAATAGTGTGGCACGTGAAAGTTCACGCGTGATTATATTAAAATCACGCTTGAACTTTACCGGTCATTCTGCCTGCACGCACTAGGTTCGTGACATTTTTCAATGATTGATGTCAGCCGACGTGCTCGCACGTTCTCAACGACCGCTCTTGTCCGTAATATTACGCC